>WOUA01000029.1:0-469538 GCA_021397985.1 Sporothrix dimorphospora
CGTCTCCAGCCGCGTTTTCATTTTCCTATTTTTTTTTTCTTTTGGCAGAGTGGCCCATTAGGTGGCATGGCCCAAGACGTGGCCAGCACCTACTGCGAACCGTGCCGGCGGTACACAAGTAGGGTAGTTCGGCAGGGTGGTCTTCGACATTGGACTTACCTCGGATTCTTGTTGTCTTTTCAATAAATTGACCAAGACGGCAGAGAGATCCACTGCTAGAACCTCGCATTGTATGGCAACAGCGCCCTTGACTGGGTGGGTGTTGTCGGCCGACGTGGCCGACACGGCCGCCTCGGCCGCCCCCTTTGGCGGACCGGCATCCCGAAACAAAGACGACTGGCTGCGGAAAAGAATTGGAGCCGCATCGAGGGTCGTCCTCCTGGTCAATGTCGTTTTTATCGCCTGACCCTGCAGACCCGGGCTCTTCTCGCTCACTACACCGGACGTCGACGCCTGCGATCTACGCTCGGGTCGCTGCCATGGGTAGTGTCGGTGGTGATGGTTGTGGTGGCGGTGATTCCGTGGCGAGGCCCCTGTTGCAGCCGCCTCGGCCGCCTGGGCCGCAGCCAGCACGGCTTCCATCTCGTCAATGTGCGCATGGAGCGCACTAAGTACCGTTCCGTCGTCGGTAGGGGCACGTGCCTCGGCCGAGGCACTCTTGGCCGGCGAGTTCCAGGTTGAGGCGCTCCGGTTGGAGAGGGAGGGAGACGATGGCGTATACGACGTGACGTGTCGCACCACGTCGTTGAGCCGGTCAATCAGCACATCTTTGCGATCCTCGAGTGCGATCGGGTCGTCCAGTTCATAGTCGTCTCCACCGTGGCCATCGTCGCTTGTCTGCCAGTCCCTCCTGTTGAGATCGCCGTTGAGGCTGCTACCGTCATTGCTGTAGTCCTCTAGCTGATCGTTGCCGCCATCTTCTGTGTCATCACCGCCGTTCTCGCTGTTGCTATCGCCATCGCCTCCATAAAACGAGATGCGGCGGCCTAGCGGGCCTAGCGGTGACGTGTTGAAGCCGAGCGCGTGTAGGTTGAAGCTCCGAGCTGGCGACGGGCGTGCATGGAACGAGCCCGTGAACGGGCTGTTTGGTGTGGTCGGCGTCACAGGCGGCCGCGTGGCTTCGTCATCTGCATCGGCTGCAGACGGCGCGTGGTCCGGCATCAGGACGGGTACATGTTTTCCTTCACAGCAAAGAAGGCACGCCTAACGCGCCGACAAGGCAGTCCGAGCGTCAGGTGGCCGGCACCTAGCTGGATGAGGTGTGGTGAAGTGTCTTGTGTGTGTATGTATTCCTCGTAAAGTGAGTGGTGGTGAACTCGGTTTCCGTCTTCCGGTCGCCGTGTTGTGGTAGGCTGCGGGGGAAGGCGGTTGATCACCGGTCCGGCCTGGAGCTTGGAGCTTGACTTTAGGACCGCGTCTAGTCCCTAATCGGACGCGCTCTGGTGGGTGTGAGACGTGCAGTATCTGGCAGTGACGGCACTGTATCTTCTTACACCTGCAATGTTGCCCCTGGGGAAAAAGGCTTGTTGTTCTCCGGAGAACAGGTGCGCCGCAGGCTAGGCCCTGGGCCAAGACGAAACTAGCGTTCGACGTTCCGTGCTCCAGTTCAAGCTCACGTGTACGAATTGCAATGTCGGGAAAACGCAAAACAAGCAGCGCCAGCGGTGTGGAACTGTCGTTGATACTTCGGGGTGAGTGGAAGGGGAAAGGCGCTGCGAGGGGCGTTGAAGAGGACCTCGAGGCCCCAGCTTTTTCGCAAGCAGCTGCTTGGGGAAGGAAGCTGGTCGGGGCGTCTCGGAAAAGGGGCAGCTCAAGGAGAAACGGATATCGAAAGAGCGGTACTTGAGAGTACCTCTTACTAGCTTGCAAACAGAAGTACTCCGTGCCTGATCTCCAGAAACACTAGCATTGTTTGCGGCGCACTGTCACTATGTTTGCGCCCTGGATTTTCCGATGGCCCGAACTACAGCCACGGTCTGCCGGCGCCTGGGTAGGGGCAGCCTTGTAGCACTCGGGCGGGTACACAGTGCCCGCCTTGCCACCGCCTCTGTCGAGCACAGCTCTCGACCCCAGCAAAAAACTCCAAGAACGGTAAAATGCAACTGAGTCACATGCAAGTGAAGAGAAATAAGAGGACGGAGTAAGTGTCCCCGCTTTCAAGGACAAACGGATTCAGCACTCAAAATCAAGAACAAGATGAAAGGGAGGCAAAAAGTACGCCCCACAGCTTGCTTGACAGACATACGAGTTCTATGCACGTTGACCTCAAGAAAGCGAAAGGATCAGGAGGAAATGGGGGCTGCATCTGCGAATGGCAGGCCGATGCGAAGCTCACATAAATGTCTCATCAACATGGTTGAAGGGGAGAGAAAATCAAAGCTGATGGATGATAGAATGACACAGGAACAGTGCGAATTATTCCCATACACGCTCTACGCACGGAGTACAAGCCAGAGCTGCCGCACGCACTCCTCCCATTGGCGCCATCGACGCGACTGGACCTCGGTGGGCAAAAGCGAAGGAAGGAAGGGCTGTGGGGTTGACCAATGGATGGGGGAAGAACGGAGACGGGGTTGCCTCTCGTTGGAGGGGCAGAAGGCACAAGGCAGTGAGTCGTAAAAGCAGCTGCCGGCAGAGAGCTCTTTCCCTCGCCTTTTCCTTTCCGGTGGCTCTTTCCCTTTCTTTTGCTCTTTCGTCCTTTCTTTGCCCCGAAGAGAGGCAAATGGGGAAGGAAGTTAGTCACCACCCAGGCGCTCTTTCTACGTATTAGCTAGCCGTAACTGTAGTAAAAGCAACGCCCACATGCACCAGAGCCGGCAGGAAGGGCTCCGTACGCTTCGTAGCCGCAGCCATCGCTCTTGCGCCTCTGGCCCCGATATATGGAGCATGCGCGTGGCCAGGCCATTTCTCTGTCTCGCTCTCATGCTCTCTCGGCTCCCCTTCGTGTCAAGCGCGAGCCTTTTTTGATCCATTTCACCTCCTCGGTTTTTCTTTACCCACCAGTGACCACCTAGGTCCCACGGTCCCAAGGTCCCAAGGTCCCAAGGTCCCAAGGCTCCCCAGTCTGTTCCCGGTCCAACATCTTTCTCCCAGCCCAGTTTAGCTTCCTAGCTGCTCCGTTCCCCCATTGCGTGCATGCTTCCTAAAGTGAATAGTCTCTGCTCGTGTGCCCCCCGTTCCTTCCCTGCCCTTCTTTTTTTCTTCGAGCAGGTCTTGTGCTATTGCTAGTGCGCTTTGGCGAGCCCTTTTTGCCCGTTTGGTCGCTTTTTGTGCTGTTGTCACTGTGTCGCTCCTGCTATCTGCAATTGCCATTGGAGACCTTTCCCCATATTTTCCCTCCCCTTGCACATCTTCGTTCCTTCCTTGGCCCGGACGCTTTTTCTCCATCATCCGCCCCCCCCAGCACTGTCACCTGCGTTCCTTCCTCCCTTTCCCTTCCTTTCTTTTTGTTCTCAACCTCTTTTTTTTTTCTTCCTTTCGTGATCTTTTGCTTTGCAACGACAATCCGCAACCTCTCTCCCATTGTCCCGTCGGTCGCCCATCTGCGTGCCTCATCAGACATTCGTCTTGTCTCGGTCTTATTTATCCGCCTAACATCGGCTGCAAACCGCACAGCGCTCTCCGCTCCCCGCTGCCGGCTTTCTTCCTTCAGCCTTCCGCCCCCCGTGCTTTCACGACACCTACCGGCCCGTATGCGACACCAGACGCATCGGTAAACGGACCATCGTATTCGACTTCGACTTCTTGCGGCGCCCCCTCCTTACGCCCTCCACCACCCGCCATTGGCACCCCAGTCACACCACCACATAGCGCACGCCCCCCGGGGCATCGCCATTGAAGCCGCTCAAGATGTCGTGGAGGAAGACAGACCGTCTGATGGACACCATCAAGCACTATGCAAACTTTCCCGCCACCGGCGTGAGTTTGCGGCAGATGGTGCAGTTCGGCGAGAAGCCGTCGGTCGGTACGTCATACTGTCTTGGGAAGCTGACCTCGGCTCCTTGCGCCGACGGCCGACTTTCCTCCTCTTGGACCTCTACCCTGCGCTTTACAGCTCGATTCTGACCTGCTCTCCCTATAGGAACCCTCTTCCGGGCCTCTCAATTCCTTGCCGAGGAGCTGCCTATCCGGTTAGCGCATCGCGTCCAGGAGCTCGAGAACCTGCCCGACGGCCTCAGCGACATGCCGTCGGTGAGAAAGGTGCAGGATTGGTATGCGCAGTCGTTTGAGGTAAGCTTCCCCAATTCCTCGCCTTGCGTTTTTGCTTCCGGTTTGGGGGCGATCGTGACGTGCATCCTGTTTCCCCGTCTCCGCACGCGCCAATTGCCAATGCCAGTATGACTCACACATGCGCGCGACGCGGTCCCTTCTCTAGGAGATCACAACCCTGGCACGGCCAGATCTGAATAGAGACACGCGCGACCGGCTAATGAGACCGACCCGCACCGGCGGACGGGGCGGCCCATCACATCTGCTGCTCTCCGAATCGACGCCGAACCCCAGCCTCGAGGAGACCAACTACACCTCCCAATCGCCCTTAATAAACGGCGGCGAGCTCGTACACAGCAATGGCATCGGCAGCGGCCTGTCAAAAAAGACCGCGGCGGCGCGGCGCTACTTCGCCTGGGTGGACGATACGGGCGAATGGCCCTCGGACCTGCAGCTCTACAACCAACGCTTCGCCCAGACCCTGCACAAGATCAAGCGGCGCCACGACGGTGTCGTCACCACCATGGCACAAGGCATCCTGGAGTACAAACGCCGGCGGCAACGCATGCAAATCGACCACAATATCCAGTCCTTCCTCGACCGCTTCTACATGTCACGTATCGGCATCCGGATGCTGATCGGCCAGCACATTGCCCTGACGGACCAGAGCCATCACCGCGACCCGACCTACGTGGGCATCATCTGCACAAAGACAAACGTGCACGACCTGGCGCAAGAGGCCATTGAGAACGCGCGCTTCGTGTGTGAAGACCACTACGGTCTGTTCGAATCGCCCAAGATCCAGCTCGTGTGCAACCCGAACCTCAACTTCATGTACGTGCCGGGCCATCTGTCGCACATGCTGTTTGAGACGCTCAAGAACTCGCTGCGTGCTGTTGTCGAGACGCACGGCCAGGACAAGCAGGAGTTCCCCGTGACGAAAGTGATCGTTGCCGAGGGCCGCGAGGATATCACCATCAAGATCACAGACGAGGGCGGCGGCATACCACGCAGTGCCATCCCCTTAGTTTGGACATACATGTACACGACCGTCGACCGCACACCCAACCTGGACCCGGACTTTGATAAGAGTGATTTCAAGGCGCCCATGGCTGGCTTTGGCTACGGTCTTCCTATATCGCGGCTATACGCGCGATACTTTGGCGGTGACCTCAAGCTGATCAGCATGGAAGGGTACGTTCCGCCACCCCCTCTCATATCCAACCCTGCCTACGTACCTACCTGCTAATATTTATTTTCCAGCTACGGCACCGACGTGTACCTCCACCTCAACCGACTGTCAAGTTCATCGGAGCCTCTCCAATAGCAATTAGCTGTCATGAGGGACCCCCCAAAGTCCCGAGGATTGACACAGGCACGGAGATCACCGGCTGTCACGGAGAGCACAACACCTTTACGCATACAAGCCCAGGCACGCCTTAAGGACAAGACGCGACGCGAGATCTCGGAGCGCCGCCAGGTAGGCGACGCCGAGACGCTGGTGCACCAGCAAGGGTCGTCGTCGCGCGGCGGCCACGACAACGAGCTATGACTACATGGCCGGATCAGGACCTGGCTTTCTGCCAAAGAGCGACATCGCCACCAAAAAAATAGACTTGCAAACGGACAAACAGGACAGCAACAGGCAAACACAAACAGCAAAACCAACAACAGGAAGTACCTCGTACTTCCGACTCTTTTCCTTTTAACGGTTCCCTTCTCGTGGGATTACTTGGGATACAACAACATCATGATATAAGGGCGGCTCGGTTTCTTATTCTTCTTTTTTCTTCTACGAACTTGTACGGCATCTTCTCATCTACCGACCATCTAAACGTCCCATTCTCATACCATGCCATTTTCTACTTCTTTATCTGTCGTTTCACTTATGTTCTTTTTATTCTTATCTTGTCCTTTTCGTCGTTTGCGTTGCTTTTCGGTTCGTTCACATGGCTTTCTGTCCTGCGTCTTTCTTCTCGCTCGTTCTTGGGATGGCCAGTCGCACACGCCGCGGGACGTGTATGTATGTTACACCATGTATATATCGATATATCGGCAAATGAGAGAGAAATGCCCGAGCGGGCATTCGATTATTTCTGGGGAGGGCGGCAGGTTCTCTTTTCTTTTGCGTTGCATTCTTGCCCGTCTTCGTTGCCTCCTTTTTCGACAGCGCTCAAAGACGGGAAACGGTCCAGTTCAAGGGATATTTGGGAATACAGAAAATCAAAACACGATTTTTACTTGGTATATGGCAGGAAGACGGTGACATCTATAAATGCTTTTGTTATGACCACATTTTGACGTATCCTCTGAACGTCTACCCTCACCCCTGCCGATTCAGTGCCGGTAACCTGGTTTTGGTAGGAAAGCTCCGTGAAATGCGAAATCGCCGCGTCATAATGTCCATTTCTGGTTGGCTTTGTTTGGCATGTGATTGCAGAATGGGGGTAAGTGCCGCGGACATTTCTAGGGCGCTGTTTGGCTGGAGAGATTTGGGCAGCCGACAGGCCCAGACCCCGAGACGACGTTACGATTTTTGTGGCGAAACTCGGCTTGCGACGGAAAACGGCAAGAAGACGGAGACAGAAACGAGAGAGAACATGTGTGATCTTGGATCAAAGAAACAGCAAACAAGATGGAACAGTAGAGCAGTTTGTATCTGTTTGCACTCGCTGGCAGAAGATAGGATGCCCCAGAGTTTTGGGCTCTCCCCAGGTGCTCCAGCGGCGCTTTCCAATTCGATGGGTCCAGTCCCGCGAAGCATGGGGCAGTCCCAGTATTAAATACGTACGGAGTAATTACGAACGTTCTTGTAGTGAATTTGGGGGCTTCCCTGTAGCCTCGGCCACAGAGGTCTTTTTTGGTAACTCCTCTTTCGCGAAAGCGTGCCATTCGCGCTTTCCGCTTTCAAAGAAAAGGAAGGGGAAACCTGGAGAGGGGAAGCTTCGACGAAAAAGCTAGGCAAGAGGCAAGTTCCTAGACGCTAAAGCAGCTCGCTGCAACATCCGTTGCGTTGCAAAAACCTCCGCACCTTCATCATACCTTCCTCCCCTTCTCCTCTCTCTTTTCGTCCTTTTGTTCTTTCTTCCGCGTATTCTCGGCCTCGCCCTTCGTTCCTTCCTGTTTCTTTCCTTCTCAATCTGTAAATTACGCCGTTAAATTTTAATTCCTCCGCTCCTTCCGGTTCCTCGACATTCTTACTCCTCCGTCCTACTCTCCGCTTCTATCTCTCTCGTTTCTCCTCCTTCCCTCTTTAAAATCTTCTTTGATCCCAACATTTTCGCATTTTCTTCCCTTATTTGGCTTCTCTTCCTCCTTACTCGCCAAGACCAATCGACGACCAGTTCTGCAGCCTCGCGCTCTGTGCTCTCATCGATTGCGTTTTTGTATCCTTTATCAGTGTCCAACATACTGCCGTCTCGTCCTATTGCGCACCCCGGCCCGAGAGCTTCCCTTGCGCTCTCTTCTCAGCTTTAGCATCTCACAACCCTGACGCTCTTCGCCTACCTCATTGGCTGAAGCACTGCCAAAACATACGATTACTGCGCTGCGCAACTGCACTGCATATCCGATCCCAGATTTTTGATCCTACCACCCATCCTGGTACCGTCATCATGCCGGGGTCTTCGAGCATGCTTATTAGCTTGCGGGAGAACATCAGCAGCGTTCGCCGTAGGCCCGCGAGCCCACTACTGCTGCTCAACCTGGACCTGTGCGTTGCCCGCGATCCTCATGCCATGACGTTGGGGTTGGGACTTTCTAGTGTCGTATTCTCTAACATTGATTCTTTCGTCTCTCTCCAGTCTCCGAAACCTCGTCTTCTTTTTCTTCGTCCTCCGCATCACTCGCCGAACCGTCTGGAAGCTGCGCGGCCGCGGTGTCGTAGGATCCGTCTCTGAGCTCTATCACGATGTGCGCCGCATCATCTTCGGCTGGTTCCTGCGCCTCCCCGGCGTGCGCACCAAGGTCCGCCAGCAGGTCGACGAGGCCCTCAGCAAGATGGAAGGCAAGCTCGTCCCCGTCGGCGTCACCCGTCACACCTCCCTTCCCGCCCAAGGCTTGACCCACGACGAAGTGCGTCGCCAGCTCGAAGCGCTCGCTGAGCTCGACCACACGCGCTGGGAGGATGGCCGGGTCAGCGGTGCCGTTTACCACGGCGAGGACGAGCTGTTGCAGCTGCAGACCGAGGCCTACGGCAAGTTCACCGTCGCGAACCCGATTCACCCGGACGTATTCCCGGGCGTGCGCAAGATGGAGGCCGAGGTCGTGGCCATGGTTCTGGGCCTGTTCAACGGCCCCGCGGGTGCTGCTGGTGTCACCACCAGCGGCGGCACCGAGAGTATCCTGATGGCCTGCCTGAGCGCTCGCCAGAAGGCGTACGCCGAGCGCGGCATCACGGAGCCGGAAATGATCATCCCCGAGACGGCCCATACCGCGTTCCACAAGGCGAGTCAGTACTACAAGATCAAGCTCCACCTCGTCGCTTGCCCCGCGCCTGGCTACCAGGTTGACGTGCGCCGTGTCGCCCGCCTTATCAACCCCAACACGATCCTGCTCGTCGGCAGCGCCCCCAACTTCCCCCACGGCATCATCGACGACATTGCTGGCCTCGGCCGCCTCGCTGCGCGCAAGCGCCTGCCGCTCCACGTCGACTGCTGCCTGGGCTCCTTCATGGTGCCCTTCCTCGAGAAGGCCGGCTTCGAGACGACGCCCTTTGATTTCCGCGTGCGCGGCGTCACCAGCATCTCCGTCGACACCCACAAGTACGGCTTCGCGCCCAAGGGAAACTCCGTCGTGCTGTACCGCACGGCCACCCTACGCGCGTACCAGTACTTTGTCTCGGCCGACTGGGCGGGTGGCGTGTACGCCTCACCCGGTGCCGCCGGCTCGCGGCCCGGCGCCCTCATTGCCGGCTGCTGGGCGAGCATGATGGCCGTGGGCGAGTCCGGGTACCTGGATGCCTGCGGACGTATCGTCGGCCATGCGCGCAAGTTTGCCGAGCACATTACGTCATCACCTGTCCTGGCGCCCGAGATCGAGGTCATGGGCCGCCCTCTGGTGTCGGTGGTCGCCTTCCGCGCGCGCCGCTCGGCCCCGTCCACGTCGTCCACCCACTTTACGCCCATCAACATCTACGCTCTGTCCGACGCCATGTCGGCGCGCGGCTGGCACCTAAACGCGCTGCAGAATCCGCCGGCGATCCACGTGGCGTTTACGATGCCCGTGGTCAAGGCCTTTGACACGCTGGTCTCGGACCTGGAGGCGTGTGTGGAGGCGGAACGTGAGAAGGCGCGCGTGAGGGCGGTGGAGGGCGGCAACAAGGGAACGCCCGACGACGGCGGCGATGCGGTTGCGCTGTACGGTGTTGCGGGCAGCTTGCCCAACAAGAGCGTGGTTGTGGACCTGGCAACGGGTTTCCTGGATTTGCTGTACAAGGCATAAATGGGGAGATGTGAACGAATGGTTTTTTCTAGTGTATTTGTTTTTCCCTTTTGCATTGCCAGGGCGGTCCTTCGATGCGGTGTTTCCTGGCTAAATTTGTATATTCTTGTCTCTTTTCCAGTATTACTACCCAATTATCGTTATGAATCAAAGAACACATGGACTGAAATTTTATTCTGCTGATTATAGTAATATGAATTTGTCTATATATGAAGATATATGTCGTACATTGTAGCGCGAGAAAGAAAACAGAACCCAGAAAAGAGCAACTATAGAACATAAAAGAAAAGTTGGGTCGAAACCCAAAAAAAAGAAATGGGCAGAGAAAAAGAGAACAAAAAAAGAAGAGAAAAAAAGAAACCATGGACCCCTTCCGTTTCGCAAGAAACCAGAAACAGACAAACGCCATCCTGAAATAAGGAGGAAAAAAAGATATCGATGAAAATGGGAGGGGGCAAGTGGGAAGTCGAAAGCCGTCCGCATATCAAAATGGCAAGAGAAGAAGAAGAAGAGTCATGCAATTCCGCTCATATACAGCTCGTCACAAAAAGGGAAAAAAAGGGAAAACCAAACATTCGCTTTTCTCTTTTTCCCCTGTATAAACCCAGCTAGACAGCCCAGCGAGACTGTATTTTATGATGCCGCCTGTTGCTGTTGCTTGTCGCCGCCGCGCCAGAACTGGATAAACGGCGCGGCCTCGTTCTCGCATATGGCAGAGCTCGTGCGGATGCAGCCAATCACGCGCACTGACAGGTCGCCCGTCTCGTACTTTGCGCCATGGTCGACCTTGCTGTAAGCATTGATGGTCCGCTGCGGCACGAGGGCCATCTTGGACAGGATCGTCGGATGCCACTGGACAATATGTTCCTGGAAGTGTTAGTACCAGTCCTTCTCTGCATCTTCTGCCTCCTCCTGCCCTCTCCACTTACCAATGCGTGCGTCTCCGCCTTCTGAAAGTTGTAGGACCGGTACAGCGGGTCGAACCAGGTCTCAAAGAAGAAGCGCGCCCAGTCGCCGTTGCGGATGATAAAGCTCGACGTCGATAGGCCGTCGTAGTCCTGCGTCAGCAAAAAGTCCACGTCCTGGCCCTTGAGGTGGCCAAACGTCTTGATAATGCTGTCGGGCGGCACCACGGGGAAGTCCTTGAGCATGCTCGCGTCGATCTTGGCGGGCGCCATAATGTCGCCCTCAATGCTCATGTCCATGTTCATGACAAAGGCGTTCTGGTCCAGGAACCAAAAGTAGGTGCTCTCGGGGAACAGCGTCAGCGCGTGGCGCATGGCGACCACCTTGGTCCACGACAGCGGCGAGCCATTGAGGTCATAGTAGCCGACCTTGGGCGAAAAGGTGCCGTAGCCGTGCTTCTTGGCGTACTGCCGGCGGTTCTCGCGGATGGTGTCGAGGTACGCGCGGTGGAAGTTGGTCTCGTCGTAGACGGTGACGAGCACGACGAGCGGCGTCTTGCCAAAGGAGGCAAAGTTCTCAGTTGCCGACGAAAAGTCGGCCGAGTATGGGTTGCCGTCGGCAGCCACTGGCGCCATGTTGCCGCCGACGCCCGGCATCGTGCTGCCGGTGCCCTCCTCCTTGGCGGCCTTGAGATGCGCAGCCATCCAGGGGTTGGCGCCGCTATGCCGGCCACCGGGCCGTGTCAAAAAGTAGATGAGGCCGAGGAAGAAGAGCGCGCCGAGGACAATCACCCGCTTGCGACCGCGACGTATGAATGGCAACCGGGACGATGGCGCCCGCGGCTTGAACGCGGCCGCGTTGGAGTTTTTGCGTGGAGGGTATGCGAAATGCATCGTGTGCGTGTTGTGTGTGTATGGGGGTTGATATACGAGGGGAAGGAACGATCGCGAGGCGCGTGACCCAGATGTTGGTCGATGCACGTCCTGAGGGGCCGGGAGGTATTCTTTATCTACCTCCCTAGCTCGATGGTCTCTAGCGGTGAGACTGCGTCGGGGATGAGTGTGGTGATATCGAAGAAACGAAGGGGATGGCAGGCGAGAGAGGGCAGATCGAGATCGGGAAGTTCGTCAATGGGGGGACTGGTCGTATCGCGGAGCAAAGTCTCTCAAAACGCGGGCGTCATTAGAATCGAAGATCGTGGCAGCAGCCAAAGACCATGCTTTGTCTGCGCGTCGCAGGAGCTGAGTTGAAGGAAAGACGAGGGGGGGAGGATGGAGGGGAGGAAGATAAGAGGCGCTCGCGGAGGTGTCGTGTCAAGGAGGTCGAGGCAGTTCCCAATGGAGAAAATTCGTGCCTAGACGGGAGGTGGAGAAAAAGCCAAGATAAACGGGACACGGGCGGACGTGGGCGGCGAGCGGATGGGAAAAGGAGGCGTCGGAAGAAAGGCCGTCGTGGAGACTGGATGAAAGAGGAAGAGGACCAAAGGGAGAAAGGCGGAGGAGGAGGAGGAGGAATAAGCGGTCGGCCACGCCTGAGACAAATGGCGCGGGTATGGTAAAGAAGACAAGACGAAAAAAAGAAAGAAAAAACGGCACACCCCTCGCTCTCCTATTCTGAGATTCGTGCTTTTGCGTTTCGTGGCGGCTGGATGTGGATGCGTCTTGAGGGGGCGCGAGTGCGAGGAGGGAATAAAAAAGGACAAGTTCGACTTCGATAGTGAACAGGTAATATTAACGAAAAATTATGAAATGGAGACAGGGGTACCAAAAATGAACAATACAGCGCCTTTCCCATTCCACTATTACCCCTGGCGCGGCGCGTCTGGATTGCCCGCGAAAAGGCCAGCAAGAGCAGGAAGAGGCCCCGAAAGAAGAAAGAGCGAAGGACCCAGTGCACGTGCCGCTAGGACAAGTTGAGACTGGGGGATTGCCATTTTCAGAGCGGAATAGGGAAGGCACGATAGGGCAGTGGGAGCCGACTTGGTAATACGACATAGAGCTGGTATGGGAGGAGCCAGGCCTGGCCGGGTCGCTGCGATAGCGAATGACAGGTCCTGGCAACGGGGCAATACCGTCAAACATAGGCCCTGAGCTAGCTGCCCGGCAGAGAGACAGGCGCCGCCGATCTGTGCTCGAAATCGCTCGGGTAGCTGTGACGGAGACGTAAATAGGGGTTTGCGAGGCTGAGGCTAGAGGGAACCCGCCATATTGTCTTCCAATGGAACCTCTGAAAAAGCTACAGCAAGGTCGACGACGTCCAATGCGACGCTTTGCTGCCAAATTCTGAACCGTCAGCTCTATGTCCTACACATCCTGCGATGCTACAGCACATCGTGTCGTTCCAGGTTTAACCACATGATTGGATATGACGAACCAGCCAACGAGCTTTGTCCAGGAGTTTGGTCATCAGAGCATACAGCATAGTACAACGACGCCGTTACAATGTCCGTCTACGTGCCTACAAAAAATTCGTTTACAGTTGGCAGATGTATCAACCAGTTGCCGGTGCTTGCCTCTCGCGTGGGAGGGCCTCTGGGGGAGTGTCTGGCGAGGCCATGAAAAGACCAGGGGAGATTTCCACCCAGAACAAGGCCCTGAAGAGACAGAGGAGCTAAGCGGTAATGACGTCGACAGAGGGGAGAAGCTCTGCAAGACGCGAAGCATATCCCCTCCGCCGGACAGTCAGACGGCGAAAAGAGTTGACGGCGTCCACGAAGCCTCCGCCCATGTGGAAGCGGCCGGACAAAACGTCTGGCCACCCCGGGCGGAGGAACAAAGATCGGGACTGGTTTAATCTCTGCACACAGACTAGTTGGCTCGATACGGAGGCGAGTAACTCAAGACAACTTAAGAGTGTGCAGGTTGGTGGGGGTCGTGGGCCGTGGGTCGTAGGACAAGAAGGAGAGGGGGAGGGGGACTTGGGGGAAAGAGAAGAAGAAAGGTCTCTGAAAACGCTTCCAATTGGGTTGCTAAGGTACCTGTGGAAATATGTGAAAAATATGCCTTGCTCATGCATCACGGTCATTCTCATCGGCCGCAGCATTCACATGCTCACCACCTTGGTCATGGGCATTGCCAGCGTCCGCTTCAGCCTGGTCAGCCTCGCCATCTTCGTCGTCGTCATCAGGCCCTTCTGCGCCAATATCGATAATACGCTCGCTGGCACGCTCCAAGAAACGGCCACTCACATAGCTGATACCCTTCCAGGCAGCCTAAAGAGAGTTTTGTTAGCAGTGAAAAAAGAGAAACATTAAAGCACGCTCATTGCTGCTACTCACCCCCAAAAATGTAAACGCGCCGACGAGGATAAAGATCCAGCTCATGCTCTCGTAGCGTCCTCGGCCGCCGCCAGCCGCACGCCGCCGCCCACGGCCAAGACCAACACCGCGTAGATTGAACCATGTAAACGGTGACACGACGAAGAACGTCTTGACAACGCCGACGATGCCCAGCGAGAAAAACCCCTTGATAAAGTGCTCCCACCAACCCGACACACCGACAATATCGGCAACGCCGCCAACACCACCGCCCCCGCCGCCCAGCACGTCGTGAAAGCCACCAAGAAGGTCATCGTCTGTGTCAAAGTCGCTCAACTCCAAGAACGTGTCCATGATCATGCCGCTTGGGTCCACCCAGAGGTCCATAAGCGGGTCAGCCACAAAGCCCAGCACAAACAGCGTCAGCGCAAAGACTAATAGTGTCAGGAGGGCCCGCGTGAGCTTGTTGGAGACCAGCCGGCCCCAGCTGAGACGCTGCATGCGGTACTCGAAACCACAGGTCGGGCATTTCCAATAGTTGCGCTCGGCCATGGGCTGTGCCAAGCGCCACGCCTGGAGGCAAGCCTCGTGTACATATTTCTGAGAGCCCTTGCAGCGACAGGGGCTGATCAGCCGTCCGTCCTCGGGGTTTTCGGAGACGTAGCGGACATGTGGCATTCGCGACCGCAGAAATGTGGGGAGTGCCGACGTCACGGCGCCAGCCACACGGCCTCGGAGGCCGGCCGTGGCCTCGCCCACCGCATGGACAGCAGCGCCCAGGCCAACGGGTTCGGTGGCCTCCTCGTCCTCGCCCACCACGTCGTGAAACTCGTCGTCGGCGTGGTGTATGCCCCCCGTCACGTCCTCGAACGTGGGCAGCACCGTCTCGAAGCAGATGCGGCACGTGCGCGGCTTGAAGCGTCGCCGGTACCGAGCCTGGGCCTCCTCCTCTGCGGTTGGCTGGTACTGCTGCTGCGGCCGGTGGTCTCCGTCGCGGAAGTCGTACTCGTTCGCGTCGCCGCGGTAGTGGTAATGGTTGTGTTCTAAAGGTGGCCTTTCCTGAGCTTCCTCGGTGACCCAGGATGCGTCGGATACGCCCGGAAAGGATCCCGCAGAGGACACAGCGTCGTCATCGCTCTCGGAAGTAACCGTCGCTTGATGAGGTGGTGGCGGTCTCTTGGACTCTGAGTCGAAGCCGCTTGTTGTCGCCCAATCTTCGTCTCTCGTCGCATAAGACGCGCCTTCGCCACCGGCGTTTCCTGCTGCAGAACCATCAGCAGGCCAGGACCAGCTGGGGCCAGCTCCATCGGCACCGGTCCGAGAGCGGAAATCCATGGTCGAGGTCGAGGTCGCGTGGCGGAGTGGGGGAAGGTGAAGTGGGAGATGAAAAAGAATAATATCTGTAATAAGAAAAAAAGACACAAGGTAGAAAGGAATGCGTTTATAGCAGGTTCCCAAACTTCCGGGTCAAGCTCTTAAAAGGATATGCTATGCTTTCACATGGTCACAAGGAGGGGAAGGGTGTGCTTGAGGCAGAGAAAATAAGAAGAAGGGTTGAGTTCAGCCCATAGATGAGGAGGGGGGGAATGTTCTGTTTCAAGGATCTATAGCCGCTTGGCTCGCCTTGAGCAGAAAAGAGGCAAGTCACATCTTCCTTGGGAAGAGGAAACGTCGACCGAGATGTGCAAATTTAGAGGGGAAGAGGGACGTGGCCAGATGGGAAGTCGGGCCAAGAGGAGAAGAGAGAGCGACTCGCAGCAGGACACGGAGTGTCGGGTGCAAAGGAAGGAAAAGCCGGCCGACTTTCCACAAGCTTCGATAATTTCAGGTCGACCTTTTCGGCGGAGATATCGATAGAGTGGAGCAAATATTACCTAACCATGCCCGCTTATAGCAATACCAGCTGCTTTCTAGCCTCGATTGGTGCATGGAAGCTGCAGCCAATCAGAAGAGCTCGACGCGCAACTGTGCGGTGTGCCTGGCGACGCCTGGAGTGTTGCAGCCGCCACTATGAGGGACAGCAAGCAGGAGCCAAGGCGGAGCTTCGAAACCACCAGCCAGCCTCTCACCGTTCTAAAAACGTACAGCAGCATCTGCCTACTGGCCCATAGCTACGAAACTAGTTTGTGTTGCGATCCTCAACCATCCATTTCCATCGTCGTCCACCGTTGTCCACTTTCGCTCCTCTTGACTCCCTTTCTTTGATACGACACCCTTTTCCGACTGCTCGGCCGACCTCAACACACAACACACCCATCCACAGAAGACGCCTCGACCGCGACCATGGCCGACCGGTATTCGTTCTCGCTGACGACGTTCTCGCCCAGGTACGCGGCATTGGCATTGGGAAGCAGCTTGCCGTTGGTGTAGCTGTGTGTGTGTGTCTGTGTGTGTTTACAGAGTTGCTAACGTCGATTGTTTCACCCAACAGTGGAAAGCTGGTGCAGATTGGTTCGTACACCCCTCTCGACCCTTTTACGAGTTGCGACGAGACGTCGCGCGCGCCGAGAATAGGCACGGGACGCGGCAGGGCCGCCAGGAAGTTCACAGTGCAGGATGCTAACAGATGGGTCGTTATAGAATATGCTTTAAACGCCGTCAACCAGGGCGTGACTGCTCTTGGCATCAAAGGTGCGTTCTCTCCCCTAACCTTTGACGGCCTGTCTATGTCACCCTCGTTCTCTAACATACCCTCCCTCGCCCGCAGCCACAAACGGCATTGTTCTGGCCACCGAGAAGAAGTCGTCCTCCCCGCTCGCCGACCCGTCGTCCCTCTCCAAGATCTCCCTCATCACCCCCGACATCGGCATGGTCTACGCCGGCATGGGCCCGGACTACCGCGTCCTCGTCGACCGCGCCCGTAAAGTCTCGCACTCGGGCTACAAGCGCATCTACAACGAGTACCCTCCGACCCGGATATTGGTGCAGGACGTCGCCCGCGTCATGCAGGAGGCTACCCAGTCCGGTGGTGTCCGCCCGTACGGCGTCAGTCTGCTGATTGCTGGCTGGGACGAGGGCATCCTGCCCGAGGAGGAGCTTGAGCGCGAGGCGGCCAAGGCGGCGGCAGCAGCAGCCGGCAACAAGGAGGAGGAGGAGGAGGCCGACGGCCTGGCCTCGGGCGAGCAGAAGAAGCCCACGGGCAAGACGGGCGGCATCCTCAAGGGCGGCCCCATGCTGTACCAGGTGGACCCGTCGGGCAGCTACTTCCCGTGGAAGGCAACGGCCATTGGCAAGAGCGCGGCGTCGGCCAAGACGTTCTTGGAGAAGCGGTACACGGAGGGCCTGGAGCTGGAGGATGCGGTGCACATTGCGCTGCTGACGCTCAAGGAGACGATTGAGGGCGAGATGAACGGCGACACGATTGAGATTGGTAAGTCAGAGATGGAAACGAAGAAAGAAACATGCGTCAGAGATTGGACGAAGCAATGGCTAACATTTTCAAGGCATCATTGGCCCACCGGCAGACCACCTTCTCGGTGTCGAGGGTGTCGAAGGCGCGAGAGGGCCGCGGTTCCGCAAGCTGACGCCACAGGAGATCGAGGACTACCTGACCAACCTATAAGGCGCGCGTGGGCGCGTGGAAGAAAAGTAGAGAGCCTGTGTGGTGTGACGCAGAGGGTGGTCTGGCAGAGCGAGAAGAGAGCTGCCAGCGGTTTTGACGATGGAAGGGGCGCATGTACTTGTATTCGACAGGCAAATAAATGGCATCAACACTTAAGCATTTAACCAACCGGCTGCTCTACTACCTAGTGACCACGATAAAGGAGCTCCTTGGACCTGCATACACGCCAGTTTTGTGGCCAGATGGAAGCCCGCCAACCTTAACCCAAGCTGACAACATCTTGTTTGAGCTGCCGTCATCGTTGTCCCCATGTCCCAGACCGAGCTGACCATTGGCGTTGTTCCCAATCACGTACACCGAGCCGTCAGCCGCGAGCACGATCATATGCCCGTCGCCCACGCCGACATCGACGACGTCTGCCTCTTCGGTGCTCCTGTCGGCTGTCACAGTGGTAACGATGATAGGCGCTGGCTCGCCCGAGACGCCTTCTGGCAGCACCGGCCGCCGTCCTGGGTAGCCGCCCCAGCAGTAGAGGTCCTTCCCGCGCGTTACAGCCGCGAGCACATGACCGCCGGCCGCCAGCTTGACAATGGGGCCGGTCGGCAGGTCGTCAAGCGCGATGACACGGCCTGGACGGTTAGCAGGCGAGTCGGCCACGTCCCGGCCAAGGCACTCAGGGAATCGCGGGTCACCCCAAGTCCAGACCTGTCCGTCGGCAGTGAGCATGGCAAAGCCAACATCGTAGGCGACGACTTGTACCACGCCTGGAAAGCCGGTGAAGTGGGTGCAAGTGGCAGTATTGGAACTTGAGTGGAGACGCCTCGCCGTCGAGAAGTCATCTACCGACGCATATTGACGAAGTGCACCCTCGCTCTTGTTGTAAACTGTGAGCTCAGTTGCCAGTGTTAGTAGAAATAAATAGACTCAGGTCGTGGGGCAAAGTGTTGACCAACCTACTACGCGGCCATTCAGAGCTTCGGAGAAATACAGGTTGCATTCGTCCTCTGCGCAATTGATGCTATCCACCGGCGCGGCTCCGGCCGAGACAATTCCATCCGATGTCGTTACTGTCGTGTAGGAAAGGGACGGTCGGAAATGCAAGATCTTGGAGGCTTCAAACACACGCGTGAATGCCGCTGTGTCATCTGGTTCGTCTTGAACACCATTCGCACGGGCACTCTTTGTGCCGAACTGGAGCTGGCCCCAGGCGTTGAAGCCCGCGGCATACAGCGTCTGCATCACATATGCGTGCCGAGAAGCGGTCTTTCCTAAATCGATGTACACCTGGTGTTCCTTCTGTTTTCGCAAAGTGAAAAGTGACGAGGTTGCTCCTGCCCGACTTTGAAAGGTAGTGCGACGTGCTACAGTAGGCCCCCACCAATGACTTCACCACACAGCTCAAGAGGCCCTTTTCGTTCTAAGCCCCTTTTATTTCTATCTTCCGTATTTCAGTTTTCATGTGACGTACTCGCTTTTAAAATACACACCATACTCTACTCATTTTCAATGTTTTTTTTGAGAGCTCCTCTCAAAAATTTACAACTAGAGACTCGGATTTGATGGTGCAGTTTGTGCCCAATACCGCCCTGTAGGCTGTACAATGATTAATGAGTTGTTACCCCTCCAAAATATTACAGGCTCATCGCTCCTTCCCCAAAACTGCACTTTGTCGTTCCCCCACCAGACGCGCAGGCTTTCCAGCAGGCAGTAGCGATGAGGCAGCATGAACAAATATCGCTCCCGTCTCCCGTCAGTGACAGACGAGTCAAAATGAACCTCTTCTTATCTTCTAGACTTTATAAGCCGGCATAGGTGACCTCTTTGCAAGACGGCAGCGTCCTCTCGGCCATCACGCTGACTATATTGTTGAGCTCGGCGACATCAGGCGATCACCACAGAGACGAGGAGGCATTGCGCCCACCACTGGCCGAAAACCATGGCGAACAGCAGCCTAGAAGAGGCCACGGCCACTCCACAGGCCATGGAAGTTGACGATGATATGGCAGGCAAAGAGGACATTGAGGACGAGCTGCTCTTGAAGTCCCGGATGTACCAGCTAGAGATGTTCGAAGAGAGCCTGAAGCGCAACATCATTGTGGCAGTAAGGCCAACACCAGACACTCCTTTTCAGCCCAGAATAGGCCGCTAACAGACCACTTCTTCAGATGGATACTGGTACCGGAAAGACAAGAATGTAAGGAGCACTTATTATGATTCCACATCTACTGTCCTCGTGCTAACAGCATATCAGCGCCATTCTGCGAATACGAGCTGAGCTCGAGCGGTCACCGCCGCCCAAGGTAGGGCTCTTGATTACCTTGATCTTACGTCGCGGAAACTAACATTCCTCTACACAAACAGATTGTCTGGTTCTTGGCTCCTACAGTGCCTCTCTGCTACCAACAGTTCTATGCCATCTCATCGCAGGTTCAGTGCGCCCAGGGCCGTATCATAGCTGGCGAGATTGACATAAAGGCGTGGTCTACGCAGGCTGTATGGTATGCTTTAGATCCTTCCACTTGCATCGACTTGATAATGGGTACATGATGCTGAAATTTGTGTCATAGGGATGCCGCGCTACTCAACGTCAGATTTGTTGTTGCGACGCACCAAGTGTTACTGGTGAGAGTTTCCCTGTTCGTCCCGTTTTATAATTTTATTTTAAAACAGGGTTTCGTCTGACCTTTGTCTTGTAGGAAGCATTGATGCATGGCTTTGTTAGCATGGAATCGATCCCACTTCTGGTCTTTGATGAAGGTATGTCAAGTCACACCGCGAGAAGAGCAAGTTGCATCCTGGTCGCAACACTCGCTGACTATAGGCACCTCAAAGCGCACGGCTGCGTCAAAAACAGTCCTGGCCGACGTATTATGACGGATTTCTTTCATCCAGCTGTGGAAAAGGGCCTGTCTCATCCGGCCATTCTCGGTCTCACCGCCAGCCCGGTCCAGGGCAAAAAACTCGACGGCATCGAGCTGTTAGAAAGCACAATGCATGCAACATGCATGACGCCGACGCTGCATCGCGACAACCTTGTTTTGCATACCAAACGCCCGTCAACATTTCGGCACATATGCGACCCCAGCCATGACAATGCACATGCATCGAACTACGGCAGTAATCTCTCAGCCCTCTCGACGTTACTCCAAAGCCAGACTGGTGGTCCACGGTTGCCAGAGGTTAGCCGTGTAAATGACCAGTTTGCCGGTTGTATAAGCGACGGTGACATCAAGTGGACGTGGAATTTTATCAAGGCCTTTCACCGAAAGGCTGATACCATCAGTTCCTATCTTGGACAGTGGCCTGCTGAGTACTACGTACACAAAATCATCAGGCGATGTACCAACGCTTCGAAAATGCGCCTTCCCGGCGAGAACGAGCCATATCTAATGGCCCTTCTCCAACATGTCGTGACCAAGCATCCCCCACGGCCGAACACGGACAAACGCCACACTGGTTACGCAGGCTTTTACAACGGTCTGTCCGTCCGGGTGCAGAAACTCGTTGAGATTCTTGCCAGCCACGAGGCCGAACTACCGACGGGTATCGTGTTTGTCAGGGAGCAGCCTATGGCTGCCGTCTTGTCCCACGTCATCTCGATACACCCGCGAATCTCGTCGAGATTCAAAGCCGGCCACGTAGTCGGCATGTCCAGATCCCATCTTGGCCGTGGACTAGAAGGACTGTTGCCGATGGCCCCTAAGGACGGGCACGTCCCACTTCTAAAGTTTCGAAACCGAGAGTTGAATCTCCTTGTTGCAACAAGCGTCATTGAAGAGGGCATCGACATGCCTGCATGCAACCTTGTTGTCTGTATCGATGACCTAACGAGCTTAAAATCGTTTATCCAGCGCCGTGGTCGGGCTCGTGATGACAACTCCAAGTTTCACTTGCTGATGGGGCCCTTGAAGAACAGCAACGAAGCCAAAAATCCAGCTGCACCGAAGCCCGGACAGCTGGCGCTAGAGTGGGAGTCGCTCGAAGCCGAGATGAAGCGCATGTATGAGGATGAGATGCGTGAAGACGAAGACCTGCAACAAAAGGACACATTATTAGCCCTCGATGACGGGCGACTGGAGCCGATATATGTCGAGGCTACGGGGGCCCGGCTGTTGCCACGGGATGCCAAACAGCACTTGAGCCACTTCTGCTCGACGATGTCGTCCGCACCGTTTGTTGACTGTCGGCCCATGTTTAAGCTCTTCAAGGTGGCCTTAAGCGCAGAGGAGTTTCGCGCATGCGTTAAGCTCCCCATAACTCTGCCAGTGCATCTCCGTCGGGCTGTGAGTGCATTTTCCTGGCAGTCCCAATCAGATGCTACGGCCGATGCAGCATTTCAGGCCTACAAGGCCATCTACGAGGCCGGTCTTCTCACCGACAATTTGTTGCCGCCGAAGGCGGCCGAAGAAATTTCATCACGATCAGTCGAGGGCCGGCCAGGTGTGATTGCTGTACGTGAGCAATACCGACCTTGGCCGGACATTCGCGAAATGTGGAAGGCAATCCTAGCGTCTGCCTCTGTCATAGAAGCACCCGTTTATCGACACACTGTTCGAATTATCGACAATCGTGGCAACGAGTTGTTTGTGGCGGATCTCATCTTGCCTTGCGCTCTGCCTGCCATTCAGCCCTTCCAGATGTACTGGACAGCTCACTCAGGACGACCTTGGATGGTGCACATATCCGATGCTCAACGCCAGAGCTATGGTCCCGGAAAGGGTCAGTATCACGACGACAATGATCATGCCGTGAACCTCCTAAACGCTGCATTTGGTCACCGGTGGCCATTGAGCGACATGCACCGACTTGTTCGGGTCGTGTGCGATGACGAGCATTTCAACAAGGAGCATGTAGCATCGCGGGCCTTTGACCCGCATATATTTTCCGACATGAAGCATCCCTTCTCTCCAAGCTTGGCGTGCCTGGTTCGAGACGCGGAAAACGCGCCATACTACTACCAGGACTTTCTACCATCGAAGCCGTCATTGAGCCTCGTCAAAAAGGCGTACAAGGGTTTTGAAGATGCCCCAGAGGATGCTGCGTTTATTGTGGTACGCCCGTGGCCCAAGATTGTCGGCATGCTGCATAGGACGTCCAATGTGGTTCTTGACGACGACGAAGACAGCCCTGTTGAACGGCCTTCTCTGGTTGTCTCCTCAATCAAACCGTATCCTCGAGTTCTTCCAGCCGCTGAATGTCGTGTCGACAGCCTTCCCATAGCATATGTCCAACTTGGCGCCCTTCTGCCCCCGCTGACACCGGTTCTAGAGGTGTACTTGGTAGCTGCTGAGCTGCTATCCTCCACACGCCTCCGTCGCCTGGCCATCAAAGACATTTCTCTGGTCGCAACCGCGATAAGTGCTCCCGTGGCTCGACTACCCACTAACTACGAATATCTCGAGTTCATCGGTGATTCCATTCTCAAGGTTATCGCAACGACAAACTGCTCCGCGCACAGTAGGTTTTGTCCCACGTTTGACTTCAGTAGACCAGCTCACTGATTCATCTCTCTTATTGTAGACCTGCATGTCCCTGAAGGCTACCTGTCGCTATTCAAAGACCGACTCGTCGCCAACTCTCGCCTTTGTCAGGCGGCCCTCGAGCTCGGCCTTGACCATTTTATTGTTTCAAAACAGTGGTCCTTGAGAACCTGGAAGAAGTACTGCGATGAGCTTGGGCCAGAATTGAATTTTGATGTCACAAACGACAAAAGCGTCGCTGCAAACAATTCTAGCACGCCCAAAAAACTGACCCCACAACTGGAAATGTCAACAAAAATGCTCGCCGATGTCGTGGAGGCACTTATTGGCGCATGTCATGCGGACAACGGCATGGAAAAGGCACTGCAGTGCATCAGTCTGTTTTTGCCCGAAATTGAGTGGCTTTCTCTGGAAGAGTGCCAAAACATTCTTTTCGAAGCGGCCCCAGACAAGCCGCCGTGCCTGCCGCCGCCCGGCCTCGAAGACCTCCTCGGTTACACTTTCACCAAGAAATCTCTTCTGATCCAAGCCATCACGCACGCCTCTATGCCTATTGGGCAGGAGGGTGCGTGCATGGAGCGGCTCGAGTTCATCGGCGACGCTATCCTCGACCACGTCATCGTGCAGACACTTGCGAGCGTACGCCCGCCGCTGTCGCACCAAAGGATGCACCTACTGCGGACCACGCTGGCCAACGCGGCCTTCCTGGCCTTCACCACCATGATGTTCACCATCGCCGAGCCCGTTGCAGCTGCTTCAATCAATTCGTTCTTGACGGGCCCAGTAGAGACGGCACCTCCGTTCCAGAAGCCCCTCTCGGCATTTATGCGTCACGGCGCTTCCCGCGAAATGGGAATCGCGCAGGAGGTCTTTGCGGAACGCTTTGCCAGCAAGAAAGACTCAATTCTAGAGCAACTCTGGGAGGGCTGTACGTACCCCTGGGAGGATCTCATGGGACTGGGGGCCGAAAAGTTTTACTCGGATCTGCTTGAGGCAATCATTGGTGCGGTCTGGGTCGATTCGGGTTCGTTGGCAGCCGTGGAGACACTGCTCGACGCGGTCGGTATTCTACCGTACCTGCGGCGCGCCGTGGACGAAAACATCCACCTGTTGCACCCCAAGGAAGAGCTTGGGACTCTGACGGGCAGCGCTAAGATCCGCTACGAAGTGACACGGACGACCAGAGACGAAGCTTCTTTTGAAATTGGCTGTACCAAGTCCGGCACCAGCAGCCCAACAACTGAAACGAGACAGCGCCCTCTCTCGGAGAACGCTCATGACAGCGATGAGGATCTTGATGACAATGCCAGCAGCGAAGGATACAGCGAGACGTCCGAAGAAGACGTGATGGACGAAGCAGAGATTCGCCACAATGCCATCGTGGGAAATCTTGGGGACCGCATCGTCTTTCGCTGCCGTCTCTTCTTCAACGGCAAGTGTGAATTTGAAGCCAATTTCTGCAACACGCGGGAAGAGGCCGAGACAAGAGCTGCTGGGATGGCTTTGAATGCCTGGAAACTGGGCCTCCTTAGCAAGGAAAGTGGAACAAAATAGTTTTGTGAGATTTTATGAGTAGCATTGAACTTTGGATTTTGTTGCATTATTTTTTCCGTCCTTTTTTTCAATCTACATAGAAAACGGATCTGACTTGTGGGCTCCCATATGCTTAGCCATATCTTGGCTTATGAATGAAACGATGACTATTTCTACGACTTCTTGCGTGCATCTACTTGACGATAGATTCTATGATGCAACAGGGAGTATAAATAGAAAATAGAGCGAGTAAATAAAGAAATTCGGATGAAAACTTGAACCATTTTGTCAATAGAGCGCACGTGACGGCCAATTGCCTAATCGGGCTGGCTCTCATGCGACTTACACATACTTGCCGTCACTTCCGTTGATGTTGGATCCTGACACACGATTTGCCCTCAGCCATCCGGCAGATACCCATAGCAATCCTCAATCCATTGAAGAGAATGGGTGCCAACTATAGCATTTGCAGAAGGCTCTTTCAGGGGAAGGAAGAGGGGAGCGTTGACGAAGGTCTCAAGAGCACGCTCATCAAAGATCTTACGCCTGAACCCTTGCGACTAGAGTTGACAACTAAATAGAAATGAGAGGCAGATACATAACAGAGAGCAAGTCAAGAGCTCAAGCATTCAGCGCCTCATCATAAGCACATTTCCCCTTTCGTTGTCGTTGTGTGTTGTTGTCTGCGCGGTTTCGGTGTAAGAACACCCCCCTGGAGCCCCTCAACCCGGTCGTTGCACGTGATAATTGCTTGCCCAATTCGGCTTAGCAAACCGTGGCCTTGAGCGCGGCCACTTTTGTAACGCTTCTCCCCTTCCCCTGCCCACAAGCTTGCCCACCATTCGATCGAACCCCTTCCTTCCCTGCTTGCGGGCCTTTCCCAACCTCTCCTTTCCAACAACAGCTTGCACCGGCCGATCGCCCAACAGCTGGCAGCAACTAAATTGACGATACCGACGGCAGCGACAACAGCAATACCATCTGTAGAAGCATCTCTACATTATTCACAGCGAATTTCGATTATCCGCTCGGGCTACCAACCAACCTCGCCCCCCCTTTTCCTCGACCCTCCGTCCCGGGCCCACGCGCTATGCGGCCTTCACGCCCATAACCGTGCGGCGCCCCGTCAGTGAGTCCTTGCGGGCCTCCCCCTCGCCCAGAAGGAGAGCATAGAACGCAAATTCGGAGAGATACAGAGAGAGACGCCGGTCTCAGACGGCTGTTCAACGGAAAGGGCCGAGAGCAGCTCTGAACGCCAGGCGGTCAGCCCGCCATGGCGCGAGACATGGGCTTCGGCCAGGGCAACGGCGGCGGCCCTGGCAGCTCGAGCAACATCCGCGTCTCCGTGCGCTGGTACGAGAGCACCATCTTCGGCGGCGACGACGCGCGGTGTCGCATCACCTTTACCAATGTGGCGCCGAAGCCTCAGCCGATGCAACCGCCACCCCCACAGCAGCTGCAACCCGGATCCTCCTCCTCTCGCCACCCCTCCAACAGCTACCACCCCGAACGCGCACGACTTCCATCCTCTTCCTCGGCATCACTAGCTCCGCCGGCTCCCGTGGGCCGTGGCCACCACCGCGGAAGCCATTCCATTAGCGGGCCGGCTACGGGCGTGATCCCGTCTGCATCATCCACATCCGCATCGGCGGCAGCGGCTGCATCTCGCCGACGAGCCGATTCGATCCCCTGGGCACCTAATGGCAGCGCCGGCAGCAATGGCCACGGCAGTGGTAGTGGCAACAGCAACAACGGGGGAGGGAACGGTAGCAGCTCCAGCAGCCACGGTCACGGCCACGGCAACCACCGTCGCTCGCTGTCGATCGTCTCCCTCTCCTCCGCCGGTGCCTCGGATGGCCCATCTGGCTCGCCTACGGGTTCACCACAGCTCCTGTCTGGACCTGCAGTCTCACAGAATCGGCCTGTGCGCGGCCACTCGCGCGCCTCTAGCTTGCAGATTGGGCCCAGAGGGTCGTCTTACTACGGCGGACCTCGCTCGGGTGCGGTTTTTTTTTTCTTTTTTTCACCTCCCCCTCCTATAGGCGGCTCTGTTGCGAAGCCGATGTATACTAACTTCCTACGTGACAGCCACCAACCCTTCTCGCCCCTACTCAAACCAGCCATCGCCACTATTCAACTCCTCCTTCCCACCCTCCGATCGAAGCGGCAATATCACGGGCCTCCGAGGCCGCCTGACAGGCTCGGCAACCATGCCTAACACGCCGAGCGTCGGCAGCATGTCGCGAACCTCGCCACGATCGCCCTCGGACGGGTTCTCCGACTTCAAGTTCCCAATGGCGCCCCCTCCAACAACCCCATCGAACCCCCAGGGCCCAATCGACGGCCCGCTGCTGGCTTCTCCCACTCCAATGTCACCCGAAGACAAGCCCTTACCAGCGCTTCCGATACGGTCTAGAGACGCGCCCGACAATAGCGTCAGTCATACTACTGCAGGCGCACAACCAGCGCAAGTGCCGACCATCTACGAGGGGCCCGTCACGCCGTCCGAGGCCCGCGTCCTTTCCACAACTAGTATCGCGGGTACACCGCGTAGCAGCGGCGAATTCTACTCGCTGAGCAACCACTCGACCGAGACGCTCGCCTCAGAGTACATGTCCCAGCAACCCTCACACCCAGGGGTGCTACGATCACAGCAGGGCCGGCCACCCCACGCCCGGCAAAAATCATCCTCCAACCTGCTGTCGCCGCCGATGCACGGCCAGCAACAACTGTCGCAGCACCAAGGCCATCACCTGTCCCGCAGTCTATCACAGCGCGCTAGGACGTCTGCTGCCTCAGCTGCCGCCGCCATAGCGCCCGAGACGCTTATGATGGGATACGCACAGATCGAGGGCTCGTTCACACTCGATGGGTCTCTTGTTGATCTGAGCCCCTTTGAGCAGGTCAAACGCAAGGGCGTGGTCGGCGGCCAGGGCGGCGGCGTGGTCGGTCTCAAGAATAACAAGCGCGACAGCGGCCTGCTTAGGGGCTTTGGCTGGGGTAGCTTGGCGACGTCCATTGGCGACCTCCTCGGCGGCAGTGAGCTGAGCACCATCAAGGAGATGCGTGACAAAGCGAGCTCCAAATCGGTCCCGCTGCTCGCCACGCAGCAGTCCGTGCTGTTCGCCGACCTGCAGCTGGCACCGGGCGAGAGTAAGACTTACGAATACGTGTTCCAGCTGCCCAAGGGCCTGCCGCCATCGCATCGTGGGAAAGTCATGAAGATCTCCTACTCGCTCGTCATCGGCACGCAGCGGCCTGGCACGGCCAAAGAGCAGCGCGTCAACTCGATCGATTTCCCGTTTCGTGTCCTCGGCAGCGTAAACGGCCACGGCGAGATCCTAGGTCACAACCTGATGAGCCCCTACTCGCCAGAGACCAACTCTAACTCTGCTACCGTCCGGACGGTCTCCGACAAGGAGCTCGGCAGGCCGTGGACCCTGACACCCCCCGGCGCCCAGAAGCAGCAGCAGTTACCACCACAGCAGTTGGCCACGCGGCGAAGAAGGAGCTCGACCGCGGCCACCATTACGGGCCCTACCATGAATGGATTTATGATGTACGTCGACGAGCTTCTCAAGCAGCGGGAGGCCGAGACGCTGGCGGCGAGCACCGACGGCAGCGCCAACGGATTCTTTGCTGCGGCCGGCGCCAGTGGAGGCGACAACCCACGCAGCGGTCTTTTGTCACCCACGGCCATCTTGCCAGGATCGCGGCGGATGTCGACAGCGTCTTCGATCTTTTTGCCCGACGACAACGGCCGGCCACTCCTGTCGCTGTCGTGTCGCGAAGCCATTGAGCTCGCCATCATGCGCAGCAACATCACCGACAACAACCCGTACGGCGGTGGCGGTGGTCGAAACGTGAGCGCCAACCGTTTTGATATTTCTCGGAACAAGCTCAAAGTCGCCACGGTCATGCTCGCCCGCCCCGCCTACCGCCTCGGCGAGACCATCACGATGGTTGTGGACTTTTCCGACGCCAAGATCCGCTGCCACGCCGTGCACGCGGCCCTCGAGACGATCGAGAAGATTGTGGACCCTAAGCTGGCGCTGCGGTCGGAAGCCAGTGTCCAGCGCGCGTCACGCAAGGTATACGCATCGCTATCCGAGGCCACACTATACTCGCGGCGGTTTGTGTTTACGGCGACCATCCCAAGCAACGCGACACCCGAGTTCGAGACCACCGGCGTGGTCCTGGAATGGAAGATTCGCGTCGAGTTTGTCGTGCCCGCCGAAGACGAGAGCGACCTCAACAACGTTGTCAACGGCAACGACGGCGAGGACTTTTCCGAAAAGTACGAGCAAGAGGAGGACGACGATGACGACGACGAGGAGGACGAGGATGACAGCGACAACGCCTACGGCGACGAAGAGAACGACGCCGAAGACGGCTCGTCGCTCAACCGCCCAGGGCGGCGCCGCCCGCGACAGCGCCCATCCCACAACTCTCAGAATCGGCAGCGTCGTCAGGGGCGTGCTGCACCGCCGCCGCCGCCCATGCTCGAAGAGATATCCCGCGACGACCGCGGCGGTCTCGTTCTCGCGGCCGTCGAGGCGCTGCGGTGCGAGAGCTTTGAGGCGGCCGTGCCCATTCGCGTGTACGGCTGGAGCGGTGACTTTGGCGGCAGCGGCAGCAGCGAGCACGACACCCGCGAGAAGGTCGTCTAGTAAGGGCACCCGATACGTCGTAGAGGGTGAACGATCGAGTCAGAGAGAGACGAGGGGAAAGGGAGACGTTGTTGAATCATACGAAAGGGTTGCATTTACTTTTTTGGATAATTGTCATTGTCATGCAGCGAAATTCATTCATAGTCGTATTCAGAGGGTGTTTACTTTTCAATTTTATAAAAAAGACGTCATTCTAATATTACTCACTGCAACTCATGCAGGAGGTGATCAGCCTGCTGTCAGAATTGACAATCAGGGCATAATAGATAGTGTCGTTAATACTGTACCGTTATGACCAACGGCCACTGTGCCTGGCTCATTCATAAAAGACTCATGACCTTTGTTGAGCAAGAGCAGATACTCATGTCGCTCGTGCCTTCCAGGGCGTCAAAGTGTAAGACGCATGAGTCACTTCCCAATTAGGAAGTCGCGCGCTCTTTCTTTTTTCGGCCTGGGATCATCAAACCGCCGGGGCTGAAGCTGCCCCTGTAGGGAAGTTACAGCAGCATCGTTTAGCGGGAGGAAGGAGCGAAGAAATAGCGGGCAGCTATTGTGCCATATGCGGGGTTGCAGGACAAAACTGCCAGCCGCGCCGCCAAATTTAGACGACTTTAATTTAGGATTTTCGCAAGGCGACCCTCTGGCCCTTTCTCTCTCCTGTGATTCACCGAATCACTGAATTGCTGCGGCCACCTTACGACAGGAACACAACACACACACTCGCACACGTCGCAATCACAAATCTGAGACGGATTGGAGAACGTGCTGGCGAGCGTGACTCACATCCACAACCGTCTCGGTCTTGCTGAATGCACCCTCCGGGGCTGTCTGCCATCCTCGTCCGCCGGCCGCCGCCGTCTCGTCTCCTCCTACAAAGACGGCCCTTTGTCTCGTTCCGGACGGCCATCTCTCTCCCTTTGCGCAGCATCGCAAAGCACAACAAGACAGCCCAGCTCCCACAAGTTCAACGCGCTACTTACTGTATCTCAAGCTTCCCTAAGACCACGACCCCATCCTCCCCCACAATGTCTACCGCTACTTCCTCCACCTCGCCCTCGGCAGGCGGCATTGCCGTCTTCAACTCGCTCAAGCCCGGCGCCGCAGTTCCCTTTGTCACCAAGGAGGACGGCTCCGTGTCGTGGTACTCGTGCGGCCCCACCGTCTACGACCTGAGCCACATGGGCCATGCGCGCAACTACGTGTCCACCGACGTCATCCGCCGCATCCTGATGCACTACTTTGACCTCAAGGTCAACTTCGTCATGAACATCACCGACGTCGACGACAAGATCATCATCAAGGCTCGCCGTAAGCGCCTCTACGACCTCGAGCGCGAGAAGCCCTACACCCCCGTCGAGCGCCACGCCCTGGCCACCGCCGCCTTCCTGGCCTATGCCAGCGCCAACCTGCCGCTGCTGTTGGGTGACGCAAAGTTGGACGAGACAAACTACGTGGCGCGCCGCGACGCGGCCTATGGCGGCGTTCTGGCGGGCGGCACGCTCGCCACGACTGAGGGCGGCAAGCCGGGCGACGCCGAGGCCAAGACCAAGATGCACGTGGCCAACATGGACGCGGCGGCGCGCGGCCTGCAGACGGGCAGCATCTTTGACGACGCTGAGGAGATCTTGCTGCCGTATCTCGACTCACTCTACAAGGAGACGATCGACACCAGCGACCAGACCATGTTTACGGACCTGACCAAGTCCATGGAGAAGCTGTTCACGGACGACATGGATGCGCTCAACGTGCTGCCGCCCGACGCCATCACGCGCGTCACCGAGTACGTACCGCAGATCGTGTCGTTTATCGAGGGCATCATTGCCAAGGGCTTCGCGTATGAGGCCAACGCGTCCGTCTACTTTGACATTGACGCCTTTGAAAAGGCCGGCAACACGTACGCGCGCCTGCGGCCCGAGAGCAAAAACGACAAGGCCCTGCAGGAGGAGGGCGAGGGCTCGCTGTCCAAGAGCCTGGCAGGCAAGCGGCGGCCGGGCGACTTTGCGCTGTGGAAGAAGTCGAAGCCGGGCGAGCCGTACTGGCCGAGCCCCTGGGGCGACGGGCGTCCTGGCTGGCACATTGAGTGCTCGGTCATGGCGTCGGACAAGCTGGGCGAGCAGATGGACATCCACTCGGGCGGCATCGACCTGGCGTTCCCGCACCACGACAACGAGCTGGCGCAGAGCGAGGCGTTCTTCCACCAGCCGGGCGCGGGCGAGCACAGCTGGGTGCGGTACTTTTTCCACATGGGCCACCTGTCGATTGCGGGCTCCAAGATGTCCAAGTCGCTCAAGAACTTCCAAACGATTCAGGACGCGCTGATCACGGGGTACACGGCGCGCAGCATGCGCATTGTGTTTATGCTAAGCCGCTGGAACGACGGTCTGGAAATTTCCCCCGACATGCGCAAGCAGGCCAGCAGCTTTGAAAATACTCTGGACGTATGTTCCCCCCTGCCTCTCCACTTTCTGTTTCTCTTATTCTACGAGTACCCGCTAACAAAATAGAATTTCTTCACAAATGTTAAGGCGCGGTTGGCCGAGACCGGCGTGTCCAGCGGCATCCAGAAGCTGTCGCTTGGCGAGGCTGAGGATAAGGCGGCCACGAGCGACAGCACCAGTGGCCTAGCGGCCGAGTTCGAACAGGCCAAGGCCGACCTCGATGCGGCGCTGCGCAGCTCGTTCGACACACCCGGCGCATTGCAGGTTCTCCTGCGCCTTGTCCGCAATGCCAACGTCTCGATGAGCGAGCCCAACGCAGACCTTGCAACCATTGAGGCCGTCGCCCGCTGGGTGACCAAGATTGTCGGCGTCTTCGGCCTTGACCCCAACGCGCAGCCGCCTTACGACTCCAGCCTCGGCTGGGGCCCGGCCAACCCGACGGCCGAGTCGGCCGGCAGTGGTGGCGTCGTCGACCCCAAGGTGGCCGTGCAGCCGTACAGCGGCGTCTTCGCCAGGGTCAAGGGTGACGTTGCGGCGCTGGGCCTAACCACGGAAGTGGCCCTCAATACGCTGCTGGCCGAGCTGCGGCCCGACGCCGAGTTTGTTGTGCTCGAGAAGGAGGCCACCGAAACTGGTAACGGCCACTACGACATTGAGCGCCTGGCTCTGCCGTTCCTGCGCGCCGTGTCCGGCCTGCGCGATGAGCTGCGCCGCACGGCCGCCAACCCGGACAGCAAGGACAAGAAGGGAGCCATCCTGGCGCTCAGCGACCGCATCCGCGACTACGACCTCGTCGAGCTCGGCGTGCAGTTGGACGACCAGCCGGATCGGCCCAGTCTGATCAAGTTTGTGCCCGTGGCTAAGCTGGTAGCCGCGCGCGAGGAGAAGGCCGCCGCCGTCGCCGAGAAGGCGCGGCTCAAGGAGGACGCGCAGCGGGCGCGCGAAAAGGCCGAGGAGGAGAAGTGGGCCAAGGCCAAGGTGCCGCCGCAGGAGCTGTTCAGCAGCAATACGGCCGACTTTAGCGCCTGGGACGCCGAGGGTCTGCCCACGAAGCTGGCCGACGGTAGCGATGTCCCCAAGACGCAGCAGAAGCGGCTCAAGAAGGAGTGGGAACGGCAGAAGAAGCTGCACGACTCGTACCTGGAGAAGTTTGGCTCGGCGTAGGGTGGAACAGGCTGGGAGATAAAATGATTTTAAAATACAGCAAAAAAGGGCGACAAAAAAAGGAAGGCGTTTGATATACGAGTGTTTCGTTAATATGCTTTCCTTTTTTCTTTCCTTTTCTTTCCTTTTCTTTCCTTTCATGTCGCAAACTTTACTTTAGCTATAGACTATGCAGAGACAGAGATACTCCCAAGCCAAATTTATAAAAATCACACAACATGAAAATGACATGAAGAAAAAGGAGCGAAAGGTGAAAAAAGTGTAACAATAAGAATAACAACAAGAACACCCCGAGATCCTACCACCGTGAGGCGGAACCAGTTCTCCGTATTCTTGTAAGCGATCGGAATGAAGAGAGCACTAGTCTCGTTTAGGCCATCGACGTTGGACGACCGCCAGATGTGGGGCTCAACCGCGCCCGCTTGTGCTGGATGGCGGCCGATTTCAAAGCCAATCGAAAGGCGAATTGGTGTGAAAAAAGGACAGAATGGAATCTATTTGGCTGGCGTGAAAAAATGACAGGGCAGAGCCAGGTCCGGTCCCGCAAGTGGCACAGGAGAGTGAGGGGAGGTAACTCGGGAGGAAGGAGCGTTGAAGAACTTCGGCGAACACAACAGCAAGAGCCACCGACTTGAGCCACGACAGTAGAAGGTCAATTGGGAAGGAGCGACTGCAGCTGTAATTGCCCCGTATTATTTTGTAAAAAAAGACTGAAATAAAAAGTAAACGAAAGGGAAAGAGCGGCTCAAAATAAAAGGCAAGGCAAGGACGGCCGAAGAGGCGAACGAGGCGCCATTGGTATTCTTATAGGCGGGCGGCGCAAATAAATGTAACCAAGGATTTTTGAGTCACCACACTAACCGCATCTCACAACCGCCAAAGCTCGCCTCACGATTACGTCGCGCTCACCCTCCTTGACGTTGTCTTTCTCATACTCTAGACAACTTCAACTTATAAGACAACCACCGGACCGAGCGAAAAGGGACACATCGTCGTTCCTCGCCTCATCTACTTTCCTCCACATCTCATAGCACCTGCTGCATCGTCCCCCGTACCATGGCAGCCATGGACGGTCCTGTGCGTCCCATCTCAGCCTCGCCCCTCCCTCGCTCATTCCCACTCACATATTAACCCTCCTAGGACGTTATCGTGCCGTCCCTCGAGACGGTGAAGTCGGTCCTGGCCGGCGTCACCCAGACAGCCAAGGCCGAGGCCGCCAAGGGCAGCGCCTCGTCATACCGCCGGCCGAATCTCGTGCCCGTCTACGGCCAAATCTCGTCGGACCTCATCACGCCGTCCGCCGCATACCTCAAAGTGTCCGAGCACTCCAAGTCGCCGTACTCATTTCTGTTTGAGAGCGCCGCCACCGAGCGTGTCGGCCGCTACAGCTTTGTGGCCGCAGGGCCGCGAAAGGTGATTGAAACGGGCCCCGGCTTCGGCGAGGCCAGTGACCCGCTGCCGGCGCTCGAGGCCGAGCTGGCACGCTTTTCCGTGGCGCATGTGCCGGGTCTGCAGCTGCCTCCGCTGGCGGGCGGTGCCGTCGGCTACGTGTCCTACGACTGTGTGCGATATGTATGTTTCCCCATGTCCCGGCCCCGTCCTTTGCCGTCCTTTGTATGCTTGTATGGAATCATAATATGCTGACGCCCACAGTTCGAGCCCAAGACGGCGCGTGAGATGAAGGATGTGCTCAAGATCCCCGAGTCGCAGTTCTGCTTCTACGACACGATTGTGGCGTTTGACCGCTTCTTTGGCATCATCAAGGTCATTACGTACCTCAACATCGAGCCCACCGGCGAGGGCGAGACGTACGACGACGCCGCCGTCGAGGCCGAATACCGCCGCGCGACCGATGTGATTAACACGCTCATCGACGTGCTCAACGGGCCTGAGACCCCGCTGCCCGAGCAGAAACACGTCGAGCTCGACCGCGAGTACACGTCCAACGTCGGCCAGGACGGCTACATGAACCACGTCACCGAGCTCAAGAAGCACATTGTCAAGGGCGACATTATCCAGGCCGTGCCCTCGCAGCGCTTTGCCCGCCCCACCGACCTGCACCCCTTTAATATCTACCGGCACCTGCGCACTGTCAACCCCTCGCCGTACTTGTTTTACGTTAACTGCGGCGGGCGCTTCCAGATCGTCGGCGCGTCACCCGAGCTGCTCGTCAAGGCCGAGGCGGGCCGCATCATTACGCACCCGATTGCCGGCACGGTCAAGCGCGGCAAGACGCCCGAGGAGGACGAGGCGCTGGCCGAGGAGCTGCGGCAGTCGCTCAAGGACCGCGCCGAGCACGTCATGCTGTGCGACCTGGCGCGCAACGACATGACGCGCGTGTGCGACCCGCGCGAGACGCGCGTCGACCGGCTCATGGTGGTCGAGAAGTTCTCGCACGTACAGCACCTGGTGTCGCAGGTGTCGGGCGTGCTGCGGCCCGAGTGCACGCGGTTCGACGCGTTCCGGTCCATCTTCCCCGCGGGCACGGTGTCGGGCGCGCCCAAGGTGCGTGCGATGGAGCTGATTGCGGAGCTGGAGGGCGAGAAGCGCGGCGTGTACGCGGGCGCGGTGGGGTACTTTGGTTACAACAGCGTGGCGGCGGACGGGGTGACGACGGTGGATGGCGGCATGGACACGTGCATTGCGCTGCGGACGATGGTGGTGGCGGACGGCGTGGCGTACCTGCAGGCTGGCGGCGGTATCGTGTTTGACAGCGACGCATACGACGAGTGGATGGAGACGATGAACAAGCTGGGGGCCAACATGCACTGCATCACGTCGGCCGAGCAGTTGTATGCGCGGCGGCAACAAAAGCAGAACGGCGGGGTGGCGCCATAAGGGGATAGAACGAGTAACATAAAAGACAGAAGGGGGGCGCGCACATAAAAGTAGATATCCCATAGAGAGGGAGGCATATTTAGTCATTTACAAGATCATGTTATTTTGGTACATTCTTGAGTAGAGCTACTCTGCCTTTCCTAACCGACAGAAACGTATACTGAGATTTTCTCTGCACAAAATGCTGCATAATTCAAAATGCAGTCCTTTTCTTTCCCTTCCCCCACCCTACTCTTCCGTGTCCGATTCCACGTACCACTGTCCAGACAAGTCGCCTGCTGGTGCCACTCCATTCCCGCCGTCCACCTTGAGCACGTTGAGTGCGTCCAGGTCCACATTGTACAGCGACCGCACGCTGATACCGTACCCGTACCAGTCGGGCGCAAACCGGTTCTGGTAATCAATCATGACGCTCGACCCGCAGTTCTTGCAGAACAGATGTTCCTGCACTTTCTTGTTGAACTGGTAGGTCTTGCACCGCGCCTGGCCGCCGCCCTTGTTGTGGAAGACGACGTTCTCCCGCGACGGGTACACCAGCAGATAGCCGAAACGGCGGCACGCGGAGCAGCTGCAGTTGATGACGGTGTGGGCCGGCTCGCTGGACCCCTCGATGGGCTCGAGGGGCGGCGACAGTGTGACGTCGTAATTGATGGCGCCGCAGTGGCAGCCGCCGCGGTAGGTGGCGCTGGGGAGCTTGGGGCCGCCGGCGGCGCTGTCTTTGGCCAGCCTGTAGGACTTGCCGATTGGATGCCAGTCTGGGAGGAGCTCGATCGGGCGGGGCTGCTTGCCGTCATCGCCGGTGGTGGTAGCAGGCTTCTCGGTCGTGTCCGCCATGGCTCTGGTAATATGTGGACGATATTAGAGGCGAGAATGTTTGTGAATTTAGTCGAGAAAAAAGGACCGGAATGTTGATGTGAGGTGAGATGACAACGTCGAAATAATATCGAGATGGGTTGGAGGTGGTGCTCAGCGATGACTCAAAAGGACCATGAAACAAACAGGAGAGAAAAAAAACAACTGATATCAGATTGCCGATCTCGGTCTCAGCTGCAAAGTTGAACAATTGCACGAAACTTTTGAGGGGGAGAGACCGGGCTCCTTATATGATGTTGTTTTCCGTGACCTCGTGGCGTGTAAGTGAGGAATACAGAGTAAAAATAGTCGCACAGAGGTAATAGTCGCCAACAAGCCAAAAGACAGCCAAGACTTTTGGATCGAATGCTTGAACACCCAACAGGTGAGGGGAAGAGTAAGAGAAAAGACAAAAGGAGCGGGTTTCTGTATCCGCAAAAGTTGCAGCGCCTTGTTTCTTCTATTCCCCCAAAAGGTCCGATCTGTTTATTTTTTTTGTTTCGCAGCAGGTTCCACGGGAAAAGAGAGCACCCGTAATGAGTCACGACATCGTTTGTCAACCAAAGCACAAGGAACACAAGAGACCAAAAGATAAGACACCGCGAGACACAATTACAGAAGACGCGAGGCCCCTGGAATTTGGCCGTAGCCAGGCCAAGCATTGGCTACTAAAGCCCGATGTCAATCCACAGGGCGCGAGTTGGTGAGTTCGTTTTGTCCTGGATGACAAATAAAGCCACGAATGGTTGAACTAACGCGCACGTTTCTCGCCGGCAAAACGCCCTACAAATAATCTTCGGATCTAGAGTTTCTCCCAGGCACCCCGTCTTACAACCACGGATATAGTCGTTGAGCTGTATTAGATCCATTGGGAAATAAAGCCATAGGCCCGGGGGACGGGGTGCCGTTGAAACGGTTTGTAGCGGTTGGGGCGTTTGTTGGGAGTGAACAAAGACAAAAGGAGATCGGTCGCCGAAGTAGCATCGGCGTCGAAACGGCCGTTTTTCCGGGCATTTCTGCCCATCTTAGCCGGCCCGGGTGTTATTTGTTGACTTGGGAATGGTTCATTGTATCACGCATCTCTAGCTGCAGCGGCGATAGTTATTGACGCAAAACGGCCAAAAGGTTGAGGGTTGGGAAGAGTCAACGCCAGAGATGGGGCCGTTCTTCGAAGTGCGGCTAAGGACCCTCTTTTTGGCAGGGCTGGACGTCCCGTTTTCGTTCCAAGTGCGCTCATCTTCAACGGGAACTTTTTTGGACAGGCACAGATGCAACGTCAGAGCAGATGCGTGCTAGATTGAGACTGAGACGTCGTCGTTTGCTTTCGCCCCGGTGACATCCGCCGGCCGAGGCTGTTGAAGGACGTTGAGGTTGAGAAGGATCTCATTGGGGGGAAAGCTCTGGAGTATTTGGACGGATGTTTCCTGTGGGGAAGCTTTCCAGCTGTGACCACGGGAGCGCCTCAGTATTTGGTAGCGACATCCTGCATCCCAGGCCAAAGTGGCCTTCAGCGCTTGTGCACCCCCAGCCATGACGTTTTAACAGAGACAGAGCGCGGCCGTTTGTACGGAAAAATAACCAGAAACGAGGTCAAAGCATCGATGTTGAAAACGATGCTCGTTGAAAAGCCGTTCGACCGGATTGTTGAACTGAACTTTGCTGTCGAGCCCATACGGCTCGGTTAGAGATATCATTGTTAAAGCTGCACTAGGTCAGTTCAGCTGCATGGTTCATAACACTATTTTTAAAAGAGCGGCGAAACTATCAACCGTCAAGCATGGAATCATCCCTTGTACGGCATGTTGTGTATGCACTTGTTTCGTGTAGTGTTGGACGGTGTTATTTGACGTCGTGGAGTGAGACCGGCGTCTAAACTGTGTCTCTGAAAAGAAGAGGCTTTTGTTTTCAAAATTCGATTCGTTTAATATTATTTTTCATTTCCAACAACCCAAGGAAACCAAACAAGAAATGGGAATCCCCAAAAAGACCAAAACGGGGGTACAAGGTATCATCCAATCCCATTCTATGCAAACCAAATCAAAAAAAAAAAAATACACCAAACGCAGGAAACCAACCAGTAAACATTAAAAATAAGAAATTAAGAGAGTTGTGTAATAGCGCAAAAGCGCAGAGTCCAAGAAGCGGTATGGCGCGTCGAGAGACAAGTAAATACTAAGCCAGAGAAACATGAACTTCTTTAATGTAGCCACCATCCAACACATAGGTGGTGTCCTACTGGGCCTTGTTGTTGGTATTGGCGGCCGCGGCCTCGACGTCGTGGCGGGGAGCGTCGCCAATGGGCACGCCCTCCTTCTCCACGTTGGCGCTCGCACTGCCGCTGGCATTGCCCTCGCCGTCGGCCTCCTCGTCATCGGCGGCAGCGGCAGCCGCCTGGGGCGGCGGGGTGGGGGCGAAGCGGCTGTGCTTCCGGATGCGGTGGCCGTAGATCAAGAAGATAACCGGGATCGGGATCAGCACGGCACCGACGGAGCCGAGCAGCGTGCTAGCCCACTGGATACCGAGACCATTAAACATGTAGGTAGCGAAGAGCGGGAAACCGGCGCCGAACAGCGAACGCATAAAGGTGTTGCCGGCAATGGCAGAGGCGGCGAACATGAGGTAGGCGTCGATGAGGTAGTTGAGGGACTGCAGGAAGATAGACATGAGACCAAAACCGGTGAGAATGCCGGACAAGCTGGGGACAATCCAGTGAATGTTCTCACGGTAGCCCGACCAGCCGAACCAGAAGATGCCAGCAGTAAAGGCAACGCCGCCGGCAATGACAGAGGGCAGACGCCACTCGGGGATGGGCACGTTGTTGTTGGCCTTGAGCTTGCGGTTGTACCACGGCTGCTGCAGAATCATGGAGATACCGGCAATCACCTGGCCAACAATCATGCCAAAGAACGGCAGGCCGCCAACACCGGGCGAGAAGTGGTGGACTTTTTGGAAGACAAAGGGGTACGCCGTCAGGAACAGATACAGAATTCCGTAAACAAAGGACATGTAGAGCGAGAGCAGCAGCACGATGGGCTCGCCGAACAGCAGGCGCATGGGGCGCGAGAAGTTCTTGTTGAGCAGCTCCTTGAAGTCGATCTCGATCTCCTCCTGGCGCGCGTGGATGCCCCAGTTCTTGGTGCGACGGCGCAGGTCAGCGGCCTTCTGGACCAGGATGGCGGGCGGGTAGGTCTCCTCGAGGAAGAACAAGTTCAGGCAGAAGCAGGCAGAGCCCATGATACCGGCCAGGTACATGGTCCAGCGCCAGCCCAGGTACGACTCCGTAATAAAACCACCGATGAAGGGGCCCAGCAGGGGACCGGCAAAGACGGCAATCGAAAAGATCGTAATGGCGATACCACGCGTCCGATTGCCGAACATGTCGGAGAAGATAGCGGCGACGACGGCCAGCGGGCAGGCGCCGAAGAAACCAGCGAAGAAACGGCAGATCAGCACGGTTTGCAGATCTTTGCCGGTGGCGACGGCGAACGAGAAGAGCGTGAATCCGAACATGGAGATGTTAATGGGCAGACGACGGCCCTTGAGCTCGGAGAGAGGCGCCCAGAGCGTGGGACCAAAAGCAAAGCCCAGGACGTAAAAGGACACACCCAGAATGCCGACCTCGGACGAAACGCCAAACTCGGCTGCGACAGCTGCCGTGGCAGCGGAGAAAATGGACGAGGCAAACGCGGACGTCATGGTCGTGAAACCCAAAAAGGCACCAGTAAAGACCCTACAGGGAGGTGGTGTTAGTTCATCGTCCCCTCTACACGATGTGTGTAAAAAGTCAATTGGAGACTGGAGACACTTGACTTACTTCTTCTTGATCGGCCAGTTCTGGGCGTGCAGCGGGTCGTCCGGCCCATCAAACTCGACGACGTACTGCTCCTGGTCAGGCATCGGCGGCGGATAAGGCTTGCCCTCACCGAAAGCAGGCAGGGGCTTCTGCGAACGCCGGCTCGTGACGCTCCGACCGACGGTACCACTGTGTTGACTTCTAGCAGTTTGGATGCGCATCAACTGGGTCTGTTGGCGCTCGATCTCGAGCTCGCTGCGTGTGCGGTTCAGGCCCGACGGGCCAACACCGCCCGAGAAGGCCGACCCTCGACGCTGGCGGGCGGCATTATCGCTGAGGGAGGAAGAGGAGGAGGATGTAGAGGCGGAACCGGCGGTCGGGACGCGCTCGAGGTCGTTCCGGTGGCGCTCAATGCTGGACCGGCGTCTTTCGGGGAACATGCGGGGAGAGGCTTCCTCCTCGGCCGCGATAAACTGGTCGTCGATGTCGACCATTGTTGTTGGGATGGCAGTCGATGACCGCCGTGTAACAATGCTGACGGGCTGTGCGGATTCGGAGTTGATGACGTAGAAGCGCGGGTAGCTGCGTGAGACTTTGTATTATGGTAACGGCGCCAGGGGTGTTAAGGAGAGTATTGAAAACAATGCCGTTGTTTTTTTTGTTTTTTTTTTTTGGCGATCAAGATCGAAGACAATCGTGGGATGAAAAGATGTGAAGAACTCGGGAAAAACCAGCCAAAACAATGGTACGGGAGGCCGAACAAGAAAATCCTACAATAGCGTAAAGATAAGGGGAATTCGGGGGCGGCACTGCGCTTTGGGCGGGTTTCGCTCGACGGGGCCTAATTTCCTCTGGAATTTGGGTCGGGTTGGTGTGAAATATGTAAACAAGAGCAGAGCAACCTGGGGGATCTGGGGGAGGTCGGCTCGAGAGGATGGGTTGTCGATGGGTGGGATAAAGTAATGGCGAAGAATTGAAATGGAGCGATCAACAGAGAGGGGAAGGGCAACGAAGGGGAATGGAAAATGGGAAAGCGAGCACAATAAGTACAAGAGCTTCGAGGAAGGGCATACGGGGTTGGCAGAACATGGCCACCTCAGAGAAAGAGCTACCTGCAGCGATGACCCCGTGCTTTCCTAACTGGGCTCTATGTTTTGCACTTCTTTCCGTTTCTTGTAGGTCGGGTGGCGAACTAAATCCGTGACGCTGGGTTTTCCTTTTTTTTTTTCCTCCTTTTTTTCGGGGCCTCGATCGATCCCGTTCTTGCGATTCCTGCAATCGGGTGATGCCGCGGCTGAACTATCTGTGTTTTCTATTTTCGTTTCTTTTTGGCTGTCATTGCTCTCTCTTCGAGTTTGACTTGCCTTCCCTCTGTCTACGGGTAGAATGAAAACACCATGCTCCTTCCCTTGCGACAACATCGTTTGCTCTTTCCCTATGATGTCCTGCCAGTCCTGGGCATCATCGGTCGCGCCTTCTTAGTGTTCGAGTAATGCTTCCGTTGCATTCACAACGCCAGTCAGCCGCGTACCATGCCCCACTCAAGCTGTTGATTTTTCTTTTTTTTTTTCGTCTTCGTTCTTGCAGGCCGCTCCTTCTTCGATAGTGCAAGATTACAAAACAAGCTCGCGCCTTCGTGCTTTCGGCTTGTCCTGGATCAGCGGTGCACCCCACCTGGGCACCCCCTGTACCGAGCTAGGATGCAGCGGGCAGCCCATCAAGCCCGCTGACACAGCCACTACAAGTTAAACGCACGACGACGGGTTGGGACGGTGTAAACCCCGTGTTCCGACCTTCATGAAGCCTAAACCCGGCTGGCCTTCCTGATCGTTTCTGAATCGTTCGTCCGTTGGGTTTCGGACTGGGGCCATTTCTGGAGACCGCCCGAAGCGGGCAGACTTGATTATCAAGAAAGCAAACACGAGTAGACATCACGTCGTCAAAGTCGGTCTTCAAAGTCGGGGTTTAGGGAGTTTGTTTATAGCCCACCCGGCCGTTGAACATGGGGGACAGGTGTTGCTGTACCTTACGAGGTTCCGTACACGCAAGCTTCGCACACCACACGACGAAGTACGTTGTAAGATATTGTATGCCAGATTACGTGGTCTCTCGCACTCGCACTCACCTGGTCGTTTTCATAATATTTGGCGTGCATCGCTCCTACCCCCTTGAGAATTGTTTTGTGGTTGCTCTACGCCGTTCCCATGGCCCATCTGCTCGTGGTCGTTCCTGCCCAGGATATCCGTTTTGCAAAGATATGATAGCATTGCGACGGACGTCTGATGTCTGATGTGTGATGTCGGATGTCTATGTCTGATGTCTGATGTGTGATGTCTGATGTGTGATGTCTGCCCCCAATTTTAAAGAGTCCACTTCAGCATGTGTATGTTTCTCGTCGTCGGCGCTCTGTTCCCTCCGGCCTCGCCCCTGCCCGGGTCTGGTCACGCCCGCCGTCCGTCAGTGGGGTTTATAGTGGAGCTGTGTCCCCACCACACGCGCCCAGCCTGCACCCCTTCCTGGCCTGTTTCTTCTTCGACATATCAATCTTCCCATAATATCCGTCTTCCATCTTGGCACTGCACAGCGCCAAAGCGCCTGGAAAGCGCCTCGGCCCACAGCTTTACGTCGTCGACTCCATCGGCAATCTTCTATGACTCCATTACACGCCTTTTTTCATTGCGCACTCCATACGGCGCACAACCGCAAAACAGAAAGCTCTTTGCCTTTGACTCGCAATGGCAAAGTCAGTGAGAACTGTCTTTCGGGTTGCCGCCGTGTCAAAGATGCACCTTACTTAAAAGATGTCAAAAGGATCAAAATGACTGATATGTCTGTCAGACAGCAACCCAGCATACGCGTGTCCGCCTCCTCTTGATTTGACGTACACACAAACGACGGACAGCATTGCTACTTCCTCGGCCGGTTTTGCCGTTTGTGCCAATCAGGAACACTGCCGTTCAGCCCAAGCGAACCAAAGCCTGCACGCGCCGTATCGAGTTTGTGGTTTGTGATATGCAAGGGTATTACTCAGCCGTACAACGCTCCACGAAAGCGGACCATGAAGATCTTCGCAAACAAGACATGGAAATAGACAAGTTGAAAGAATACGAAAACTCTAGAGTATGAGAACATAGACGGGATCTTGCAAGTTCCCGATAAGATTGATCAATTAGGCAAATGGTAGGAAAAGACCGCAAAATCATGAAAAGACGAAAAGACAAAAACACGCAAGGACACAAAAAAAAACGAGGAACACATTCAAAGGGAAACAAAAAGAGTGATGGAATCATGCATGAGAAGCTGGGCCCCTGGCAGGTCTGGGTCGTTATCGCTTTCATTTTTTCTCCATGCAAATCCCTGCTAACTGTTTTAGGGGCGAGCTCGCCTCTAAAGTCCTCCGTGGGCCGAGGTGGTCAGGACGCTTGGACGCTCATGGGCGCCCAACGGTGACATCATGCCGCCGTCGCAGTGCCGCGGTGTATGCAGGAAGGAAGGAAGGAGCGGGCGCTGAAAAAAAATGAAGACGAAAAAAAGATCCCACCAGCCCACCACCGGGAGGGTAATTACGCCGTGGGCCCATGCCTTATTAGGGGCTTGGCCCGGCCGATTTTTATTTTATTTTATTTTTATTTTTATGCCTCTGATCTCGGGATCCAGGAACCGAAGAAAAAAGTTATGAAAAGGGACAAGGTTAAAAAAAAAAACACGTGTGGCTTCTGATAAGGGGACACTGTAAAAGGCTTCTTCAGCATTTCTAGAACGTTCATCGTCGCGGAGAACCGTTCAGATTTTAGATGCGGAAACAACCACGTTTTCGGCCTGACCCATACACCTCACCTCCGATTATTGCCGCTGTTTGCCGTCTTTGCATGCCCATGTCGAGAGCCTCTATCAAAACCGAGGTGAAAATAAGATACTAAGCTCGGTCCCGGTTGGTTCGTGCCGGCAGGCAGCAGTTCCTAGGGCGAGGCCTTGTTGAACAAAAGCTGTTGCGAGGACCGCGGTCGCCTCTTAGTGGCAAAAGAGCTTAAGAAAACACGGAGTCCGGCCGTTGCAACACGGGCTTGGCATGAAACGATGGCTGGCTGTTTAAGAAGTTAGATTATCAGGCTATGCTATTTTACAGACATTACAAATATGCAAAAGAACGACCCTTCTCACGCCCGCGACCGTCGCCGCCGGCCGACACCCCAGTCGTCCGCATCCAGCAGGCTCGCCGCCGCCTCGAGGCTCAGCCCGCTCGTCTCCGGATAGCAGACGCGCACGAGCAAAAAGCCAACGACACAGACAACGGCGTACAGCACAAACGTCCACGAGGGCGTGAGCGCGTCCATGAGCGGCAGGAACGTCAGGCCAATGACAAAGTTGGCCAGCCAGTTGGTGGCCGTAGCCAGGCCGCTGCCGAGGGAGCGGACGTCCAAAGCAAATAGCTCGCTCTGCATCCAGGGAACGTTGCCGAGGCCGATGGCGTAGGCCGCCACATAGAGCATGATGCTGGCCAGGACGACAGAGGCAGCCGACCCGGATCCAGACGAGGGTGAGCGTGGGCCCTCGTTACCACCCACCGACAAGTCTAGATAGGAAAAACCGTAGGCGGCCAGCACCAGGCCCAGGGCCATCAGCGGGATCGAGTACAGCAGCACGCGCCGGCGGCCGATGCGGTCGACCAGCAGCAGCGCCGCCACGGTAAAGATAAAGTTGGTCGCGGCCACCGTCAGCGACGTGAGCGTTGGCTGGTCAAAGCCGACGAGCGTGAAGATGGTCGCCGAGAAGTACATGAGGGAATTGAACCCACACAGCTGCTGTAGGCCCTGCAAAAGACACGCAATCGTCAAAGCCCGCCGGTTGCGGCGCACGCCAAACAACGTGGCCCACGTGTCGCCGTCGACGAGCAACCAGCGCGGCACAAACCGCCACAGCCCGCGCGAGGACCCATCTGACAGTGTCGTCGCGGTCGGCGTGCGCCGTGCCTGCTGGCGCACGCGCTGGGCTTCGGCCTCGGTGCGCACTTCGGTCTCGATCGTCTTGAGGATCGCCGATGTGGCGGCCACGTTTGTGGCTCCTCCACTGCCGCCGCCCTGCACCCGGCCAATGACGGCGCGCGCCTCGGCGGTGCGGCCGGCCTTGACGAGCCACCGCGGCGACTCGGGCATCAGCAGCACCAGCGCCGCCTGCAGGAGCGCGGGAACGGCCCCCAGCCCCACCATCCAGCGCCAGGCGGTGCGCGGGTCGGCGTGTGCCGCGAGCAGCCAGCCCAGCACGTACGCAATGACCTGCCCCAGCGTAATAAAAAGCACGTTGACCGTGATGAGGCGGCCGCGGTGCGCGGCCGGTGCGGCCTCGGCAATGTAGAGAGGGACGACAAAGCTGGCGGCGCCGACGGCGGCACCGACGACAGAACGGCCAACGACCATAAGCCCGACAGAGCTGCTGGCCGCCTGGATGAGGGCGCCAACAACAAAAAGCGCGTCGGCCGCAAAGATGACGCGCCGGCGGCCGCGGGCATCGGCCAACACGGAGGCGGCAGGCGAGGCCACGAGCGCAAAGAGGGCCGTAGACGACGTGATGATGGACTTGTCAAACGACGTCAAGTCGCGCCCCGAAAGGGCGGTGCCTATAGAGACTAGGGTGGCAGAAATGACGCCGGTGTCGTCTTTGTAGCCATGTTAGCAAAGACCCGCAAAAGCCATTTCTATCAAAGTAAACGTAAGAACAGACGTACACCCAAAGAGAAGTCCGCTGAGGCCGGCAGACAGGGTCAACAGCCAAACAAACAGGCCGGGCGCGGCCGAGTCACCTTCCCGGTCGGCCGGGTCTTTCGGCAGGTCGTCTATGTCGTCGCCGGCCGCATTTCCCCGTAACAGGCCGTCCTCCCCGTCGCCATTGAGCAGTGGCTGCTCGTCGGCGCGCAGCGACATGTCGTGGTATTGGTCCTCGGTATCGTTACGACTGCTACCAAAGTGCGTCGTAGCGTCGTATAGTTCGATGCCCTCGTGATCGTCGCTCTGGTTGTCCTCCTCGAGCCGACGAGTCCTCGCCATGCGCAAGAAGCTCGAAACTAAGGAGACGCGACGGGACAAATTCGAGAGAGACCGCGCGGGCCGCTCAGAGCTCAAAGCACCGCCCACGTCTTTGTCTTTGTTTCACTAGTTCAATTGTTTCGAGTCCGACCTTGCTGCTGCTGGATAGCGCCTTGTGGTGTACCGGGCCATGAGGATGGTGTTTCTCGTGTGTGGAGGTTGTTGTTCGTTGTTTTGCTCAGGAGCCGGATCGGAAAGGCCCACTAATGCCCCAGGAAAAGACGTAAGCGGTCACTGTGGGCCTAGGACCGGCGAAGCCCCACAATTTCTCAAAGACCCACAATTCCAGGTACGAGAACGCCCGCGAGGAGGCAGTAACAATTCGCTGCAACCTGGACTGGACAACGACACCTGTGTTTCGTGTGGCAGGGACCCGCGACGACCGTTAGACATACAGAACGGAGATTCGAAGCAAGACCTTGCCTTGGCCACATTTTGGACTGACCGTCTCTCTCTTTCCCATCAATGGCCGCCACCGCGTTTTCTTGTCCCAGTTTCAGCGCATTTTACCGGACCTGGACACAAAAAGAGGCGCCGCTGCATCGTCGCGACATCGCATCGTGTCGTGAAAAGCGCGTTGCGAGCCGACCAAGAAAATATGGCACGTATCCTTTCTGGAAATATGTGGTCCGAGACGTGACTTTCCATGTTTGTTAGGCCAGGGACAGCCATATCGGGGGTAACATCCACCTCTTTCTTTCCCTCTCGATTTGAGTCTATTCTGACGAGGCGATCTGCGTGCATCCCACAGCGCATGACAAGGTCTGAAACAAGGACCCAGAGAAAGTCCAGAAGAGACCCCCGAGTGACCGACCCAGAAGAAGCACCCGCGAGTAGGCACACCGCTCGACGCCATTGAATTCGATGACGTTGCCCACGTCGGCCTCGGTTGTTTGCTGACACTATCGTGACCAGGAAACCTGGGAACACATCGAGCTGTATTCTCCTTTGGTGCCTTGTTTGCGAAATAGCACGCACACGATGGGAATACGATGGGAAATAACAAAAGCATGGACGAATCCGAGAAAAGGAAGACACCGCCAGTTGTTTGTAGTTTCACCGTGTCGTCTCGCGTGGTCATTTGACATGGAGACGGCCCGTTTTCCGTTGAAATGCCTCACCTTTAGGGCCCTTCTCTTTCTCCCATCTTTCGTCTTTGCGATCTCGGTTCCTCGATTCGCAATACCCTTCCTTCCTTCCTCCTTTAAGATCCTTGAGACCTTCCGGATCCTTGCTACGGCTTCAAACAACCGAGAGAGATGGGAAGAGACGAGAATGCTCGAACACGACTGTGCGAGTTCAGGGCTCAGCGGGTGACGATCGTCGATCAATGGGGCTCGACAGGGCAGTCGCTGCCCCTGTGCTTTTCATGTCTTTCCATTATTTTTTGAGCTCCACGTAAATTTGCAGTCTGGAAACAGACTATCGATCCTTGACCGTGTATGACAGCCCACCTATATCCTCCTCCTCCTCCTCCCCCTTCTCTCTCTGTCTCTATGTTCCCGCTAGACATCTGTCTTTTCTCGGTAATGAGTCTGTTTTCCTGAGGCGGTCCAGAAAACTTATACCGAGCAATGTCGACCAAGTTGGCGGCGCAGCACGGCGGGAGAATAGGGCAAGGGGCGATCTGCGTCTCAAAATGCGGCTTCCCATGCTCCTGGGCAGAGGAAGCGACAACGGTAGGAGAGAAAAAGGGATACATATATGGCGACTGTCGGCGCTTGCGAGTTATCTTCTTGGTTGTGACAATGATGCTCGCCCTGGCTAAATGTAAGTCCTATTTTAAGATATAAGTGAAAAGGCATCAAAGACTGGATACTGTCGTGGAGAGGACACCGGGGAAGACCGAATTGACAGCAGCCTTTCCCAGGTAGTCGAAGAGAACGCAACATATGGAGACAATCGTAGTCTGGCAAAGGAAAATATCATAATAGTAGCACTATCCTTCGGCTGGGCTGCATGTCGTATCTGGGTTTTGTTACTCGTCTATCTCTCTCTTATACCAAGCAGCTTTCCCGATTAGGCAGTTCGCAAGACTAGCGAGAGAAAAGAATAAGAGAAGAGTCGAGAGTAGTATATGTCCATATGTCCTTAACTAGAGATAAAGTCCAAAGAATGGAACACTCGAGTCCCTTCTCATCGTATAACACACGCCAATACTGCCCTTCGCCACTCAATGCGCTGGACGCAGGACTGAAACACGAGAGGAGAGGGGAGGAGAGGGGGGGTGGGCAGTGTGGTTGACCTTACCTTTCCTCTCCGTCTTCCTCAGAGTCGGGCAACGCTTTCTTGCGATCTTCAACTGGGATGTGAGTCCCTTGGTCAATGCCGAATAAAGATGTTGAAAAATGGGTTTTTCTTTCGCGTATCACTTACACCTTTCGCGTAGTGTGGGTTCTGACAGCGCATCGCGGCCGACGTGGGCCAGGCCACAACCCCCGGTCGTAAGTAATGGAGGGGTAGGTGTCAGAAAGAAAGCGGTAATCCAGGCCCGGCAAGATAGAAGACAAGAAAAAGAAAAGAAAGAGACCGAGAAGTCAGGCCCAGCCACGACACGGCGATGGTCTTTTCCAAAACCCACCCCAGCACGCGCGTACCATACTTTTCACCGGGTGGAAAGAAAAGTGCCGTTTTGAGATGCAACGAGCCTCAACTCAAGTCGTCACGGCGATAGGGCAACGAGAGGATATGATTGGAGTAAATTGAAAGAGAAAAATCAATAATTGTAAAGTATGTGAAAAATGACAGCACTGGTCGTACCACAGCCTTTCCCGGTCGTCCCTGGCCAGCCAAGAGCCCGGTCACCCTCCTCACTTGTTCTTGCCGTTCTTACAACTCTTACGAGGAAGTAGTGAGACAGTTTGCCTTCGCCCTTTCCCAAAAACCAATATCGTGGAGCTTCGGTGATGTACAGTATCTCAAAAGAGAAGCAACGTTGCTACTTCCTTCCCTCTCCAGCAGTTGGCGAGCTGCACTTTCCCTGCAACATCTGTGCGCGAAGTTGCAAAAGGGCAAGAGCGCACCATGTCGCCATTGCGCCGCACTAGTATTTGATGTCGTATCCGTACCTAACGCAGGCCCTGGATGCAGGTCCCGTCGTCCCCTCCCCCTCCTTCCCTGTCGGGCTGCAGACAGAGCCTCATGCCCGCCCGCACCTTCCCACACCATCTTGCGCGCCACCCCACGCGCCTTCCCTCCAACATCCATGTATGAGGTCAACAGCGAATGCGATTGGCTTTTTATTGTCTCCATGTACCTTTTTTTCCATCACACGTCCACCGCCGCTTCTCGATATTCATATTCCATATTCCTCTCTCTCGACTCTCAGAATGCCCTCCAACCACCCTCTTCCCTGGTGATCATCCCCCAGTCTGTGCCTTACCGTCTCGACCGTCACAAGGTTGTCTGCCCTGGTTCCCTGCAGCCCTTCTCGTCATCGGTTCCTCGTATCTCAAAACGTCAAGACTCGCGTGGTTTGCCTCCCTCGTTCGTCATCCTCGTCATATTCTCTTTTCTTCGCAATATGTCTCCCTTCACTCTTCCTTTACGGGTTCTATTTTCTTCTTCTAATTACCCTCATCCCCTGCACCCCGGTCTTCAAAATGTACGAAGCACAGTCTTGGCAAGGCCGAAGAATGAGAATCGCGAGAACCAAAGAAAGATATGGTCTCAGGTTGACAAATTGATCTACGACACACCCCTTTTACCTCCCCTGCCCCCCTGCCCGGCCCTGACCTCCCCCCTCCATGACCCATGCAACATTCGGAACGCAGACCGAATGTGCGCAAGTGATTCGCCGTCTTTATTTTATTTTGACAACACTCGCTCTCTTGTCTCGCTCGTATAAACTCATGGCTCACCCCTCACCCCTCCATCACGAACCAGCATCAACAAAACTAGCATGAGCACGGACACGGGCACTTTTGAGCATGACAGCAAACGTGGCGTTCCTTTGTTTTAGCATGTGAGGAAAGCAAAGTTTCGCTCATCCTTTTAGCCAAACCAAACCCGACGCGTTCGTGGCTGGGCTTGCTAGACTTTTGGGGCGAGCGTGCTTTTATTCTCTCCTTTCCAAGATATTGGTGCCGTCACAGTCCCGTTGACTTTGCTGCAGTTTTGCAAATCCGGGAGCTGCCAAACAGTCCCGACTGACAAAAGGCTCCCCCCACTCACACGCCGGTATTCTGTCGTCTTCGTCCTTTGTATCATACACAAGAAAGAACAATATACTTAAGTACCAGGTGCCTCCTCCTCCTCGCCATCTTGTCCTTTCTCTCTTTTCCTCCTTCCTCTTTTTCGCCTTTTCCTCCTTTTCCTTCCTCGTTTCGCTCCTTTCATATTGGCATATTTACAACGTCTATCCAACGACTCCTTCAACGTGCTTCACTTCACACATCCGCCTCTCTGGCTCTTCTAGTTTTGCAGCATACCACTATCGCCAGCTTAGCCTACTCGCCATGGCTTCCCCGAGCCACAGCCGGCGGAGGTCGAAGAATCACAGTCGGGAAGCCAGCCTCGATATCACGTTTGAGAACACAGTTCAGAACAAGTCCTTGCAGGTACGTTACTAAAGAGCTTTACACTCACATGTTTACACAATACATCTTGCTAACAACCCCAAAAGCCTTGTGATCTCAACGGTTTCATGGACTATCTTTATTATGTGGAGCGCCGTGCCGAGAACCTGCAGTTCTTTCTGTGGTACTGCGATTACGTCGAGCGTTGGAGTCGACTTCTGCCGCAACAACGGCAGATGGCTCCGGTATGGGGGCCGGCGGAGGCTGCAGAAGCCGCGCAGGAGGATGCAGAGGCAGCCGTTGCCGCTGCTACCGCGTCCGCGGCCGAGACGACAGCAATGCCTGAAGCATCGATACATCCACCACCACCAACAGCATCTATCCATGGCAAGCAACACATTCTACATGGCCGAGGTCCCAGCGCAAGCAGCAGTCGAAGCCACAGCAGGCACAATCTTAGCATTGACACGACCAATACGGGCTATCCCTACGGATCTACAAATGGCCAATTCAAACCACGGACCAACTCCGTGGCCAGCACAGCAACGGCGGCGTCCGTTTCCTCCATGGCCAGCGTATCCTCTCACCTCTCTACATCCTCTCGTCTTGCGGCCTCAATCCACCAGCGATCCGACAATGCCAAGTTGACAAATATTCTTACCATTTTAGAAAATTTACCTGAGGCAGCGGAGCCAGTATCCGCTGTTGACGCACCGGCATCAAAATATACGCCATCCAGGTCCGGTGACATCAGTCCGTCCATGGTGTCACCTCGCGGTGGCTCCGCAGCTCCATTCAACTGGCAGCAGCAGCCCTATACACTGCAGCCGTTCCGTGACGAGCTCGGCCGCGTCGTTCGCCATTACATCGCTGCGACAGGTGACCGACCGCTCCCTGATCTGTTCCCACCAGAACGTGCTGCATGCCTTCGTGCTGCAAAACGCACCACACACCCTTCCTCACTTCTACCTGCGTTCTTGGCTGCAGAATCAGCACTTCGGGAACAGTCGTTTCCAATGTTTGTCCGAGACTGGTGTGTCGGCAATGTCGAGAAGGGCTCACCTCGGCTGGTTTTTGTGCAAATTATGGCATTGTTGATGTTCCTTTTCGGTGTGGCCCTAGAAGTTGTCTTGATCCTCGTCGTGGGTGGGAAGGGCAGATCATCGCCTTCAAGGCCTGTGATTCACATTGCCAGCAGCCTTCCACGGCTGGCATGCCTGGCCTTTTGGTGGCCAGCACTGACCGTGCTCTTTGCGGCGTGGCGAAAGATTGACCTGCTTCTACACTTCCGTGGCCAACGACTACTACGGGCATGGGAATTTGAAGACAACAGTGACGACGGTGATGACGAAGAGGCCGGGTCCCCCATGTCCACATACACACTCGATGTGGAAAAGGATTTGGTGGGACGGAGCGGCAGTGGCCACAGCCCGAAGCAGTACCAGCGTGGCCACCGCCACCAGGCATCAACTAGCTCCACGTCGAGCCGCATTGATCCCCTCCGCAAGGCAAGCTTACAGGCCCTGGGCCCCCGTAACGACCCAGAGAGCGAGCCGTGGGCCCGTCAGCAAGCACGGACGCCGTTCTACCGACGCCTGGTCACCGAGCTCTGGCCGACCAGCACAGGGCTGGGCAGCCGCACAGTAGCCGTGCAGCACACGGGCGTTCGGGCTATGCAAACCCGGGCCGTATGGGCGGCTGTGTTCTGGGCCGGTCTGACCTCGGTATCACTAACGATTGCCTCGCTGTTTATCCCAGGGCCGAGCACGTAGGCGTTTGTTTGCTTTACCGCTTGTTTTTCTTTCGGATATTTTTCTTTCTTTTTTGTTGATACCTTGGTGTCTTTTTTCTTTTTTTTTTCTTTTTCTACCTTCTCTTCGGCCATGTAATTTATACCCTTGAGGCTGGTCCCGGTTGTTACATGCCGAGTGATGAAGCCTCTCGTCGTCTTTATTTATTCTATTAATTTTTCTTTAATATTGAGAAAATATCACGTTTATTGTTTCTTAAAACTGGTTAAAACAAATCCAAAGAAATGTCGCATAAAATTATTGGAAAGGTTAAATCATCATCAAAAGCATTTACGATACGAAGCTGGTAATCATAAGGCTGACAACATTAGAGTAACAAAACCATTAGCTGCTACAATCGTTTAGAGCGCGTTGCTTCTATCATGTATATTTTCTCCTAATCGGGCCCATCACTTGCCCTTTCCCATTGTATCGTGTAGTTAAGAAAAAGAAGAAAATAAAGGGGGTATTGTATATGTACACGTGTATGTTTTGGTACAAGAAAATAAGAAAAAAAATATGTACAAAAATATTAGGAAAAGGGGGTCAACACAAAAGTAAAAGAGAGGCAAAAACGATGGCGGATAGCGAATGACGAGAATGATAGCATGGGACAATATGAGAGAAAAATGAGCATTTTTTTGTGTTTGGTCGCTGGGCTGGTTTGCTTACAACCACAGCGTAAAGACCATCATGACACCAACTAGCGCGGCGCCAGCGGCCGTGAACTCGCGGTTGAAGACGCTCAGGCTCTTAGGCGAGAGCGACGCGGCCGAGCTCTTGGCAGTGCCGCTGGCAGCGCTCGCGGAGCCAGAGGCAGTGCCGGAGGGCGACGAGCCACCAGAACCGGAGCCAGAGCCGGAACCGGTGGTCTCGGACGTCTTACCTGCGCCGCCAGTCGACTTGGCCGAGCCGCTACCGGAACCCGTGAGCGTGGCGGCGGTATAGCTGGAGCCGCCGCCGCTGGCCTTGCTGCCGGCGGCAATGGCCGCGCTGGCAAGGGTGGGGATGGGCACGTTTCCGTCGACCTCCCAGCCGCCGGCGGTCGCGGCCGGGCAGTCGCGCGTGGACACGGACTTGGTGTTGTAGTCGGCGCTCTTTACGCCGGTGGGGTTGAGGGTGGCCCACTGGCCCTTGAGGTTGGCAAAGTCGGGGGTCATGGGTTTGGGCGTGCCGCTGCGGGGCGCGTCGTCGGAGGCGGAGCCGTCGCCGTAGGTGATGAGGCCGTAGTTGTTGGCCTCCTGGATCCACTCGTAGACAATGGCGCCGCACCAGTTGCTGTCCATATCAGAGCCCAGGATGGAGGCCTGGTCCTCGAACAGGCGGGGGCCGGGGACGTTGCAACCCGTCTCGGAGAAGAACAGGGGCACGGGGAAGTCGATAGCCTGGGACTCGAGGTTGGAGTAGCCCGAGCTGGTGAACGTGGAGGGATCGCACCACTCGTAGGAGTTGAGCGAAAAAAAGTCAACGTTGTCGGCCTCGTCGCCGCCGCAGGTGAGGTAGTCCTGAAGCATGGGCCGCAGCTCAGCAATATCGGCGGCGGAGTAGCCAATGGGGATCTTGCGGTAGTCCTTGGAGTCGCGGTAGACCTTCATATCGTGGGTGGCGGCCTTGATGTAGGGCGCGGCAATGGACTGGTTGGTGACGGCGATGACCTCGTTACCGACAAAGAAGCCGAGCACATTAGTGTAGGAAGCGAAGGCGTCCATGACGGCAGCAAAGCGGCCGAACTGCGTCTCGGTCCAGGTGGGAGCCGGCATGGTCTGAGGAACGTGGTTAGGAAAGCAAAACGACATAAAAAAAAAAGCTCGGAGTCAACTCACCGGATCCATAATGTAGGTGTCAAAGGTGTCGAGGTCGATCAGGGTGTAGATGCCGGCCGAGGCAAAGGCGCTCATGCAGCTGGAGTGGTCGGCGGTCGGGTCAACGTGGTAGACACGGATGGCGTTGGTGCCGAGCGTCTTCATCAGGGCCACATCGCGGGCGCACTGGTCGCCGTCGATGAGCGGGTCGTCCTGGGAGAGCTGGTAGGCCACACCCTTGATGAAGAATTGGGAGCCGTCCTCGTTGAAGAACTTGTTTCCGACGACCGAGACGGGCGGCAGCGAGGAGGAAGAGGCGGCAGTGGCCGAGACGGCGGCGCCCAGGAGCGCGCCGGAGACTGTCATGAATCTCATAGTGATGGTAGAAGAGGAGCAAGTGGGTAACCGGGTGGTTGAAAAGCGAGGCGAAAGGTGAAAACCAGAAGAAGCGGCGAACGATCGTGAGGTTGTATAGAAAACACAAAAGCTGAACGAGAGTATCGAAAGGTGGCTGTAGCAAGAGAATGGAAGGTATCGAGAGTAGCGAGGGTGTCGAAAAGAAGCCTTGGAGAACAAGAGCTCAAATAGCGAGAGAAGTCGAAAGTAAAAAAGAAAAACGAACGAGTGACACAGAAACAGACTTGAGGCGCGCCGCAAACAAACAAATTAAAAAACCCCGTGTACTGAAGAAGAAAAAATCTACGACGTGATGATGCGTTGCAACAAAACAGCGGGAAACACGAAAGAGAGAGAAACAAGGAAGACAAGAAAGACAAGGAAGAGAAAGAAAAATTGGGAGGAGGGAGGCAAAAGTTTAAAAACAGGAGACGGCGTAAGAAGCGCAAAAAGCCAAGAAAAAGGGAACGAGCCAACACCAAACGATAGAACGAGGGAAAACGGAAGGCACCGTTGTATTCGAGACGAGACGAGGAAAAGCGGGCAAGCGCGAAGCAAGCTTATTGCCCTTCGTATTGTGGGATTGGTCCTCCGCTTCTGGCCTGGGTTTGGGTAGCACCTTTAGTCGTGGTAGCGTGGAAAACAATAGGGGAGGCAAAGGGGAAACAACATTCGGATGGGGCTCCTTCCCACTTGAGGCTACGCTAACAACACCCAAAAACCAGGGAAGGAGCGACGCGGGGGCAAAATGGCCTTCGTTTTCTGTGGTTCTTTCCTTTTGATTTGCACCGAAGGAGACGGCAGCCCGCTGGCGGTTCTTTGGCTCTGTGGCTCCTGCCTCCCCTGCACTCGTCCTGTCGAATGGCGTCACCAACGGCAGGAACCATGCACCACGGAGCATGGCGTCCAAGCTTACAGCGGCCCCTGGCACGAAGGCTCTTCTCGTTCGCTGGACCGGTGGATGCTTTGGATGCATACGGCGTATATCGAGGGGTCATTTTACAAGAAGATTGACCGGGGACAAGATAAGTAAGTCAGAAGAGTACTCCGTAATCATACTTGCCATGGCACACAGGCACACAGGCACACAGATACACACAAACACTGCTGTGCCCCGTGCTCCTGCAGCGAGGAAGCGAATAGAGGCACAGTGCAGAAGTACGAGTACAGCTTCGTGAAAGGAAAGAGACGTGGTGCCCTTACTTCCAACAGTCACCGGGGCGCTCCTTCCGTGTGGCGCAAACAGCAAGTCTGAGTCCTTTGTGCGGCAGTTGCCTTGATCGAAAGGTCAGATGCAGGCACAGAGACAAGACAAAAACGAAGAGGGCACAAAGAGGGCACCAGCGTTCGTACTGAGCCAAGTGTCTGAAAGCGTTTCGTTTCCATTCTTTTTTCCTGCCGTTGATTCGACCGTTGCGACTAGGCCGTGCCAAAAACCGGGTCGCGTTGGCTGTCAATGACTGCATGGTGCAGGAGAGGAATGAACTAAAACGAGAAGTATCCGAATGCGGGGAGACGCACGCAAAAGCTACTTCGTGCCTGTCGCTCTTGTTAGCCCCACTTTATGCTGCGCGCGGCGTCCTCGAAAAGCGTGCACGCTTTTTTCTCTCCTCGTACCTTATTTTAGCGCTGTCTTACAGCGGTGGAGCCCGCTGCAAACAGACCGGGCGGACCGGGAGAGCTCGTGTTTCTGGCGTCCGTCTTTTTCTTTCTTTGTAGAGCCAGTCTTGGTCTTTTCTGTGAGTTCTTTCAATGTACTTTGGTACTTGTACTCCGTACCTCAAACATGTTGGCTCTTCTGTCGGACACGAGGGTCAAATTTCGTACTGTGCCTCTGCCGGCAAGTATTTGCGGTCGAATCAGATACGGCCGATCAGTGAATCGAGAATCACGGAGCGTTTCCTTTTCGAAGATGCGTCGACATTCTGTGGCTAGTTATCTTACTTTGTATGTCGTACTCCGTATTACTCCGTACAGATGGGTAAAGATGCAGGTACAACATGGGCTGCGTATCTAGCATCGCGCAAGGTGCTGTCCCATGTCGGATACCTACCTCGACAATCCTTTCATCACTCTCTCTCTCTCTCTCTCTCTGTGCGCCTTATTGACTGTCCGTTCACTTTTCACTTCGATTTATCTACGTCGTGTGATTTTTTACTTCTTCACGGTAAGATCTCCTTCTCAAAATGGCCGTCTGCTCCGAAGTATGGGGTATTGATGGGGGCAGGGTTTAGGGATCAACCGTTAGTGTCCGATGCAGAAGAGCGCTGATCATGATTGTTCGTGGAGCGTTTGGTTCATTTGGTGCGCCTCGAAATGCGAATCGTGAAACACCGCTCCCGATGTTCGTGTATTTCTCTCCATGTCGAAACGAGAATATGGAGAGAGTCCGCTTGTGAGTGGGAGTGCTTCTTCCTAATTTCACGAGAGAAGGGGGTTGCATTGTTATTGTCTGGGCGCTGCCTCTTGTCCCGCGCGCTGCTCGAGCTGCTCTCACGCCCAATTCCATTCTCGTATTCACCTTTTTGTTTCTCCGCATTTTCCAGGGGCCCTGTCGACGTCTTTTTCAATGGGGGGTCCCTTCAAAAGCTTCGGGGGACCCTCGTGTTAAGATTGGCTTTCTTGGCAGGGCCTTCACAAACGAACGACCAAGGAGGTCCACAGAGCGCAGGTGTTTTCTTTTCGTCCTATCTTTTTATTCGTAGATGTATTTTATCAATTTTTTATGCTTGAATACGAGGGTTGAAAAGCTTCATTTCCGACTTTAAGGAAATGGGCCAAAAAAAATGGTATGGACATTAGAGAAGATTTGCAAAATATGGAGTATATGGAAAAGTAGGAAATACAAAGGAGAAAACAAAAGAAGGCAAAAAAGACAAAACACCGCCAACTCCATGCCGCCCCTTTCGCATCAAGATATCATAAAAAAAAAACTAACGAAGGTATTCCTCCTAGACCCGTGGGCCTTGCCGATTCGGGGCTTTTGTTTCCACCCGTACAAATTAAAAAAAAAAAATCCTGTCCAGCCTGCAGACAACACAACTCGCCCTCACGCGGCGTACACGGGCGAGTTCCACGACTGCCGCACCTTGTCGCGGATCTGCAGGTTGCGGATCGCCTGCAAGCCGTTGGCCAGGTCGAAGCCGCCGCCGCTCTTGCCGCCGTCCTTGCTGCTGCCATCTTTGCCGCTCGCGATGCTGCCGCCCTCGCTTTCTTCCTCTAGAATGACGCTGGCACCACCGCCGCCGCCGCCACCGCCCATGCCGGCCACGCTGCTCCGCGCACTACCGCCCGAGCCGCTGTCGTTCCGGGTGTGGTGCACGGCGGCGCGCCGGCCGCTCATGGTCCGCTGGCCGTGATGGCTACTAAAGCTGCCGCTCCCATAGTTGATGCTGCCCGTGCGTGACGGGCCGGCCGCCGGGCTGACGGCACCGCTGTTGCTGCTCCAGCTGTAGCCGCCCATCATGGACGTCGTCGTGGGCGACATGGCCATCATGGTCGTCGGCGACACGGCGCCGCTGCTGTTGGCCGTCGTGTTGGTGCCATTGGTGGACATGATGAGACGCGGCGAGTGCGAGTAGCTGCTGCCGTAGCCACCGGTGCCGCCGCCGCTGGCGCTATAGCTCCCTGCGGCCGTGCCGCCATACGAGTAGTAGCTGCCGCTGACTCCTGCACTGGTACTCACACCACCCATACCAACACCGGTGTACCCGGCGTAGTCCGTCCAGCCCATGTTGAAGCCGCCGTACTCGTGCACGCAGTGCGGCTCCGAGATGCCACAGTGGTCGCGCAGGATCTGGTACATGCGGGTCTGCACGTCGTAGGCCGAGGGCCGCTCGCTGGCGTGCAGAGCCAGCATGCGTTCGACGACGTGCAGCATGGGTGCGACACCGGCGAGCGTGCCGTCGTAGTCATCGGAGCCCACCTTGGCGGACCGCTTCTTGCCGAGGGAGGAAGCGGCGTCACGCGCCATGCCGGCCATCCAGCTCTCGACCTGGCCCAAGTTCTTGTGGAAGGACGAGTCGAGAACGGCACCGCCGCGGCCCGGCGTCTTGTGCTTGGCGGCACGGTGTGTGGCGAACGCCCGTGTCTGGCGCTTGATCATGAAGCTGAGCAGCTCAAGAATGATACAGCCGAGGGAGAATACGTCGGCCGCCTGTGGGTTCAGTTGGGGGATGGGCACGTTGGAACCGCTGTTCCCGTTGGAAGACGAATAGTAGCCGTCACCGCCGCCGCCCATGGTGTTGCTCCGGCTGATGGAAAAGTTGGCCGACGCGCCCACCTGGAAAGCGAAGCCCGACGCCGTCGTCATGTGCTGCTCGGGCGACATCGAGAGGCCGAGACCGACGTTCTCGCCGCTGTCGTGCCGGTGTCGACTGCTGGTCATGCCGCTGCCAATGGCACTGTCGCGGCTGCTGCTGCTGCCGTAGACGCTGCCCGCATACATGCTCATGCCGGCACCGCGGCCCCCGGACCCGCCCTCGCCCGTCAGCGTGCTCTTGCGGCTGCTGCTGCCACTGCCGCCGCTGCTGCTCCCCGAGGGCCGGTACCACTGCTCAGGCGCCGCGTAGTCGTATGATTCCTTGTCGAAGGAAGCCTTGTCGTGGCTCGACCCGCTGCTGTCCATGCCAAAGTGCGTAAAATCGGAAAAGAAAATGTGGTTGTCGTTGTTGTGATGACTAAAAAGGACAGTCGATGGCTTGATGTTGCCGTGCGACAGGCCCCGGTTGTGCACAAAGCACAGCGTGTCCACGAGGCAGTGGATCCAGTTGAAGATGAGGCGGCGGCGGTCGCGCTTGGCGAGAGCCTTGATGGGTGCCGGGGTCGTGGCCAAAAACGACTTGAGGCTGCCCTCGCCGGCGGGGGTGAAGAGCACGTAGCCGTAGCCCTGGTGCACGTACGAGGCAAAGTACGACACCAGGTGGTCGTTTTGCACGGACTTGATGCTGCTGACCTCGTACTGGAACTCTTCTAGCGTGACGTAGCCGGAGCCGTAGGCCGAGTCGGCACTGGGTGCGAGCGGGATGCGCCGCCGGGCAAAGACCATGCCTGGGTAGTTGGGCAGCACGACACGGTCGCCACCACCGGGAAGGTTGCTGCTACCGCCGCCGAGCCCGCTCCCGGAACTGCTGCTACTTGTGAGTCCGTTACCACTGCCACCGCCGCCTGGTGAACCACTGCCATCGCTTCCTGTGCTGCCGCTGCCGCCCGGGCTGCGGTCGACCAGGTCCAGCGGCACAACCTCCATATCCTCATAGACCACAACATCGTCGCTGCGCTCGAGCGGCTTGAGCAGGTAGTAGTATTGGCGCTGGTGGAATTTGCGGTCGAAACGGGTGTCGCGGTTGGGTGTGAGAGCCAGCCGTTCGACGTGCTCGCGGGCAATGGGCAGGTCCTCGTCGTCCCAGGAGTCGTCGATGACACCAAAGATCTGGTCGGGCACGTGCAGGTCGACCAAGATCAGAAAGATCTTTTTGGCCTTCTCATCGATCCACTCCCAGTACGTGCCGTCGGTGAGGCCATCGCCAAAGCCTAGCGGCCGGTCCAAGCGGGCGATTTCGTCGGGGAGGAGGTGCGAGCACACAAACTGGCGCGTGACGGTGTGCTCGATGCGGTTTGCGTCGTACCAAACCATTGTGGCGTTGGCTGTAGTGTGCGTCTCTCTCTGGAAGGAAGATGTGCCGTATAAAAGTCGATATTAAATATGAGGGGTGTCCGGGCGAACGAGTGCTGTAAGGCGATCTGCGCGGGCAATTGGATGTATTACATCCACCGTTGATACATGGTTAAGAAGAAAGCTGAAGAGGGCAGTTGAGACAAGCAATGGTGTATATAAGAGAAGAAGTTGGGTTCAGGAGAAGATAACACCAGGAAAAAGAACAGGGGCAAGGTGAGGAGGGGGAAATGGGGGGAGTGAAGAGTCTTTTGATCCTGTTTTGACAGTTGACATTTATCTACAGAGGAGACAACGGACCAAGATGGAATTTGATCAGAGAGTGCGGAAAGAGCCAAGCGACAAGGGTGGCGAGTCCAGAGGGCAAGAACCACGCGATTTCCCGGGAATGAGGGGAGGGTGGAGGAGGAAGGAGCGAGTGATGGAGGGTAATACGTCGTAGAACCGGGATGGAGGGTAGGATAAGTAAAGTGGTGGAGAAGATGGAGGTGAGGGTAAGAGAGGGAAGGAACGAAGAAGAGGAAGATTGAGTGCGAAGAGGGAAAGAGCGCGAAAAGGGAAGGAACAGCTCAATCAAGAAGGAAGCAGGAAAAGGTAGAGAGAGACAAGAGAGAAGGAACGACCCAAAATCCAGCCAACCGTCGCGAAGCCGTTTATCAAGCAAGGACCAGCCAGCTACCCCGTTTTCTGATATATTCCCTGCAGGTCCACCACATCCACCACACATGGCAAAAAAGCCACGCGCGCTCTTTGGATTTCAGCGTCTGCCCTTGTCGAGTCTGTGTATCTCCGCACATCCATGAAAAATACTTCGAGCCCGGCCCTGTTGCTCTCCCTTTCGTCCCGTTCTTCCCTTTCCCTCGTTCCCCACCGACCCTTTCCCCTGGGAAGCCATGATAGACACGGCCCTGTTCTGGCATGCCTCGCTCCTTCTTGGCTCGAAGCTAAGACCCAGGGTTGGGCCACCAAGTGGTCCAAGAGATAGGCAGGACAGCCGGTAAGGAAGGCAAGAGGAGGGTACGACAGGCATGACAGGAAGAAGCGACGGGCACCAAAGAGAGAGAAAAGAGGGCCGACAACGCACGATACAGTAGTTCGGTCCTAATGGGAAGGTTCGACGGCACGGCCTGGTACGAAAGCGGACGTCGACGCATCGAAGAAGGGAAATGGTGTTGAAGAGAGGCCGAGAAGGGACAGGACGAAGAAAAATCCAAACATATGATGGGTGTCGTGCATACAGTGCGATGGGGTGGACGCGTCTATGCAGCGAGGCGGAGCTTGACCTATTTTTCTGTCTTGCTTTTCTCCCATTCTTTGTCTTTTCTCCTTTCGATTCGAAAACATTGAATATTGACCTATTTATCGAACCATCTACACCCAGAAGGCGAACCAAACATCAAGGATGCATACTGCCTTGCGTGCCGTTCCTATCAGCCGCAGTTTGAAGGATGGGGGCTGGCAAAGATTTCTTTCGTGTGCCCTCCCTTAATCGGCAAGCAGTTGGATATCAGTGGCCCTTTTTGAATGACGGCTCCCTGTTCCCATATCTCGATAATACTTGAATGCCCTTACGACGACTCATTTCCAGCGATCGAGACTGAGTAAGGCCACAAGAACTCTCCGTAAAACCCGGGCATAACACTCTTCCTTCTTTTCGCCTCCGGTTACTGTTCTAATGTGCTCCTTGACTGCGTGTCGTTGGTTTTCGAGATAAAGAGCAGGGGATGGAAACAAAACAACTAACAAACGGACGGGTGCACACCTAAGAAAGGAGGGCCGCTATAGCCTGTGATTGGCCCGTAGGAGTTAAAAGATAAACGACAAGAGGGCCTGCAGGAGGCTGCACCTCGAAGACAGAAAAAAAATACAAAAATTCGAAATGGTCGCAGAACCCACTTTCCGTGGTATGCCCCCCAATCCCACTCGCCCTCCTTCCCGCAGCTCCCCAGAGATAAGGAAACCAACGGCCATTTGACGGTCGAGTCGTGTCTTATTTTTTTTCCTTTTTCGTTCGCTCCTTTACGACTCCTTGCCTACTCGGGGCTCCTTCTTCGCTCGAGGCACTTGTACCTCTGGCCTCTTGAGCAAAGGAAGGAACAAAGTGCATTTCGAAAACCCGCCTCCCTCCTCTGCTCTTTTCATCTCCGTCCCTCTTCTCCTCCTTTTCCAAAGTGCAAGTTGGACAGAGCGCGTGATGAGTGGGGAAGCAATGAGAAAACCAGAAGAGGGATACACGACCGGGGGGGGGGGGGTGGAACCCGCAACGGGGACCAGCCTATCTCCCGTATCTTCGAATAGTATGGCCGCCGTTGGAAGCAAGGACAAGCCCTCGGCTGTCTACGCTTTTTTCACTCAAGGACGGACACAGAGAGCTCCCTCGGGCGCATGGACTCTTTGAACAATTTTTTATCCCACAGTTTTCGCTGATCGTGAAGGACCCTGCAAAAAGCACGGTGGGCTTTTAACGTTGCAGAAAGTAACAAAATTTATCGTCATCGAAATCCACCGCAATCGTGGGAACTTCCGATCTGTTTTTTATTGATTTAAATTCTCCTTTGCCATCTTTTAATGGACGGCTGGAGCCGCGAAACTGCTCCAAAAGGCAGTTGGACTGGAGTGGCATAGTATTCATTACGTACGCGTATGCTCTGCGAATGGACAGACTGGCGACGGGACTGGGGCCAACTGGCAGGGCGGATAGCGAATCGGGACCCAACCAACGTTTATCATGCGAGTACAAGTCCTTTGTATCTTGTACTGGCAGGCTCTGATGTTCCAAATGCAATGCAGAGCATGCATAAACAATGGTGATGCTGTTGTACGAGGAAGCAAAATTTTGAAAACTCAGCGAGCATGTTATTTGTGTTTGTGAGGGAAGAGGACTTGCCACAGTCTGTGCTTCGCCCCTGTCTTGTCTCCGGCTGTCCGAAGGGCAACTGTTGGTACCTGCACAGGAGAGCGTGGGGTGGCTTTCGTTTTCTTGTCAGTTTCTCTTTTCCCCATTTGATTGTTGTTCTGGTTATTTTGCCCGGATGTCCTTCTCGACTACTCCGTAATTTGCTTCCCTTTCTGCCCTCTCTCTGACCTTGTGGCGCCCCCCACACTTTTCCCCCATGCTTGGCTGGCCAGCCCGTGAAACCCCAAACTTCTTTTTGTTTTTCGTCCGTGACAGCCTTCTTTTTGTTGACCCTTCCATTGGAGGCTTTCTTCTGGCCTTGTCTTGGCCAAAGAGGCCAAGCCCTGCAGCAGAAGGAAGAAAGGAAAAAAATAAGCGAAACCAGAAGGAGGCGCCCCCCGCCGTGATAGAAGTACGAGGCGATAGGTGTTTGTTCGACCCGGAAAGTTGGCCGCCAGAGTGGGGGAACCCAAGCTGCATGCAGCTGAAAACCAGACGAAAGAGGACCGGCCTCGAAGAGAGAGGAGACAAACAAAGTGATAGACAGGTACGGTACAGACGCGGCTTTTTTCGCTTCTTTTTTTAAATTGTGATAACGGTAACGGCGACTAGGACGTGTAGTCTAAAGCAGCAGTTTGAAATGCAGACAGGGGGAGAAAGGAGGGTAGGAGGGTAAGGCATGTGAAAAGATATGCGGGCAAAGTGTGGAAACGGAGATGCTGTTTTCGTTCAAGTGCTTGTAGTAGAGGTAAATTCGGGGCATAGTACGATATATATGTCCCCCACGTATAACACAAGCTATCTATTTTCGACACGAGAGTGAGAAGTAAGACGGAGACGGCCATGCGCAGGAGATATAGAGCAGGTGACGACCAGGAAACGGCCTCCTGCGCCATAGAGGCACATGTGGCTGATGATGGGGACGTGTCAAGACTTGGAAATATCGTGTAGAGCTTTCTGTCTCACACGGTCTCGTTATTTCTTCTCTGTCAAACTATAATAATACAAATAAGGTCCTCTCTCGGACACGGAGAAAATAGGGAGGGAACAGTGAACGGAAGAAAGACGAGTATAATGAAATAAAACGCCAGCAGCCACGCCGGAACTGCGCTGTGAGAAAATGGTTCGTTGCTGAACCAAAAAAAAACGACAAAAACAAAGAAAAGCCCCCTGATGCGCAAACGACTTAGACCTCTCGCTCTCGGCATGGCCAGTCTTCCTCTCCCAAAAAGAATCCTAATAGTACACAGTAACAGACGAAAAATAAAATATAAGAGAAAAGGGAGCGACAAAGGGCAAGGAAAGAAAGCAGTGACAAAGAAGAAGAAGAAACGCCAGCAAGAAACGCCGCCCAAGAAAAAGTAAAGCAAATAAACAGAGACCCTCCGCATCCAAACCAAGACGGATTCCATGGCCCTCCTCCCTTCTTCCCCAGAAGGGGCTTCCTCTCCAAGTATAGGAAAATAAAAGACAAATGTGGTATAATAGAGGTAGTCATACAAGGTAGAGAAAAGAGTAAAGGGGTTGAGAACGTAAATAAAAGAAAGGAAAAGGTCAACGCAGGCAACACACTGGTCAACGGTGTGCCGGTGCCCGGTGCTTGCTCCACTAGATGCGCATCGAGCCAGCCATCGACGTTGGCCGCGAGTTTTCGTCGGGGGACGTGTTGTCCATATCGGCGCTGTTGTTGCTGCTGCGGTCGTCCCCGCCGGCGCGGTCCGTATCTTGGTCCCGGTCCTGGTCGTCCGCACTGCTGATGCTGGCGGCGCTCGCAGCGCTGTTGCCGCGGTCGTGCTGTCTGTGTCGGAGTACCGGGCGATCCAGATCACGCTCCCGGTCGCGATCGCGTTTCGGTTGGCGTAAATTCCACTTCTTGTCGAGAAGCGAAACCAGTCGCTCGAGCTTCTCGTCCAGCAGGCCGTCGAGCTCCTCGCTCATAGCCTTGCTGCGCGTGGCCCGTTCGCCAAGGGCGGCAAACGTCAGCCGGAGCTCCTGGTCCAGCTCCACGAGGACGTCCTGTGCGATGGGGTCCGTGGAGGCAAGACGCTTGCGGTAGGCCCGTAGCTGTCGACACGTCTGCTCCGTCGCCATGCTGAGGCTGCCAAACCCGTACGAGCTGCGCAGGTTGTTGACGCTAGTCTTTTTGCGCATGGTGCCACCACTACCGGCATTGTTGTTGGTGGGTGTCGTATTTGTGCTGCTCATCGCAGGGAGGGACGGTCGCCGCCGGACCTTGGCCTTGGGGCTGGCCGGCACTGGCGGACTGCCCGAGGCGCTTCCTGCCGATGCCCTCCTAGATGGCGTGTCTTCAACAATGGCGTTGGCGGGGTTGTTGAGAAGCACGGAGATGGGTGTCCGTGCCGCTGCACCTGCGCCTGTGGAGAGGTTGTACCGAGATGACCGCCGCGATAGGGACCGTGACGGGGACCGTCGGCCACTGATACTGCCGCCCCCACCGTTGACACTGCTAGAGGTGGACGGTCTTTGGAACTCGGCCAGCTCGGCTTTTGACAAAACCCTCCTGAGGGGTGGTCTTGAAGCCGTAGCAAAAGTCGTGTCTTTATGTGGTGATGGATCACGGCTGATAGAAGAGCCTGGGGCAAGTTGTTCGCGTAGATCAAGAGACCAAAACATGATGGTCCCATCAGAGCCGACGCTGACCACCTTCCGACAGCCACCCGAAAACGAGCTTGGCCCACCTGGCTTGGTCGGGCTGTCCGTCTCCCCGTCCTCCTCAATCAAGGCAACACCGTTGATGGCTTCGGTGTGACCCCATTCGCGATCGAGGAACGCGCCCGTGTTGGCATCGTAGATACGCACCGACTTGTCTGTGTTCGACAATCCGAGCAGGAACGGCGTGTCGGTGGATATAATGTTCAAGGGCGATAGAGGCGGTGATAACGGCATGCCCGTGGCTTGCGTCCCGTAGACGAGCGCGTCCAGTAAAGCCGACTCGGAACCACCCTCGTCGATACACTTGAAGGAGCTCACAAGCCGGCTCGTGGTCAGGTCGTACTGGCAGATTGTGCGATCCAGGAGAGACACAAATACCGTCCGGGCATCGGGTGATAGGGCCATGGACGATGGTGATGCCTTGAGCGTGATGACACGTGCCGGGATGGCGGCCACGACGTCTGGCTCGTCTTCCTTGGACACAAGATCGTACACTTGGAGCGTACGGTCAAAGGAGCAGGTGATGACCTTGTCGTCGGGCGAGATGAGCACCTGCACTGCCTTGGCGGCAAACTCGAGTGTCTGGAAATGCTCCACCGCCCCGTCTCGTAATCGGTGGAAGAGCTGGGCCGTCCGGTCGCGGCCACAGGTCGCTAGCAGCAGCTTCGATCCCTTCTCAAAGATGGAGATCGATTGGCAAACAGAGGCGTGCGCCTTGGTCTCGAGTATCGTCTCTTTTGTCGCGAAATCGAGAATCCGCAAGACGCCGCACCGGTCTGCGGTCACAAATAGCTTGCCACCTTGTGTGGCCCGCACGGCGGAGAGCTGGTTCGTTGGCTCGAGGTCGTCTCCCGTTACTGTCTGGTCGATCGGCACCTGCAGGGACGACTGGATTTCGCCGTCAATGTTCCACAACAGGATGGTTCCAGAGCTTGACCAGGTGAAAAAGGCGGCGTTGGCTTCGTTGGGAATGGACAGCGCCTGGATGCCTAGAATGGGTTCTCCGTGGCCCGGAATCGGTATCCTCTTTACATGTGGTGCAGGGTCCTCGCCGGGAACATGGTCGGTGCCGGAGAAAATGTCAATAGACTGCCGTGTGTCAATGGTGACAACATGGCCCGTGAGAAATCCAATTGCGACAAGGCCGGTACGCATGGACGGTACAGAAAACGACATTCGACTTTGGAGACTTGGTGAACTCGCCGAGAGTGACGGTGTGGACGGGGTCGAGGGCAGCTGCGCGGCGCGTCTACCTTCTAGCAGCAAGTCCTCCAGCTCGATGGTCATTGAGTGCCCTGTCTTGCTGCCAAAGTACACGCGGTCTTTCCGAACCGCCACGCAGGTCAGAGCAAATCGCGTGTCGCGAACGCGGGTTAGTTTCATCTGCTTACTGACCGTTTCGAGCAGGCAGATGTCACCTGCTTCCGAACAGACCACGGCGCCACCATCGGGGAGCGCCGCCGCACAGCTGAAGGTGGCTTCGAGCATCGATCCTAGTAAGACGTTCCGTCCCGGTAGTGTCTTCTGCTGCGGCTGTGGCTCTTTCTGGGACTGATAGGATGGCGGTGGTGTCGAGGCGTAGCCGTCATTCCCGCCATACCGGGCCTTTGTCGGTGACGTGCTGGTAGCTGCGCCTTCTTCGATACGCCAGACCTTGACGTGGCGGATGCCAAATGTAACCAGACTGTTGCTTCCCAGCCAAATCATGCCACGCACGTATGATGTGCAGCGGTTCTGCTGGAACAGCCTCGCCGCACCGGTGCGAGGGTCAATCTTCCAGATATACAGAAACCCATCGTTGGCGGCGCCCAGCGAAGCCAGGTACCGCGAGTCGGCGGACCAGGCGACTGCTGTCACACCAAAGCTGTGCTCGTTGATGGAGACGAGGGGGATGTCGGACGACGTATCGTCGAGGTTGAAGATGAGCACACGCGGCGCGTAGCCCGTCTCGCCGACAGCCAGAAAGCGGCCATCACGACTCAGGGAGAGGCATGTGGCCGACTTTATGCGCTCGCGTTGGGTCCACGTCTTGCCGGAAGTGGGCGATTCGGCCCAGTCGGGCAGGCCGAACGCGGAATCCCGGTGACTCGAGCCGAGAGTGAGCCTGCTGCGGCTGTCGTTTGCTTTAGGTGTCGAGTTTGGTGTAGAAGGTCCGTTGGGGACGGGGGAAACTGAGAAGACGGGGATAGCCGTCGGCCGCGCACGGTAGAAGCGCTGCCTATAGTGGTCACCGTAGACGTCGACGACGACCACGGCACCGCCAGCAATGTATGCAAAGCAGGAGTTGACGATGTCGAAACCGGTAGGAGAGGAGCAGGTAGAGCCGACTACTCGTTTCAGAGATAGGCGGGAGGGTGCAGAGGACGTTGAGGAGGAGGAGGAGGATGTGGCGGCGGCAAGATCGTTAAAGGTTCGTGAGCGGATGGGGGATCGCGACATGCGGTTTATGAAAGGTGAGTTGGACGGCGTCAGCTTGAGACGGTTGGATGGAGTGGACGCCATCTTGCTGCCATTGGAGGGTGAAAGGAGGTGCGTCTAGTCGGAAGTTGAAGAGGAGGAGAGGCTGAATGACGTCGTAGTGGGTATATGTATAGAAAGAGTCGTCGGCAGTGATAAATATATGTCGAAGAACGTGTCAAAGGAGAAGGGATGATTTCAAGTGCTAGAAATAAGTGTCAGTAACGTCGAGGTGTATGGTGTTGAGCGGGAAGCTACAAAGGAGACGAAAGTAAACACGCCGGCTTTAGATAAGAATCAGGTGATGCGATGCAAACAGCCGCGACTAGAGAACGACGGTGCAAGGTGAAGAGCTTACAGTGACTGAAAAAGATGATAGTGAACGAGTGACGACGAAGAGAAGGGACAAGAGAGTGTGTTGTAGCGAGCGACAGTCGATGAACGACAGAATGAAGACGTCAAAACGTAGTAGTAGGGAGAGACGGTGAAGACGCGAATGCTGGGTTCACGACGTCCCGGATGTATGCAGGACCATCACGAAGGGGCGGCTGAGAGGGTGCTTGAGAGTGAGAGAGAGAGAGAGCGATGTAGTCTAGATGCTTGTAGTCGAAATGTTTCTTTCGATTGTTCTGTTCTCGTGATTCCTGATCAGAGAAACTCGTCGACTGTCGAGTTGGACGTGCCGTCTCTTGTGGTTGGTGTTATTGACCCCTTTGCTTGTCAGTGAGAGCGCGCTGCAAGATGCTCGACGCGGCAGAAACGAGAACACAAGAGAAGGCTGCCTGGTGGAAGAGATTGTGCGCGCACACAAAAAGGTGGTGAAATTGATCTCGCACGAGATTATGAGATTTCGGCGGTGGGATTGTGCAGTGGACCTGGCAGAGGCAGGAGTGATGGGGCTGCCTGGCTGTCTTTGGTGTGCTGTTTCCTTCGGTCAATGGCACCCTGGCAAGCGAGGAGAGTCAAAAAAAAAGAAAAGAAAAAGAAGAAAAAGATCGCAAGGCACCCCGTGCGTTTACGTCGTATGGAGGAGGGGGGTTAAGAGGCGTAAAAGAGAAAGAGAGAACGAGAGAGAGAAAATACGACGTACGAAGTAGACCTCGCCTTGTTTCGTTTGTTTTGCGAAAAGCTAAAATGCGTCGTTGCCCAGGATGCACGGTGAGGCGCCATACAAAAAGTGCCAAAGCAGGTCACTCGTTCCTTCCCTTTGTCGCTCTGCTCTCATTCACTCCTTCCCTCTTTTCTCGCTTTTTTACAGCATCGGTACGACGGGGACCTGTCTTGGACGTGGGCAGGGGTTCACGTGAAGGGTGTGTGTGGGGAACAATGGACTGGGTATTTCCACTTTGTGGCAGTCCTTTTCTTTTTTTTCAGTCCAGTCTTTTTTGTTTTTCTTTTGACGTTGGGCGGGCGACCTGAGCGGGCATATGCGCGGGGGTGACAGCACCAGAGCTTCTTCCCAAGCCGGCAAGCACATTGCCGTTTTAGGCTTGGCTCCAGGGGAGGCCAGGCCTAATACGACGTTGGTGGATGAACGCCAAAGGGCCCTCCAGCGTCGAAAAGGAGGAAACCCGGGATGAGAGCTGCAGAGTGGCTGGTGCGTTTCTCCCCGTCTCCTTCGCTCCTTCCCTTCCCACCAGAGGTTCCGTTCTTGCGGGTCAATGCGGCGATCTTTTTAATCAACTGGCCGGCAGTCGCGTCAAAAGGGGGTAAAGCGTGAGGAAACAGCGAACAAGAACGTCGTAAAGCGGCCGTTGAGGAAGGTACGCGAGACGCGTTCAGCGCAGAGTAGAGCAGCTCTTGCTCGTGCCCCTTTTCAACGGCTCGACCAATATGACGTTCGCCTCGTCATGCCTTCGTAAGGGCAAACCAAAAAGCAACAAGTATCGCGACACGAACTATCCAACGTCAATCAACCGGGCGCAGCACACAGCACAATCAAAGAAGAAACCAACAGGCTCTCCGATCCACCATCTCAAGGCTGAACTAGGAAAAGCCCGTTGGGGCGCTAGGTGCGAACCGGACCTCGAGAAATACAACACGGGCGCTGCCAACGGCTAGGTAAGCCGTTGTAACTTTCAGGGTTGATTCTCGAGGGGATTCGAGTGGCTCCTCGAGTGGCTCCTCTTGGAGAAATCGGAGTGCTGATGGAGGACTGATGGGGGAAAGGCCAGTGCCTCTCGATATCTTACAGAACTGTTTTGCGGAGCTGGCAGGAGATTCCGAAATGAAATTACGACCCTCCTTTTTGACGAATTAATGGACTCGTTCGACCGGGGTGTGGATTTTTTTCCCGTTGTTTTGCACTGTTGCTTTTCTGCTCTTCTGCTCTTTTGCTTTGCTCGCCATTTCGTCGTACTTATTTCCAAAACGACCTTGTTCCAGATCTTGTTTGGCCCAGGCCCTGGCTGGCGAAAGACGAGGTGAGACGAGCGGCTGTCCGGGCTGGACATGGCCAAGAAAGCACGCATTGTGTGACGTTGTTTTGCTGTTGATGATATTGTTGATGATATGAAGGCGCTGCGAGCGCGTTTGTTTCTTTTTGCCCTGATTCCAGGCTGGCATCGTTATACTCCGTGCTTGTGACATGTTATCATGCTTTTGCCGGCACTGCCGAACTCTAATTCCGTGTAACGCAAGTATACGAGTACACGAGCCTTACGCGGTGTGTCAAGTGAAATAGCATTATTGCGAGTGTCAATGGTTGACCGCCTGCCGTCTGTGTTGGTCGTCCATTCGTATCTTGCAACCACAACGAACCCAAACAACTCTGCCGCGTGCCAGCATAGAGTGTATCCAGCCTCGCCAGTCTCGAGGTCTCGAGGTGACATTGAGTTCACGTCTTGTTTCAGAGTGCAATAGACAAGCATAAAATAAAGATGAGATGTATTGCTTCGTAATTAATGCCGTCAAAATATACAGATATGCAAGATATAAATCAGGGGTATAAATCTAGTATGAACAGGGTGTAAGGTTGGTTCTCTTCGTCCCCACCCGACGTCTCTCGGAAACTTAGTCCTCCGCCGGCTCTTCGTCGCTCTTACCGCTTCGCCGCAGCCGTGCCAGTCGGCCCGTGCTTTGGCTCCGCGTGGCCATGCGGGAATTGTCCCGCTTCTCGGATGAGAGCGAAACGGACCTCGTCGGCGCGTCCACGTCGCCACTGCTTTTAATAGCTCTCCGCATGGTGGCTTCGGAGGGGACATTCCCGCTTTCGTAGACGTCCTCCCCGGACAGGCTGGTCTGGAAATACTGCCGATTCTGGCGTGTCTGGCGTATGATTTGCCGCGTCCGTGAAATGCCTGGCTCCCGCTCCTGCAGCCTTCGCCGCCCGCCCGACCACGACGACGGGTCCCGCAGAATGCCCTCCGCCTGCCAGCGCTTCGGCGGCTTGCGGCCCAGCTCCGCCCAGCGTGACCACACCTGCTTGCCGCGCTCGAACCAGCGCGTCTGCCGGTCCTCTTCTTCTTCGGGCTTCGCCTGCCACTTGCTCTTAAGGATGCGGCGGATGGCCTCGGCCGAGACCTGGAAGTGGCCGGCGAGCGCGGCCGTGGTGTACACCTGCGGGAACTGGCGGTGCAGTGCGCGGATGCCTTCGAGGGCGTCGGGCGAGAGCTTCTTGCGCGGATTCCAGCCCTCGGGGAACTTTTCGCGGAGGGCGCGCTTCTGGATCTGCCACGGTTCAGGGTCTTTGGGGAGCCGTGGGAGTGTCGATTTTGACGCTGCCGCCGCCGGTGACTTGGCGGGTTTGTCGTCCTTGGTTGGGGAAGGTGCAGAGGGCGTATCCGACTGTTCGGTCGCCTTCGACTTCAGCTTCGGCTTCGACTTCTCGCTGGGCGGTGCAGCCGTCGCACCGCTTGCAGCGGCCTTCTCAAGGGCTCTCCGCTCTCGCCGAATGTCCTTCTTTTCCTGCTTCTTCGCATCCCGCTCTTCGATGTATTTTTCGTACTTGGTCTTGTATTCCTTTTTCTCCTTCTTCGGCTTGGGCTTCTTCACCAGTTTCAGTGCTTCGGCTGGATCGGCAGTTCCGTCCGCCGCGGCCGCGGCCGCCTCCGCGGCTTCTGCGGCCAACCGCTCAACTTCCTGCTGTCTGCGTATTCTTTTTCTCATGTTCTTGCCAGGCATTCCGTCGGCGGCTTGTGCATCGGCTGGCTGAGGCGCTGACGCCACCCTCGAGTGCTCCGTTTCAGCTTCCTCGACCACGGTTTGCAGCGGTTGGACGATGTTGTCACTCGAAGGTGCAGAAGTTGTAGCGGCCAGTTCGGACCCGGTCGTAGCCCCTTCAGCTGCCGTTCTTGTATCTTGTTGGCCGGTCCTGTCGCCTTCACTGGCCGTGGCTTCGACATGCCCGGCCAGCTGCGCATTGCTGAGCATTTGCCGCGAGACATGGAATGCCCGTGTGGTCGTAGCGTTCGTTGTAGTAGGTTGGAACTGCGACACGGACGGCCGACTCGTCGTCGTCAGTGGCCGCCATGGCCTTGCAGCCGCCGTCGGTGCTCGGGATGCCGCTGCTCTCGTCGAAGCTGTGGTTGGCACAGGTCCAACGAGGCTGCGCACAAAGATGCGCAGCGCTGCTGTGCGGCAGGCACAGTGGGAGGATGTGCTCATCGTCATAAAGGCATTGGCGCAGTGGATGGAGGAAGAGACAAGAAGAAAAAAGGCCAAAAAAGAGCAAAAACAAGAATAGATTGAAGTCGCGTGCGGTCAAAGTCTCGTTTATTTCTGCCAGTCGTTCGACAGAGCCTGCAGGTACTGAAAAGAAAAAAAGTTGCTAAGAAATCGCGTCTGGTAGGGGCATTGCTCCTTATCGATAAGCCAACTTGTGGGGACGCTGCCGCTGGCTAGAACGTCGCCTACAGCCTGCACTTTAGTCTCCACAGAACCACAGAGAACGGCGACAGGCACACTCAGGCACGCCAACACAGCCAGGCACACTCTATGCTCAAATATGTGTTCAATTCATGGTAAAATGATGCCAGGCAAAAAGAAAAACTAGTTCTCTATTCTAGTAATACAGACCATCTCGCGCTCAACCCCAGTGATGTTCTCGTCTCTTCTCTTCTCGCCATGCGTCTCGCCTCTCGGCGCCCATTCTCTCTTTACTCCAGCATCGACGCCTGGTTGGTGTATAGCACGTCCACCACGTTGCTCAGCTTGTCAATGGTAGCCAGCGCCGCATCGTAGCCCTCGTCGCGCTCCGTCTCGTCGTAGATGATGAGGCACCCCGCGCCCTGGTCCAGTACGCCGATAATGACCTTGTCCAGGATCATCTGCGACAGCTTGCGCTCGACCTGCTGCGTGTCCAGGCCCACCATGGTGGCGATGTGGTCGATCTCGACGCGCGAGAACGGCTCAATGACCTTGATCAGGTTCTGCTCCAGCATCGAGTCGTACAGGCGGCGCAGGTGGTTGCGCACAAAGGCGTCGCTGCCCAGCTCGTAGCGGTACGTGGCAAGCGCGCGCTCGTACTCCTCGAGCGAGCGGTTAGCGTGCGCGCGCGCAATGGCCTTCATGGCCTCAAGGCTCTGGCCCGCGTACTTGACGGCCTGCTTCGAGGCCATGAGCTGGTTGACGTCGTCGGACAGGTTGAGCATGATCTTGCACAGCAGCATGTACTGCAGGGCGGCCGTGGCCTTGGCAGGCTCGTCTTGCGTGTGGTAGCCGTCGAGCGCCTCAATAAAATAACTAAAGGCCGTGTTGAAGTCCTTGTCCTCGGCGTGCAGCATGCCCGACTGCATGTCTAGGTTGGCCTGCAGCAGCGGCGGCGTGTAGACGGAGGCGGCGCTGGTGCGGGCGCTGGTGAGCGCCGCGCGCGCCTTGGACACGTTACCGAGCGCGTGGTACACGCGCGACTCGAGCAGCTGCACCTCGACGAGCACCAGCTTGTCGTCCAGGCGCTTGAGTTCGCGCAGCAGACCGTTGATGAGCGTCAGCGCGTCGTAGTACGCCTGCTTGGCCATGTAGAGCGTGACCAGCCGTGTCTCGAGGTTCTGGCGCAGGAAGCCCCGGCGCTCCGACGTCGCCCATTCTATGCACGACTTGGTCACGGCAATCTGAATGTCGGTGGTGTTGGGGATGTCGCGGAAGAGGTCGAGGAGTTGCCGTACTAAAGATTGTCAGTACAGAGAAGACAATGACACAACACGAGGACGCCGAAGTAGAGGGGGAAGAAGCAAGGTACGTACCTAGCTTCGCCGTCTTCGCCTTCGCAAAGGAAGACAGCACCGTCCGGCTCCGTGTTACCAGCTCGATGAGCTCATTCGTGTTCCTAAAGGACGGCTATGTTAGTTGCCGACTCTACTTAGATCTGGTCATCGTTTCCGCCGCCAATCACTCACTTCTGGCCCCGGTACAGCTCCCCTAAGCCAATCAATGCTACCTCGTACTCCCGTACGGCAGCATCCGACGTGACCGATGGTGGCTTCGCGATGATCTCTTTGTAGATGGATTCGGCCTTGGCCGGGTTGGACTTTGCCAGCTTCTTGGCCTCCTGCACCCGCTCCGAGTCAGCAGCGACCATGGTGGGCGTGTGTGTGGGTGTGTTGGGGGGGGTGATGATCGTGTATGGTCGTGTAGATGTCGTCGTCGAGGGGGAGGGGAAGGTCGGCGGTCGTAGCAGACGTCAGCAAAGTGAAGGTGAAAAGAGGTCGCTTCGTCACAACAAAATAAAAAATCGATATGCGAGGTCGTATATGCTGTGATGTGCGGTTGCTGTGGTGGGATGCAGGACGGGGCGTGGACGAGGAGCTTATGCGGCTGGACAAACAGATTTCGAGGCTGGACTGAGAGCTCTCGCCGCCACTGCCCTCGCCCTCCTCCAGGTTGCCAATGGACGCGAAGGCTGCATCTGTGGAGACAGCAGACAGGATGACAAGTCGAGTCACGTGGACAATCTCACGTGCTATATCATGTGCAATATTGGCACGGCGTCGAGCTGCTCCACAAATAGCTCGTAGGGCGCTTGGGAAACAGAGTTAGCGGCTCCTGATTGGTTGTCACATGTGAACCCCTGGCGCTGGAGACGGCAGCTCCCAGGGGAGCTCTCAGGCCTTCGCAGGTCGGGCCAGTCCCCACTGACGGGCCCCTCGTCGAAACGCCGCCCAGGGGAGCACTCGGACTGAGAAACGTTTCGAGGTTTCAAGGGCAGGAAGGGACAGCAAAAAGAAGGGAAAGAACGTTCGGTCGGTTGTCCTTTGTCGTACATCGAAATTGCTCCGTGTCCGCTCCTCGAATTTTGACTTTTCCATCCTCTTCGTCTCGTGTCTGTGCATCCTATTTTATCCCCAGGATCCTATTCTTCTTCTCTTTTTGCTCCTCCGGTTCTCGTCACGCTGGCCGTATCTTAGAACACCTGTCCCGCGCTCTCTTCTCTTTTTCTTTCCTTCTACTACCTCTCATCCACTCATCCTTAACTTTCCACTCTCTTTCTTTCGTCTGATCTCTTCACCGACTCGACGACACACTTCAGCCTCATACGGCATCCTCACTTCTTCTCCTTCTTCTTCTCTCACTCTCCCCGTCCTCACCCCCGTCTCACACAATGGACGCCTTCCAGCGCCCGCCAACGCGCGAGTCGTGGTTCGCGCCCTTCTCCATCGACCTGGTCCTCAAGGTCCTCTATGTCACCTTCCTGCACCCCTTCGTCGCCTGGGTCGTCGTGCTGTGCTTCCGCGCTGAGCACATGGAGTGGACCGCCATGCCGATCCGCGCCTCTTCGATCTACGCTTCCCTTGTCACGGCAGGCTGGATCCTGAGCGCGATCAACCGGCGCATCGCCTTTGGTCAGCCGCGGGTGGTCGACCTGAGCGAGGAGGTTATTGTCATTACCGGCGGCGCGAGCGGGCTGGGGCTGCTGGTCGCCGAGGTCTACGGCATGCGCGGCGCGAGCGTCGCCGTGCTGGACGTCAAAGAGATGGAGAACGGCGAGGCCCGCGGTGTAACCTTCTACAAGTGCGACATTACGGACAAGGAACAGGTCATCAAGGCGGCCGCCGACATTGAGAGAGATGTGAGTTTTTCCACATATTTTTGAAAGCTTCATTTCCTACCACATGCTAACCAAATAGCTTGGCCCGCCGACCGTGCTCATCAACAACGCTGCCATTGTCAACGGCAAGCGTCTGCTCGACCTAGACTACGCCGAGATAGACCGCACCCTCTTCACCAACCTCGCCTCGCATTTCTATACCCTCAAGGCCTTCATCCCGGGCATTGCGCGCAGCGGCCTCGGCGGCACCATTGTCACCATCACGAGCGTCCTCGGCGAGCTCGGCGCCGCCCAGTTGTCCGACTACGCCGCCTCCAAGGCCGGCCTGTCTGCCCTGCACCGCTCCTTGACTGCCGAGCTCAAGACCAGCCACCCGGACATTCGCACCGTGCTCGTCACGCTCGGCCAGCTCAGCACGCCGCTCTTCTACGGCGTGCAGACACCCAGCTCCTTTTTTGCGCCCGTCGTGGAGCCCGTCGACGTGGCCAAGGACATTATCAACGCCATCGACAACGGCCGCGCTGAGTCTATCGGTATGCCGCTGTATGCTCGCTGGGTGTCCTGGTACCACGTGCTGCCGTTGAGTCTGCAGCAGCTGGCACGGTGGGCGTCGGGTGTCGACACAGCGATGGCCACATTCGTCGGCCGGGAAGCAGCGGCGGGCAAGGCACAGCAGCAGGAGAAACAGGCCATCCTGATCGAGACCTCGTAGTCTCATCTTAACCCACGCCCTTCTTTTCATTTCGACCTACGTTGGCTCTGCTGGCCGGCCGCCAACACACTCACAGAGACGGAAGAGAAAGATGCGTTATCAAATATAGAGAAACGAGGGAAGGTCTTGGAGGCTCCCCATGTACGATTTACGTTACTTGGCATAGCTGAGGAGGTTGGATATACGCAAAACAGCGATCAAGGTGCATATCTTTTCAAAATGAAATTTACAATAGCTTTGTTGCATAGCGATATTGAGCCAATTTTTACAACATACAAATAAACGATGCTCTTAAAAATCAAAACATCAATGTTTATTGTTTTTTTTTGTGTGTTTTATGATTTAATTTATTCTTTGTAATAATATGTTTTTTTGGAAATAGTGTTTGTGAGTTGCGTCGATCCCATTCTCCAGTCAAAGCAGGGGTCGTACGGCGTACACTAAAACCCTTTTAAATGGTTTTTTTCTTCACCCCTCCCTATCCGTGATGAACAATACAAAAAAAATCAGTATTTTTGCATCACCGAAGCGGGAAGTACATAACATAATAGACAGCATGATCCTTATATCGCAGTACTACAAAAGTTCCTTGTCGAGGCTACGAATGACATTCACACATTCACATTCACGTGCGTTAATCCTTGTTTGAAGATTGAACAACTTCCCGCCTTTATGGCTAGGAGCGTATTTTATTGCTAAAAGGCAATTTTCCCTAGATGTAGTTTTTTTTGTCCGTCATAGAAGAACCGTTCCCTTCCCGGTTCTCCCTTTTTCCATTTGCCTTTTCCGTCGGTCGGTCCATCCTTTGAAAATCTGTCGCTGCAGGAGCACCAGAAACTCCGTATGCAAAAGTGAAACGAGTCCCAGAAAGCAGACACAGCAACAACAAAGCAAAGGAGAGTGACAATAGGATGCACGACGCTCTGGTTTAGAGCATCGGCCTCCTCTGCCCACAGACCGGCTTTCCGTCCAAGGTTGCCGCCACGACAAACCACGACGTTCTCATCAACGCCGTCGCCATCGTCGACGGCGTCAACGACTCCGCCCCCCTTCCCGCAAGCAGCAACAGCACCAGCAGCAAAAACAGCAGACACGGCAGGAGCCGCACTACGTTTACCGGTACCGCCACAGGGACAGGGTGTTGTGGCGCTTCCAGGTCTTGCGGCGGCCAGCGCGGGTCTTGTTGAACTTGTGGCCCTTGTTGAGGCCGCGGGACTTCTTGCCGGTGGCGGTGAGGCCGCGCGACTCGCGGTGCTTGTGGACCGGGTTGACGATCCAGTTGATGCGGGGGTCGCGGCGGATGGCGGCGTGCTGGGGGTCGACGAGGATGATCTCAAAGTACTTGTAGGTGGAGTCCTGGTTGATCCAGTACGAGTTGAGCACGCGCAGGTTGGCGCAGCGGCGGCCGACACGCTCCTCAGCGGTCGACTTGAGCGAGCGCTGGTACTTGAGCTGGTTCACACCCTGGTTGGTCGGCTTGCCGAAAGTGGCACCCTTGCGAACGGGCTTCTTGCGGCCACCGCGGCGAACGCGCACGCGGTAGATGACATAGCCCTGCTTGGCCTTGTAACCGAGACGGCGGGCCTTGTCCGGGCGGGACGGGCGCGAAGCACGGTGGATGACGTTCAGCTGACGGTACTATAATGCAGAAAAACACTCTCAGTCAGCATTGATTGAAACCATTTAACAATTTCAATGACAAGCGACAATGATCAACAAGTGTCTTTTTGCCCGGGGTTCCAGGACGGAAGTCGGATAAAGCAGGAGAAACAAGAAGGGCGGTCATTGAGATAGGAGGTGATCAAAGGAGATTGTGTGAGAGGAAGACTAGTGAGAACAAGGAGGCCAGCGGTGAGGCCAAGAATTCTGACGAGACGGCAATCGAGGATACGCACGAGAGAGAGAAGAAACAGTCATGTTTCTCCTCGCCTCTCGATCCTCAATTGCATCTCGACACATTCTCCATGCCTCGCCGCCATCAAACTGTCCCGTCATCCCTCTCTCAATCTCTCCTCATCATCCTCTTGCCTCTCGCGTCCTCTTGTCTCTCCTCCTCCCGACAACTCGGCCTGGCGTTGTATGGTTCTGCCTTTCGTGGGGAAGACCGGCAACAAAGGGAAAGGAAGAGGCTTGTTTTTCGAAGGTTGCTGTCTTGGTTCAAAAGGGTGGTTTGGTTTCAACGTACTTCCCAGCAGCGGACGCGCAGGAGGAAGCGCAGCACATCCGACTGCTTGCGCTTCTGGAGCTCTTCGACGTACTTGAGGGCACCCATTGTGACTGTCGAGTTAGAAAGGCAAATGATATGAAATGAAGACGAAAAGAGGTGAACAAACCAGAGTTCTCTCGGGATGGCGATGGTTGTCGATGGTGGTCGTTGGGTGTTGGAGAGGGAAAAGGGTCAAAAAGAGGAGGGGGGAAAAGATCCTTTCACACACTTTTTTTCTTCGATACTTTCCACTCGCTCCTTCCCAGACTGGGGCCACTCTTTTTTTTGGCAGTCGGAATTGGTATTTTTCGCACAGAAAAGTGGATCCGCACTTTTTTGCACTTAGTTTTCCCGCCCTCTGTCGCAGCAAAAGTGATTTTTCTTGTGGCCAGCCCTAACTTTCCGTCCCAGAAATCCACTAGCCCAAAAGGAGAATGGATGAGATGAATAATCATATCACATGCCCTAGCACGTGTTTTATTTCCACCTCGACCTTCAGTAGCCCCATTTTGCTTCTCCAAGATCGAACAGCCAATCAGATGTCGTCTTTGAACAACGTCGCCTTTGTATGGCCATCAGGCATCGCGAGTCGACACCTACTTACCCTGCTATTCCTTGTCAAGGAAGTGAGGGCTGCTGCTGTCTCACTTTGGCTGTGAAGCTGGCTGCTCTCTTTTATGGAAGGAATAAGACGCAAAATGAATGGTGAGACTGAATAAAGATATGTTTGAAAATTTTGTCTCTCATAAGGCTATCATCGCTGCCATCAATTTTCGAACGAGATATTCATCCTCGAGAGGCCACTGCCTAGAAGATCCAAGACTAAGATGATATTTCCTTGGCTTTTACATTCAATTATGTTTGACACAATTACTGCTCATTTTATTTCTCATTTTTTTCAATTAATAAAAGTTCTAGGCTTCAATCAGGTCAACATTCATTCACTTTCGTCAAATACGAAAAGATACATCGTAGACAGAAATCAAATGTACCTAAAACATTGTAGAGTACATTCAAGGTCCTTCTTGACCTTCATGACTACTAGCTAGAATGCCCGTTCGCTCTTATTGGCCCCCACGCATATACACAAGATTGCCATAGACGAACGAGGCTGCGGTCTGCATCTTGCCCTCTTTATTTTGAAAACATATATCTCCCACCCAGCGCATCCCACTCCCCACGCCCATCACGACTCGATTAAATAAATCTTACGTACATAGAAATATCTGGATTGCCACTCTAGCTCCCCCTAAAAGACCACCATGCCTTCTGCCCACATATTTACACTTTGCTCTTGTGACCATCTTCCCTCTCACACACGAGAGCGAAGCGTTTCCTCTTTTATTTCTTTTTTGGTCTCACCCACACTGTTTCCATCCAGCCTCGGCTCCTCTCCAGTGGATTGAGGCTGGCAAAGCATCGGTGGGTGCCCCCGAACGAGGAAAGATCCTGCTTTGACCGACAGCCAAATACGGGCATGTGATCTCTTGCCCGATATAGCTCACCGATGGAGGGATATACGGAGGAAGAAAAAATTCTGCTGGCACAATTTTCTTTCGTCTCTGACCAAGTGCAAGGGTCAGTTCGTGCCAGACCGAGACAGGGAATGTGTCGTGTGTGGTAAGAGCAATAAAGGTGTTAGCAGATAGGACTGCTATTGGGGCATTCCTTAAGGGCTCGGCCGACCCGTGTGGCTCGAGTGCGTCGCCTACTCCTTCATAAAAATATGCTGTCGATTCCAAAAGAAGACAAAAATATGCAGAATGAAGCTACCAACTGGTGCGTTATCGTGGTATGAATCTTACTCCACAGCAGGGAAAGCATCTTATATATTTCTATAGGAACAAAAACACAAAAACAAAAACAGTTGAATTCTGAACTAAAGAATGTTCTTAATTGTAAAAACCATGACAATACTATTCCACGATGAACTACGACGGGTATCGCCGAAAGTCTAGGCAGAGTTGGGATACCAGGTCCACGCCCATCATCGCCACCAGTTCCGCCACCTTGTTCTTAAAACTGGTTCCATCCATGACCGTGCCTTCATCCCACACAGCCAGGTGCTTAACTGGGAACATGCCTGGCTGTAAAGAAGTCAGAATCGGGAGGTTGTCGAGCTGGTATCGAGCCACGCTTGTCATGGGTGGCAGGCCCGGCATATTGCTTGTGAAGAGCGGCACATTGGGTGAATAGCTATTGTCGTTCTCGGGCTCTTCGTCGCTGTCATTATTGGCTTCCCCGTCACTAGCGGTGCTCAAAACCCCCGGCTCTTCACCAGCAAGACCCATCGCGATGTCTTCGGCAAGAGCGGGTTCGTCCGCTGCCTGTCCGTGGAACGACAGCGGCTTCCCTATACCGAAAAGCCCAAACCCAACATTGTCGCCGTTGCTATGGTCATGGTTCTTCAGCAGTTCACGCTTGTATTCCACCAGCCGCTCGTGTGAGAAACTCACGTAGGGCTGTTTATCAAACATTGCCAGTGCCTCTTTGTCCAGGAGATCCCAGCTGGATGGCAGCTCGGGATCGAGCACATATTGTGGCGCGAAGTCGATCTTGTACCGCATCTTGGGGCAGCTGTGGATGTAGTAGCCCGAGTACCACCACCGATAACCACCCTCGAGAGCCAGCGCAATCTCCCTCAGCGCACCGAGTTTTCCGGGGCTGTGCTCATGTATCGACTCGTGGTACAGAAAGTAGACGGCGCTGACGCACTGCGGCAGCAGGTCAAGAACACCAATGGCGACTAGGCGCCCGTCAAGGCGGTAGCATTGATGAAAAGAGCCGAGCTTCTTCTGCCGACCGTTTGAATCTGTGATGGTTTCTCGTCGCAAGGGAGAGTTGCACAGAAAGTTGGTAAACCCTCGTTTCGAGATCTTGGATGGAGCCTCCTTGTGGACAACGCGTTGGTAGTTTTCGAAAACCGCGTACTTCTCGTCGCTGAATGTATCTGGCTCCAAGGTCACGTCGAACTGGTGCGCGGGTTCAATAGCCTTTGTGTGTTCTGATTCCGCCGGCGGTGGAATTGATGGTGCCTGTCCATTGTTGTCGCCTTTTGCCTTCAGTGTTTTGCTAGTCTTGCGGTGGTGGAATGGTGGTAGTGGTGGTAGTTTGCTGCTTTCTGCCTCATGAATGCGCTCAATCAGATCAAATGTCGTATCACGTCGCTTTGCATCCGCACGGGACCGAGGATTCACGCGGGCAGCCTCTTTGGCATACGCATCCCCGATAATAAACCGGCTGAACCGGTTGACTGTCTGGCGCTGGTCTCGTGAAGCATGAAATGCATCGGCGTCGAGGCGGATGGAGTAGTGAGGACAGCACGCCTTCCTTTGGTTGGGGCGGTAGAGCAGTGTGCCAGACCGCCTCCAGCATCGGTCCAGTAAAGTCTGGTACAGCTGGGGAGTCAACGAATGGCTCGAAGTATAGTAAGAATACCCTGTAATTGGTTAGAATTAAGATAAAATAAAAAATAGAAAGAGACAACGCCACAACGATGCTCTTCAGCAGGAAGCCAAAGTGAGACAATAGCGCCGCATTACGCAGCACTGCACTCGGTCGACAACCGAGAACAGCGTCGGTGGACGGAGTGCGGTGATGGGACAGTGGGGGAATAAATCCGGGGTGCTGTGTGGGGGTCCGCCATGGCGTGGAGGAATCGGTGCTGTTGGCTGATGATTTCATTGCTAAGAGAAGGCAATTGGGCAAGGTAAATCAAAAGATCCGGTGAAGAAACAGGTAACAGCAGATCAACGACACACGGTATTGGTTAATATAGCTTGTCGGCAAAACATTGACGTTGGGTGGTCCCCGTGCATCAGACGACATGAAATAAAGAGAGAGCCTGTCTTACGTTTATTCGGCTTGCCATTGCTGGCATCGTTGTGACAATAACCGCATGTTGGTGAGTTACAGTAACCTAAACGGGAAAAAGGATAAGCATTGTCAGCATGGAAGAGGCTCAAGAAAGAACGAGGCACGATGAGGCACGACAAGTGGTCTGCGGCTTCACGGACAGGGGTATGAGGCATGAAAACATATGTCGAGAGCCAAAAAAAGAGTCACATGGGCATCGGGACCAGAAAAAACGTAATACGTGGGCGATGGACAAGAAGGAGCCTCCCACGCCGCTGGGCAAGAGACACATCAAGGATCAGAAACCCAATGAGGCAGAGGGGAATACGATGCGAGCCAGTAGAGATCACACCCGCATTTGGCATCCTCCATCAGGGCCACCACTCGGATCTTCACAAGCGTCTTTAGACGAGTGGTAGAAGACGGAGGTAGAAAATTATGTGAAAATGAAAGCACAAAGAGGTGGGATGGCAGACAAAAAGAAGAAAAGTAAATTGAAAAGGGTAGGGTGGTGGTGGTGGATCGGATCTCGCGAACCACGAGAGGGAGAAAGTGAAAAGTGAAAAAAGCTTAACAACCAGGTGCGTGGTTGGTGCATCCATTTCGGCCAAGGAGCCTATGAACAAAGTGGGGGGATATGCGTTCTTGGACAGTGTTCGACGTAGGGTGATCTAGAAGGGCCAACGGACGGGGCCGCACGACGCACGAGGGGAAATGGTTGGGCGAGAGTGGGCGACGAGGGGTTCGGCGGATTTTGGTGCCAGTGTATTTTTTAGTGACGTGAAGCAAGCAAGTCATACTCGAAGGGAAGAGGAGCAACTTGTTGAGAAACACTGCATACTCGTACATGTGTATATGTGGTGCGTGTGTGTGTTGTGTGTGGGGAGTACCAGGCAACACCCGGGCAGTGACCGCAGCATATGGAACAGAGAGAAGAGCAACTCACCAATTGGCATGATATATGACAAAGGGTCTCTTGGAGAGCTCGTGTCGGGGGTCTCCATGGCGGCGGGGTCAAAGGTAGCGGTGTTGACAGAAAGCGGCGTGGCGGCGACGGATGAAGAGGTGGCACCCGAGGTGGTTTGCCTGGAACACGTTGGTTGGTGTTGTTGAGTTGTCGGGCTGTCAAATCGTTGTGTTACTGTATCGTTGAGTCGCCTGTAGCACTCTGGCCCGGGTGACAACTTTTGGGTGATAATAGCCGTTCGATCTGAAGAACAAAGGGCGGGGATGGTTCAGGAACAGGAAAAGGCCACAGAGAGTCCGAAGAGAGGCCTAGAAGCACATATACGGAAACGAGATAAAGTAAGACAAGAAGAGACCGGCCAGGGCACTGTATGGAGCACAAAGCATGCGTGTCTTGCGTGTCTTGCGTCGCTGCAGTAGTGTTAGCGGACCCGTGGTAGCTCGGTAGTGCCAAAAACGAGGCTATTTAAAAACTGGAGCAGGCTAGCTGTGGTTGGCGGTTTAGAGATGGTTGTGAACAGCGTAGTGGGCGACAAAGTGCGAGCGTCAAGAGCTGGTGCCGGTCGAGCCGGGGCGCTGAAGAGCCCTGTCGGCTGTGTCCACGCTGCTGGCACAGCCGAAAAGCCGCCCTCGGAGACAGCGGCGCAGCCCGGATGCGAGGATTTGAGAAGGCGAGGTGGAAGCAATTTTGCTGTACGTCGTATCTTGTGTCGTAGGAGATCGTGGGTTGTGAACCGTGAACGGGTGGTTTGGAGGGTCGAGTGGGGTACACAGCCGCTGTGACAACTGTATGACCGTGGCCAGTTAAGACGGTTTCCGGCGCGGTAACCTGCGTATGAAGCTAACCGAACGACAATCCAGGGGCAAGTCAACACAAGAACACGGCCAAAGCAACAAAAGCCGAGCTCGTCGCCGAGGCGGCCCAAGGGGCGAGTACTGCGGAAGCGGTGCGGCAAGGTGACGGTCAAATGAAGGGGGAGGGGTCGAGCCAGAGATCTGGTACAAAAGGGGCGGTGAAGAAAGGTGGTGCCTTGAGAGGAACAAGGTAGCGGGCAGGAAGACGAGGGCGTGGAATAAGAGGCTAGAAAATGTGTGGAAAAGATGCTGGAGCATTTAATACAGAAGACGGAGTAGAGAAACTGAAAGGGAGAGAGGGAGGGAGAGAAGAAGACGATGATGGTTGGTGGGCGAGGTTGGCGGGGTCAGGACACACGACAGCGGTTGCTCCTTCTGTTTCGGCCGCCAAAAAAGAGCGAACCCAGAACAGGCAGGCAAGGAAAGAACGACAGGCCCGGTTCTCCCGCTGGGCTGGTCCCAGCTGAGCCGCCCGTCTGTTCGCCAGAGCTAACCCGAGACAAAAGCAAAGACTACGGGTACAGAAGTGTCAGAAGTATCTTCATGTTAAGATTTTTGGCCTGCAATCGATAAAGATGCCAATGACATGCACACGCCAGAATGCACCATGCTCACATGACCAATCGCGGACAGGCCTGGAAGCCCTGGGGTGCGGAGAGTCGTTCTTTCCCTGAGCTGCAAGGCACGCCTGCCGTCTGGTGGCATATTAAAGCCATGAAACAAGTGAATATATTGTCGTTCATTTTGGTGGTTGTTGAAAAGCAAACAGGGCAGGAGCTGCCCGCCCCGCGTCAGGTCACCTTGTCCGGTACTTTCGCACGTGCTCCGCAAAGTACCTTGGACCCAATTCTCTGCTTGGGGTAACTTGTCGCAAGTCACTCTTTCAGATACCTTGCTTTTCGCCTCTTCTCGCCATGCATCGCTGCTCCTCCTTCTCTGGCTCGGTCTCCCTGTTCGTACTTTCCTGTTCCCCTTTACTCAGTGCACCCCACGCAACTCGCGGCAGGTGCGTCTCAGTGTGGGTGTCCCCATGCAGCTGCAGCGTCGTATGCGCCTTCAACACTGTGACTGGTAAAGAGAGTCCAGAAGGAAAGAAGGGAATAAATTTGAATCACGGCTAGAGTAAGAGTAAAAAATAAAATAAAAGAAATAAATAAAAGATCGGAAGCAGCAAATAGCAGCCAGACCTCAGCGGCCAACAAAAATAGACGAAAAAGGAGGAGACTCAAGACCGAAGAGAAAAAACGAATAGACAAGAAAAAAAAGTGTTTACGAAAAAAGGGACAAAGCTTTAGAAATTGTTAGCTGTCACTGCAACCCACGCACCACCAAACGAAGCTTTGCCTGAACCACTCGTAGCTTCCTTTTTTCTTAGCTCTTTTGGCCTTTTTTGTCCCTCGTTCTTACCCTGGCTGCAACTTTTTTTTCTGGCCTGGCCTTTTCGGACCCTCGAACCGTTTTTTTCTGTATATATCAGTCTAGCTCTCGCCGTCGGGTGTTGCCCCTCTCACCTTCCTTTTGCTATGGCACGAGACTTCCGTCTTTCATCAACTGGGCTCTCCAGCCAGGAGAGATATTCTTCTCCTTTACCTTAACTCGACCTCCAAAACATTTCCAACACGGCCACGGCCTTCACCATCATCACCCCTTCTTCTCCGCACCCTCCGCTTCGTGGCAACATTCGCCGACTGCTGCGCTTGTGACTACTTGCACTGTCCAGCTTACGCCGTACCTCCGACACGCAGCCCCATTTGCGTCACATCCCAGCTCTTCTGGCCCCAACCCGGATCAGATTTGTCTTCCTCCACGTCTCCTTCTGACCTCCATCTCTGACGCACTACGCTCAACGATCCTCAAACATCTTCGCGTCACCCTTTCCTTTTTGCTCCTTCCTACTGTCACCCAGAGCGAGCTTTTGCTCGAACTGGTACAGCGGTACTACAGAGCGCAGTGCTTTGCATCTGACTACGGCCGTCAAGTTGCGTCTCGTCATCACGCACATCCTTTCGCCGGCCTCCGTCACGGACGCCCTCCTTTTCACGTCGGTCTAGAAAAGGGGCTCACTTTCCAGCTTCTGGCCGACAGATCTCCATCGCGCAGAAAGGAAGCTAGATCTCCCAATTACACACCTCTCTTTAGCGCACCTCGACGCCTATTTCTCCTCCCTTACGTTCGTTGCGCTCCAACAGTCCCGGCCCTCCGTCGCTTATTACGGCCTAATTCCGAGTTTCTCGAGCCTTTCCCACCAGACGCAAACCCCAGCGCACTCTTGTCAGGGTCGCTGCAAGATCTACAGCTCCCCTCATCGCGCCACGCATAGACAGTGTGGGCCGCAGCCGCATCTTTACACATCCCCAAGCTTTTTGCGCATGCGCACTTGGCAATCTTTTTCGACCCCGGACACTCTAAACCTTTCGGTTACACAATCCATACCGTTCTGTGTTCCACGGGGCACTGAATCTAGATCGGTGCTTGCAGCAGGATACGGATTTGGCGGAGGAAAGTCAGAACAAAAAAGAAAAGAAAAGGAAGACGTCCTTTGTCTTCGAGCGCACGCGACCAATCATCCCTCTGGATTGCTACGATTCTGCGAAAGCCTTGCTTGCTGCCGACGAACGAATCCGCGTCTTTCGAACCCTATCCTACCAAGATCTCCCTATCGATACGACTATGCCGCTCGTTCAATAAAGCAGCCGCGCCGTTCCGCAACCGCGCCTTTCGGCCGTTCTACCTCGAAGACCGTGCTCTGTGGCGTCCCTGATAGCCTTCTTCCTCAACGAGAAACCCTTCGAAGAAAAGATCACACCAGCTGCCACCCCTACAAACGATAGCTTACTTACGACTTTCGAATACCTCCCAATCTCATTTTTTTCTCACCCCTTCCCTACCTCACACTTCAATACAATAGCTCAGCAATATGGCATCGAGTACGACAACAAGTAGCCGATCGATGGAGTCGAGAACTGGGCGCTCAAAACAAAGTAAGCTCTCGTAGACACCAGAAGCTCTTGCTGTATCTGCCTTTTACCCTGCCATGCAGCTATGCTAACAATTGACCCCCCTACTAGGATACAACTCAAAAGGCGAACGGCTGGTTGCCGGTGTTGTGCCGCTGACCGAAGACAAGCGGTTTGTCCTACTGATCCAGTCCGACCGGAGAAAGGGCTGGGTGCTGCCGAAAGGCGGCTGGGAGACCGACGAAGATTGCCAGTCGGCCGCCCAGAGAGAAGCTTGGGAAGAGGCGGGCATCATTGTCCAGATTGAGTACGACCTGGGCGATATTGTCGAAAGCCGCCCGCCAAAAGCGCCGTCAAAAACCAAAAAGCGCGAAAAGGCCCTTTATCGGTTCTACGAAGGTACCGTCATCAGTGAGGAGAACGAATGGCCTGAGAAGAGTAAACGGGATCGCTGTTGGATGACCTATGTCGATGCGGCCGAGGCTCTGAAAGAACGCCCAGAGCTTCTCGAGGCGCTCGAGCGGTCAACAATAAAGCGCCTGGCTTGAACCACCGAGAGAGAACGACATCGACAAGTTCGGTCCTGCCCAGCTTTTGGCTCTCATACGCCATCCATTCCACTCCTCATTCCTCTTTTGCGTTATATTTCCTGTATGGCAGTTCATGGGTTTGACTGCTTTGCCTTGTGCTGTCAATTCTCCTTAGATCATGTTTTCTCCCCTTTCCTGTCATTTCCTGCGAAGGCTGGTGTGCGGTCTTTATTTCCCCTTTTGCGTTACTATTTGCTTTGTGAGAAAACGCAGTTTTACGAAAGCGGCCACCGGGGCCTGCGTTTCGCGGTATAGCATGTTCTTAGAGCCTTGCATATCTGTCTTTTACACTTGGGATCCGTTTGGGCTATTTCGGTTGACCACGGTACGGCCTTGTACCTTTACCATTTCTACTTCAAACCTGCCTTTATTTTAATCCTTCACAGACGCCGGGTTTACGAAACTTCCATTTACACGGAGGAATCTAATGGGTCTCTATGGGGGGCTACAATGAGGGAGGAAAGACAAAAAGAATGGGGCATTATGGCGACGTCGGAGTTTCTTGTTTTGCTTTTCTTTTCTTTCCTTTTTGCCTGGACCGAGCCGGTTTTTTTATTGTTTTACCTACTCTTTTTCTTTTCTTCTTTCTATATCTCTCTCCAGAGAAACAACTCTAAAAAGTCACAAACTTTTTTGCATGCATAGAAACAAAGGAGTTTCAAGTGGCTAGACCGTCTCTTATTCGCCCATTCTCTTCTTCCGACCACGGCAATAGACGGATATCTGCTCGGGCAGCATTATGGGGGATTAATATGACGCATGGAGTTCCCTCGGGGGGGATAGAAAAGAAGGCACCATACACGAAGTTTATGCCCACATGGAGTACATTTTATTGGTATATTTAGGGACTGGGTGGCATTGTTTTGTTTACATGGTTTGTTATGATAGAGGTACCTGGGAGCTGGTTGACTACTTGGTACACGAGCTTGGCCTGGTATATAGACTTTTGCAGTCCTCTCATAATATGACGATGGATCTGGCGATCATTTTATGAAAAAAAGCTTTAGACATTATTATTCAATCATATAGCAAAGTAGTATGCCCGGAGGCGACCGCTTTTCTTTTCCCCACGCTGGCGTTTTATCCCAGTGTATGAACCCTTGCTTGCTTCCATCTAATAACAACTATCTCATGCCTGCTTTTACTACCCTACAGGCCGCTCCGTATCTTTTGCAGCTGGCTAATGAAGCCGTATCCGGCCGCCGCGTAGCCCCTGCTCCCTCCAGCACCTGAAGAGGCCGAGCCGTCGAGTTGCGCGCTTTGGCTTGAAGCAGAAGAAGCACTACCACCGCCGGATGCATTGCCGTTGCCTTGACTGCTTTCCCGCTCAAGCCTCTCCCGATGCTGGCGCTCCAGGCGCTCCCGCTCGCGGTCCAGCTCCTTTTGTCGGTCCTCCACCAAGCGCTGCAGGCTTTCGATAAACTTTAACCGGGCCTTTTCCTCGGCCGTGCCCGCCCAGACGCGGCACAATGTGCGCAGCGCCTCGACGCGTGCCGCCGCGGCCTCGGCTCCGTCGGCCACATTGGCGCCCTCCAACAGGCGGACGACCTCGTCGCGCAGGCCGCGCAGCACCTTCTGACCCTTGTCTTCCATGCTGGTCGTAGTCGCGACGTCCTGCTTTCCACTTGCACGCGCAGAACCGCCACTGCCGCCGGTCTCTTGGTCTGGTCCGGATACAGACAAGAACGACGCGGTCACAGAAATGGCAGATGGTGGCATGATGAATTCCATGGCTTCGCCAAATGTGCGGATAACGGCATCGAGGCGGGACCGCACCTGTGCCAGCATGCGGAGCTGGGCAAGTGATGGCGGTTCAGAAGATGATGCGGACGAGTCTGCTGCTGCCGCCGCCGCCGTACCGCTTTCTGTACCTGCTTCGCCGCCCGCGTTTGCTGTATCTCCTTTTGTATCGTCGCCTGACAAGGCAGCACCACTTTCGCTCTCCTCGAGAAGTGCCAGGTGCTTCTCCACAACTTCGCCCAACCCCAGCGTCTCGCCCCGTAGCAGCTGCACTTCATACGCCAGCCGCCGGCCGCTTCGCAAGATGTCGTCGGTCAATTGAGTGAGCACAGTGGTGAGTCGTGATGTGTGAGCGCCCAGTTGTGAGAGCGTCGCTTGCGCCTGGGCGGCACGATCGGCGGTGGCAGTAGCGGAGCTGGCGGCGGCGGCGAGGCGCCCTGCCGCGCCCGAGGTGGATGAAGACGTGGGCGCGGGTGACCTTGTTCGAGATACGCCAGCACTGGCGCTGGTCCCTGTGCCATTGCTGTCTCCGAGTGTTGCGTTCCAGTAGGCGGCTGGGTCGAAGCCGGGCTGGAGAAAGTCTTGTAGAAAGGGATCTGCCACATGCGCGGATTTGGGCAGGACGGGGGCGGTGGCGCCCGCCTTGTGCTGCAGGGTCAGCGCCGATGATGCCGAGGTGCGGCTCGCAGAGCTGTTCGTTCGGCGCCGGGATGCGAGCGCTGCCTTGGAGTCCCACGCCATGCTGTGTTGCGCGCGACGTCGCAAAAAGAAGGTGTCGGGTGAGGTGGGGTATAGGAAGGTCGGCGGCGAGGTGCTGAGTGTGGAGAGTGGCTTCGCAGAATGTGTCTATCGTACGCTGGAATCTCGGAATAGGTGTTTCGTCGGCTGTTTGCGAGTCAGGGCATGGTCGATTATTCCCTGGGGTTGGTGATGGGATGTCGTTTTGGTTGTGAATATAGAATTGTGGGATAGAACAGATGGCGTTTAGCGTAGCTGTGGGGAGCTACGTAAGTTAATTAATTAGTGGCGTAAAGTGTGTCTTGAGTGCACGCATGGCAGGCGCGTGCTGACCGCTATCGAAATGTGGGGCGCACACCAATTATGGGTTTGAGCCGCAGGTTCCCTTCGTGTTGGGCGACAGTCGCGCCTTCCCTTTTAACGGGACTGAGTCGACACACAGTACCACACCGGGCTGAGGCAGCAGCTGCAAGAAGGAAGGAAACATCGGGTTCGGGTTGTCCTCCCAAAACCTTCTTCTCTTTTTCATGAAAAAAAATCTGCTTTGTTGTTAAATTGTGCACATCCTCCTGTTCCCTTACCTCTCTCTCCGGCATACATCAAAACAAGCGCGACTCGACACCAAACATTTGAGAAACGGCCAACCAAGACACATGTGCTAGCATTCCGATACCACTGCACACCCTGCCGGCAACCACTCTACAAGAAACACACAGTAGGCAGGGCCAGACTCGAGTGAAGTGTATTTATTTAGTGAATTGCACCTTTGCTCGCCCTCTCCTTTGTCGCCCTGTCTTGTGGGGCCCGTGGGGTATGTTTACTCTGGCTGTGTTGCTCCTTTGTTGACACCGCTGGGCTAGCCTTGCTTAACAGCCCTGGAGCCTCACCTGTTTGGGCCTCTGACTGCTTTCCATTATTGGATAGCTACGCCCCTTTTGGTGACCATCTATATGGCGAGAATCAGCAAAAAGAGGCTCCAGAGAGGCATGCCAAGCAAGTCAATACGTCGTCCGGTCTTGCGTCGCCACCCGATTACTTCACTTGAGCCAGTCTTACCGGCTCGGTCTTGTTGAGCAGTCTGGATCTCTGCTCCATATCGACGCCGCTTTCTTCATTTTTTTGTTATTTCTTTCCTCACGGCTCCTTCATTTAATACCTTCCTCATCTCCATTCTTAGAACACAATAATGCTGGTTGTCTTGGCCTCATTTTGCATTTATATCGGGTTCCCTCCACAGCGCGCTTCCCCTTCTACCAGGTCTTCTTCTCTTCCATCATCCGATTCCACCAAGCTCCAAGCCACTCGCTACCTAATAGCCCGCTGCATTTCCTACAGTACCACATACCACACTGGGCACTCGAGACATGCCAAGGAGGGCGCTCGTGGCCGACGTGGAGGTCCTCTCCTCGCAGGTCATTTCTGGAGCTCTTCCACATATCAAGCAGATCAAATTGGACAGCACTAATGACGTTGTTACTGTTGAGCTGCTCTACACAGACGTGGCCTTACCGGTGACGTTAAACATCATCTGCGGAGGTATTACCTGCCAGTGGGCATATACAGACTGGCCCCATTAAGAACGGCGAATTCCTTCTACATACTGACTTTTGCTGCCTCCTAGACATCGATAGCTATCCTCGTTCAAGAACCTACTTCCTCTCCTTGGAAAATGCACCAAATGGCTACGACCGAGCTGTCTCCGAGGTCCAGAGTGCGACCCAAATTCGCACCCTTTCCGAAGTCATCCAAGAGGCAAATAAGGCCTTTGTGCGTTTACAAGAAAAGGCCAGAACTAGTAGGCTACCGACCGCAGAGGACGCTATCATTATACACGAAAGCGACAGTGAAGACTGCGATGACAATCTTGGCATCGACATACTCGAAAATACCGACGGCACTGCTCATTCGAAGGGCAGCAGAAGAAAAGGCACTCCTGTTGTGGCTCTTAGCCAATTCGCGGACGAGCAATACGTTATGGACTACGGCAGCGATGATAATTCCATTCAGCTGTCTCAACCTGTGACATCATCACCAAAGAACAAGAGACACAAAAACGCCAAATCAGACACTGGCCTGCGCCGCCTGGCCTCTCCTAACATTGGTGCGAAGACTAAGCGTGTCGATGGTGGTGATCTTAATGACATGGACGGAGCATTTGACGATGAATTTGGCTATATCTCCGGCGACGCTCTGGACGATGCCAAAGGCGTTGAAGGCGCCGAAGACGCCGAAGACACCAGCATCATCTACTACAGTTCTATGGGTAAGCCGCATCCTAGACAAGAGCGCATTGGTGAGGACCTTAAGGCCGTTCGCCAACACGGGTACTATTTCGGAGTCCTGTCTGGCATGGACGAGGTGTCGAAAGAAAACCTGCTCGCCGTTTCTATCCGGACATCAGACTTGGGGCTCTCGCCCCAGATGTTGCTGGCCTGGGACCTGGATCCCCAAATGTTCATTGTGCTTCTCGTCCGCCTCAACTCTCGTTACATGGGGTACGAGTCCCTCATCAACTCGTCTCGCTTGAATACTGACCTCTCTTTCCGCATCGGAAAGTGCTCGACCTACAAGCCGTTTGCGAAGGACGCCCTCGCTGCCTTTGGCTCTGTCAAAGACGGGTGGACTAATGCTCGGCCCGCCAAGACAGGAGCCAGTTTTTCTAAGATATTGATATCTAACAGCCTGGCCTCCTTCATGAACGACCAATTTTTGACACTGGCACGGTACCGCGAGGATACCAATTGCTCGGGGGCCGATGCTGTGGATGCCGTGGTCAACCGCAATACCAAAATCCGGGGTGAAGGGGATAGCTACAACGCTGGGCAAGAAGACGACCGTGCCTCGGGCCATCGACAAAAAAGCTTCCCGCTGCTTGCTATGCAGTTTGCGATGGATCAGCTCACAAACTGCACGGTGTACTGCCAGGCATGCCACAACCAGGTTGAAAGAAGACTTCGGTCGCTCAAGCCGACAGTCTGCTCGCGCGACCTTTGCCTATATCAGCACATCAATCTTGGCATGGGACGCTCTGTGGAGTATGAGATCCTGTGCCAACCAAATGTTGTCGATCTGCTCATCAATTTTTGCTACGCAGCGTTGCGGTCGTCTTTGACCGCTGCGATCGACCCTGTTCGTGCGTACCCTACATGCTTGCCGCTCAAAGTCATCGACTGGTACGATGCGCACAAAGGCGTGTACAGCATGATTTATGGCAGCAGGCCATCGTTTCTTTTGTCTACAGGCTCGAATAGCAAGTCGTCGATTCAACAATACAAACCTGGCCAGTGGGTGGTGATCTACTTGGGCGAGCTGTCGTCTCACCCAACCTCCGGCGCGCTGCTCGGCTCTGCCAACTCCCAGGCGCAAGCGTGGGCTGGGCAAACAGCGCCACCCCAGCACACCTTGTCCGAGATTATTTTGCGACATGCAATTGTCACGGGCGTAGACGAGGCAAACTCCACAGTTTATGTACACCATTTTGACGACACACACGTCGCTGTTCACAACCGTGCGGCCGAGATATTTCGTTACACAAGGGACTTTGACGATGTCCCAGCGGGAAGTAAAGCAGCCCAGCTTCTGGTTTTGCTTGACACGCTGCCGCCAGTCAACTATCTGAAACGGGAGTTGGAAAAACCGTCAGTGACCGACCTGAAGTCTGTCACTGGAGTCTCGCCCGCGGCGGCCGTTTTACTGGGGTGGATTATTGCAACGAATCGCTCGTGCATCTTGCAAATCCACGAGCCAAGGCTCATGGTCAAAGAGAAAGACCAGAAGGGCACGCTAGAACCACCGAAAGAGTTCTTGCAGTTTTGTTTTTTGCAGGGACTGCCCGAAGCCGACCACGAGTTTCAGCAACAGGTGGTCAAGGCTGAGAACCCGAACCACCCAACGCTCCTCGCGTGGCATGGAAGCAATGTCAGCAACTGGCACAGCATCTTGCGGACAGGCCTGGACTTTTCCACCACGGCGAATGGTCGTACGTATGGCCATGGCGTGTACTTCAGCAACGATTTTCGTGTCAGCCTCGGATATGCAACCAGCGCGGGACCAGGCACCCAATGGCCCAAGGCTGTCCTCGACTTGCGCTCTGTTGTCAGCCTCAACGAGATCATCAACGCACCCTCGAAGTTCACGAGCTGCACGCCGCACTATGTTGTCCAGCACCCAAACTGGAGCCGGTGCCGCTTTCTGTTTGCAAAGCCCGAGGCAAAAACGGCCCCGCCACCGCCTACTCCAGTTGCACCTCAGCAGAATCCATCTGTGTTGTCCACCATGTTCCGCTTGGCGCCATATCGCCGACATCAGCCGGCGGCGGCGGTAGTCGCCCCAGCTGTTCCAACGACGTTTCCGGCAGTCACCCACAGACAGACAGCCGCCCAAAATCTGGCTGCGCAGGCCCAAGGTTCCGTTCATCGCTGGCAGTCCGCACAGAACGTACAGCACGAGTTCTTCCAGCATGATCCTACGAGACTCGCGTACGGCCCCACAGTTGGTGTTGTTTTCGTCCCCTGCGCGTCGATGCCAGCCCCCCCAAGTACCTGGGAGGTTAGCGAGCGTCGCCCGAAGCGGGCAAGGACAGCGTCGCCAAAGCAAAAAGACATGGACGCCAGCGATCTTGCGTTTCTCATCAACGGCGATGAGAAACAAGAGTCGACAAAGAAAAGAAACCCCGTCGTTGCGATGAGGACGCAACCCTCTACGAGCACCAAGACACCTGTTACGGCTGTTGTCATCGACTTAGTTTCGGATACGGATGCAAACGAGCCTGGGTCTGGGCCCGCCCCAAAGTCGGCACCGGCAGCGACTACGGCTGCGCCCTCCTCGAAGACCACGCCGCCCGCACCTCCCAATGTGACGCCGTTTCAACCCGGCTCATTGGACTATGCATCGCTCCCGCAGCTACCGCTTCCATCGTGGTGCACATCGCAGGCGCAGCGGGCGCTGGGCCGGGAGATGGACAGGATGCAGAAGGTGCAGCGGGACACGCCGTTGAGCGAACTAGGTTGGTACATTGATTTTTCACGGCTGGACAACATGTTCCAGTGGATTGTGGAGCTACACAGCTTCGACCTGAGTCTGCCGCTGGCTAGTGACATGATGCGCCTGGGCGTGACGTCGATTGTGTGCGAGCTTCGGTTTGGCGCGGACTACCCCATGTCGCCGCCGTTGGTACGCGTTATCCGGCCGCGGTTCCTACCGTTCTTACAGGGAGGTGGAGGCAACGTGACGAGTGGCGGGGCCATGTGTATGGAGCTTCTGACGAGCACCGGATGGTCGCCGGCGAACCAGACGGACGCCGTGCTCTTGCAAGTGCGACTGGTCATGAGTGCATCAGACCGGCCAGCACGATTGGACTCTCGGTATACCAAAACAGACTATGGCGTGGCCGAGGCCTTTGACGCGTACAAACGAGCTGTCGCAATGCACGGCTGGAAGGTGCCAAAGGACATGCAAAAACGGATGACGTTTTGAGGTGACTGCGGTCGGTGTTGGCTTTTCGGATCCGAGGCTGGCCTTTGGATTGTCCTTTGAGTCTTTTGTTTTGTGTTCCTTCTTACCATTATTATTAGCTCTATTTTAGAACGAATGACTTAATAAGAGCGTCTTTTTACAATACAGAACACATAACGTTTGCTTCAGTTACCCAATAACTGTTTAGAGAACTTTCAAAACGTGTTTATTTTATTTTGTTCGACCTCTAATTATGCTGCAAAATAGATACTGATCTTGAATATTTGTCTGCTCCCCTTTCCCCCCGTTTACATTTAGTTTCTTTTTTCTTACTCTTTTTGTTTTTTTTAAGGAGAAGATTTTTACTTTTTACATTTATATTTGTTTTAAATATCCTTTCTGTTATCCGAAGCGTGCCAGAAAGAAATGCCATAAATACGACATGCGTTGTCGGATGCTGCACCCGGTCGAATAAAATGCAGATAACCCGTTCCAACGAGACGGTAGGCATCTGAATGGGATGAATGTAGGATGGGAAATAGCCTTCAAGACTGCCAATGTCTGAAAGATTGAGTTTTGTGACATTCCTTCCTATAGGCAGGAAACGGCAAAAATACCTTTCCTCTCCGTCAGGCACGGATATCTTTCTTTGTGGGCCTCTCTCCCGTTGATGTTGATCTACCGGGTCCCCTCCATCTTGTCCTTCTCCGAGAATCTGTTGTGTAACCGCATGTTGAATTACACCGAGAGGCAGAAGGGCTGTCTTACGGAACAAAATGGAAGAGAGACACGCAGAACAAAGGGCACACACAAGAAGGAACGGGAAGGCACGGACGGGCACTCAAATTATGTCCTTCACTTCCTCTCGGACGTCCTCCAAAGCCTGTGCCCAACGCCCAACCTCTCCCCAACAATCAGCATACGGCGCTCGTCACTTTGGAAGCGAGGTTGGATAACTAACACGGTCTTTTCGTTTACGCGGGACTTGTCACTATGACGAGGCTGCTTCCAAACAGGGAACTGCGGCTTGTAACGACATTTAGTTTCTTCTCTGTCCGTCCTCACCGCCAGTCAGGCGAATACGAGAAAGTTGAAGAGACCGGGGAAGAAAATAAAAGACTGACACAGGCCAGACGAGGAGAGACATGGGGCCCATTGTGTACTTGTACATACAGGGAAGATGAGTGAAGAATCATCAAGGCAAGGCTTCACAGGGGGGTACGGTCAACGGCAATATTGTGGCGACCAGCCTCTGTGTTCGGCCAAGGATAGTATTTTTGCCTGTCTCCACAATGTCTGTGCTCTTCGTGTTTCTTTCTTCTCCGTTTTTCCTCTCATTTTTTATCATGCCCGTGGAGGATGGCCGAAACTGCGGTGAGTTCACCTGCCAGAGCACGTGTGATGTGCAGTTTCTTGACAACTGACATCCTTCCTTTTTTTCTTCCAGCTGGCATGATAATTGCTCCGCACCGGATCACATTGCATAAGGAGGAGGAGAGATTACCGAAATGGGGTTAGTCAGATGCTTCTATTAATACAGATACAAACACACCACACTGCATCGACCTCGTGCTGTATCCTATTGCTCAAGATACGGTCGGTCTTGAAAAGAAAAATCCCGTGTGCAAACCTCGTGGGCATGCGATGTGATGAGCCTTTTCCTCTTTTAGTTTTCTCCTCTCCCTCCTCTTCACCGATTTTGACATGATGTGCTGGGCTTGAACGGAGGATCGGAAAACTAGAGCTGAACGGGGAGCTGAATTTTAATGAAAATAAGACCTGCAGAGAAAGATGGCTGTGAATCACCTTTCTTTTCATCCTTTTGGGATTCTCATCTCTTGTGTCACAGTGTGCTTCTGCTTCTAGCTTCTTCTTGTCTATCTTGATATGGAAAGGCTTGTCGATCCTGCCCTTTTTTATTGACATGCTCTGCAAGAAAAAGGCTTTGTGAGGACGGGCCCCCTGTCTTTTTTCACCTCACATCGGCAACGGAGTATTGCCTCTTCAAGGTAAGGGCGAAAAAAGAAAGAGGGCAAGCTGACAAGGAGGCATCGGTCAAAAAGTGAGGCTTGTCTCTACGGAGCACGGGAGCACGGGAAAGCCTTACGTCGTAGTCAGGTTGCAATGGACTCTCTCGAACAAGGGGTCAGACGGTCAGGGCTGCGGAGGAAGCTCACGATGCAACTATGGTGAGGTGCGATGCTGCTTCTCTCATTTGCAAAGAGATACCAATGGGAAGACTGCAAGCTCTTTCGCCTTAGTTCCCTCAGTTTACTCTGGAGAAAACATTTGAAGAGATCAAGGATTTGGTGATGCTTTACATGGAAGTCCTGGGGCCTACCCGGCCATGCGTTGGGGGCTGCTGGTCATAGCTCTTTTTGTACAGCATGCAGCCTTTTTCTCTCTCTTTTTACTCCGTATCCTTTTTGTCCTTTTTCTCTCTCCACTTCTTGCATCACTCTCCATTTTTTTTCTCAACGAGCACAGGCCAGTGTGATAGTGATTCCAGGGTGGGATTTGCGGAATGTGATGGCATGGTGGAGGAGACGGGGGGGCCAAGGCCAGACCCAGCCTGGCCTGGCCAGGGCTCAGGGAACATGGGGTGCTTTCTTTCTCTGTCTCTCCTCAATCACTTATTACCACCCTGGCCCGGAGCCAGGTGGCAAGGGGAGGACCAAGGTCGTAAAATGGTCGTAAAAAAGTCTTAAGGGCTGGCCGCATATTTGCTGGCCCACCCCAACCTTTTTTTGCATTTCTGGGATGAGATGGTTTGGGCATCGAGTTTTGTTTCGCAGGATTGTGATGAAAATTTCATGACAGAGGTAGAGAGACGGCATGAATGCAGGCCATGCGATTGAGGAGGCGAGACAAAAGAGGGCAGCAAATCATGTCGGCGAGGCGAACGTGAAAGGGGATGGCGAAACGAAAGAGAAGGGAAAAGGGAAGGCTGGCATAATGTCAAGCATTGAGACATATGAAATCCGTTATCACAATCACAGTCAGGAGTTTTCTCTCTCTTCTGTCTGAAAAGCAAAAAGATGGTGTCGCCATCTATATCTTTCGGTCTGTTCCTGCTTGCCTTTTCTCCGCCAATTGGCAGCTCCCCGTTCCTGTACACCATTAACACCATTAACTTCAGTTAATGGTGTAAGCAGCAGCTACATTGTATTCGTGCAAATCGGGCTGCAAATCGGTCTCTCCGCTGAGACCTTTTTCATTAAATAAAAAGAAAGAGGGTGCATCAATTCTACGGTTACATTCGCAAAGAATAAAAAACACGACGGATGCTCTCCGCGCGCGATGCAGCACATTTCGTTTTTGATGCCAAGGTAAGCTCGAATTTGATGTTTGCTCACTCTCTTGAATTGAAGATTGACAACTGGGGGGGACGGGGGGGGGTATGTCTCTGTCATGGATGAAGAATCATGGGCTGGGCAGACAAGGGTGGCGGGCTGAGAGGGGGCGGCGAACGGCACACCGCACTGACCGGGTTTTCCGTCCAGGATCTGCTTTTTGAATTCAATGTGTGAACCGTGCGGGCCAACACAGACTTTCATTATTTTCTTTGAATTTTGCCCTGCCTTCCTCTTAGGAGAATGTCATGATAAAGAGAGCCATTATTCGTGTGTGTGTGTGGTAATCTTACGACGCTGGACGAGTTGGTGGGGGCTAAAAGTTAAGAAGCGAGAAAGGAGAAAAAGGACAGGGAAGATATTATCTGTAAGGGCTTTTGTATACTCCGTGAGTGGGAGACTTAAAGACGACTCTAATGGCAATGTGATAAGTAAATTGTTGCCATCCTTCCTGAGAGTCAAGGGCTGGAATACGGTGGCGAGGCAGCCTTGCCTTTATTTCTTGCGTTTCTTGCACTTTCCATATTTTCTTTTGCTATTGTTCACCTTCCAAAAAGCGCGACAAAAAGCGCGAGGCCATGGTAAAAACGGTGGAAAAGGCAGAAAAGAGCTGGGGGTAGTTGACAGGGGTCAGCTCTGGGATGTCGTAGGGGGCGCCTTCTATTTCCTGGACGAGACAATATTACAATAGTAGAAAAGAAAGCGGGAAAAAAAGATGGAAAGGTCGGCGATCTACGACGTAATTATAAGGCTTTTTATTTTGGTTGCCGAAAAACCTTTCAGCTGTCGCATTACCAGGGTATGAAAGGCTTGTACTTGTACTTGCACGAGGCTACCGAGCCTGCCGCAGGCTGCCGAGAATAAAATGCAGAAGCTGATTGGTATGGATAGCTTCCGCACGGTAGCCCTTTCTGACTCCCACTACCTTTCTATGCGAGGCAAGCACGGAGCAACAATGCACAGCGAGGAGCCCATTGAAATTGCAAACAGAGAGCACGAACAGGAAGGGGTCCAAAGGGCAGATGGCACGATGACATCGTACAGTTGGAAGTTCAGAGAGGGGGTTAGAGGGGGCCAAAGAGCATCCCTGTCACCAACTGGCAACGGCATCATCAGCTACACACCCGCCCTGCTCGCATAACATGCTGCCACTTACTCCGTAGGCACACTTACACCCGGTTCTTATTGTGTGCCCTATGTTTCGTGCTCCGTGCGTCTCGTCTGCACGAGTCCATATCTATCCTGTTGATTTTTGCAGATACGGCTATGCAGTCTCGGATAATTAGATAGCGTGCAGGTTTTTGCACGAGGGACGAAAGGGAGAGAAAACAAAGAACGGGACGAGAAAACGAAGATGTCGGCCCCGGAATGCAATTGCTACCCGCGATCCACCGCCACCCAGCCGTGTCGACTGTCGTCTGTCATCTGGTCTAGAGCTCATCGATGATCTCGGATAAACAAGGTGAATAGGGACCAAAACGAAAAAGAATCTACAATAAAATAAATAAAAAGAAAGAAAGAAAAGCCCGTGCGTCGAAGTCCTCCAACATCATTACATGGCAAGGAAGGATGCCTTCATCTCGGCTGGGCCTTCTGTTTTTCAGTTTTCTTATGTTGACTTGTCTTTATTTTATTTTATTTTATCTCATTTTCATTGTATTTTCCTTTCGGGTGGAGAATTTGGCGTCGTCGAAGTAGCCCGTACCACCGTGCATGTATACCAAACTTTCGTACGAACACCCACGAGGAACACGCACATATAAAAATGCACATTCACTGTGGAGGGTAGCAGTGCATGCATTGATGGCTGGCCACCCCTCATCTATCCATCTATCTGTTCCCCAGGTCCCCCCTCTATGGAATTGCATTGGTCCACATACAGATCCAGAATCATATCCAGAACCTTGGCTCAGGGATGCTTTTCTATCTCTTTTCTCTGAGAGGTCGAGATGGCATACGAAGAGTAATGAATAGATGGACCAGGCGAGATCGGAGAAAAAAAAGAATCCGGTGTAAATACGAGCATGTGTTGGGCATGGAAGACAGAGCACGACTCTGGTCAGGTGCCTCCCCGACGTCACAGACAATATCTTGTGAGACGCCGTAGGGGGAGAAAATTGGAAGCTACATTAAAGAAAGAAGGCTCGTCGAGACCGGTTGCACCCTGCTGAGAGACGGGACCGAGAAAAAAAAGGGCCAGATCGAAGAAACCACAGACTTGAGACATTTACGAAAGAAGAAGGACAGGAAAAACTAATAGCTCAACGACGAACATGGATAGAATGGGAAGGACCTGCTGTGCCACATTTAAATATGCAAAAGGGAAAACCGAGAAAGGAAAATCAAGGCTAAGGTAAGACATAAAAAAAACCAAAAACTAAAGGTGAGAGGCCAGAGACAGACAGTAAAAGGAACTGTATGAGAAGAACCATAAAATGACGAAACATAGTGTGGGGGCTAAATTGAAAGTCCCCTACCCTGTGTCAATTCCAACGACCTTGTTCCTGAATTGAGTTTGTTTAGTCTTTCTCCAACATCATTTTCTTCCATCCCACCAACAGCCTTCCTCATATAACTGATCACTTTTATCCTATATATCTCTCATCTACTGCATCTCAGTCGTAAAGTGTCTGCAGGCTCGGCCTATGGTATTACACTCGTTACGCTCGTATTGATCATTGCTCAATGCCAGGTACGGCATGCAAGGTCCGCGACTACTCTCTTTCGTTATTCTTTCACTCCATATTTTTCAAAGTGTAATATTTTTTTTACACTTGCCCCTCCACCTACCGCAGGTTGATTGGGAGGACGTACAGACGCAGCAGACGCGGAAGCACTGCATGGCGCCAGAGGGACAACAGAAGATACAGCAGAAGGGGACAGCAGAGGGGACAACATATAGGGAGTACAGGAAACGAGGCACGAGGCCACGGGAGGCGAAAAATAAAATAAAGAAAAAAAAACGAGGCAGGGTCGCACATGGGCAATGCAGACAACTGCAATATGCAGACACGAGGTCGGTCTTGGATTACAAGTACACACTCTTCTCCCCTCCTTTTCCTCTTATGTTCGGTGTGATGAGATTCACAGCGCATGATAGTGCATAGAGGCGTGTAAACTAGCGCGAGATTGGGCTGTCCTGACAATCTACAACGCAATTCCTCTGATTATTAAGAACACTTCTTCACTGAACTGTTCGTTCTGTAGTGCGATGGACCTGTTTCCTCGCTGCCAATCGATCGATACCCAACTAGGCAATGTTTAACACAGGGGACCGTCTGCGCTAAACACCAACCGCCCGCGGGGGCTGTTTTTTTGGCGGCGGTTGGAGGTTTGGGAGGGACCCGCTTTTTCTCGCTCACTTCCTAAAGGGCCTCTTTTATCTGATTTATTCTGGTATTTATTTTTAATCTTTTGCCGTTGTTGGACGGCGACGGCAGCGTCCGAACGGGGCGATCGCCCACAAGCTCCACCCAGGCGAGCTTGGACAGGGAAACAGCACCCCATCTGCGACGTTCTTGCCCCTGCGACGAATGAAGGTGAGAGTCGCTCTTTCTCTGCTTTCTCCGAGCAGCAAGTCTTCTCGCCAAATGAGAAGGAACGCCCGCGCAAGTCACATGTTCAATCACACGACGATCTAATTCGGCCGCGCGCTTTCCCATTTCGCTGCAATGCCCTGCTGCTAAAACTAAAATGCATCACACGTCGCCTGTCCTCTCTTTCACGCTTTCACATCCCTCGTTTAAAGTGCGCTCCCCACACGGCAGAGAGGCCCCGCCACTCAACGACCCTGGCCCTTTTGGGTGGCCCCCCCATGATGGGTGATGGCGGCTAGAGGCGCCATGTGATTCGCCCGTGGCCGGCACCGACGTGCAGCCACCCTTGCTGACGGCAGCCAATCTCTAGCTCCAGAGACCCTGTCGCGCCAGCACAGCGCAGATCCAGTCGGCGCTAACGCCCGTCGAGGTGTGTTTGAGTTGCGTGGGCTTTGAGGGTGAGGAGATACCTTCGAGCTTGTTCAGACTTCGAGTCCTCTGCCTCTTTGTGTCTGTGACTCTTCTCTCGAGCACCATCAGTGCAATGTACCACGAGCTGGTCCTTCGCCAACCAGACCGGCCCGTGGCCCTATGGAGAAGGCACTCTCAAACTACTAGGCAGGGCCTAAACGAACAACCAAACAGACGCTCGCAGCACTCGGATATGCCCACCAGGATATGGAAACGAACGATCGCCACCACCCTTTCGTTCCTCGACTCGCCGTGCTGTGCGGATCTGGCCATTTTCAACATCAGCATCGCCAAAAAAGGGTCGCCAAACCAACGAAACCAGAAAACTTGGGAACCAAAAGAAAGAATAACCCCACTCAAAGGCTAATTATGGCAATATTGATGCACATGGTGGGAGGCAGAGAGGGGAGAAATAGTGGGATGGCATGCACAGAATGCAGCATGGAGGAGGACTGTGCATGCAGCACACACACTCGCACTCACACTCGACCTCCGAGACTGACTTACGACGTACACCAAGTACTGCAGTACAGAACATGTATTACTCGCAGTTTGCACGCACGCACAGCGTGATAGCTCCACCCAAATGCTTCTTCCTCCTGACGCGTGCTTGCTGTCCCAACCAGTATCCCGCAACAATGGCAGCCGCTGTCGACACTCATTGTTTCCTTCTCTTTTTATGCGCATCGCATTTTTTCTCTCTCCTTCGCTGCCACTCACCGGAGACAGGGGTATCCAGCCAAGGTCAGAACCAATGAAGGCCATATCTTCCGCCTGCCCCTAGCTTAATGGCCCAATGAGAAGAAACAAAAAGAGAAAGCGAAACGAGACCAGATAATTCCAGCCTATCTGCTTCCAATCCTTGGCCATCTTTCGACGACGGTCCTCTCATTTTTTCCTGGCGCGCCCTAATGCCCCCTGCACCTGCCTTCTGTTCATCACCCGCCAGTCCCGTCTCCGCTTTTTTCGTTGTCTCTTCCTTCCTCCTCTCTTCGTCGCTACTTTCTCTTCCCTCTGCTCTCGTTTCTTGTCTCTCTTTGCGCCGTACCCTGTATTTCATATCATGCGTTCGGCCTACAGCGGGTATCGCATGAACCAGTCGTGAAGAATGAACGCACACAGTCGTACGGACATATGGGAGGAAAATGCTGCTTGCGCTTTCGTCTGCTGCAAACCAAACCGGTTGTCCCTTCCTGTTTGTATCTTTGTCGTTGACATGCTTCGTCGGTGGCACCTTCCCCCCAGTGTATTTGTACGGGATACTCCAACTGTTTTTTTTTCCCTTTGCGACTTCCTCTCCCCGGTAGTATTGACTTCGATTGGTGATCCCTCCCTCAAGAATAGCAGGGCCTGGACTGGTCCTCTTGCACCTTCTTTTTGCTTGTCACCAATGCTCCCCCCAATAAAAGACTGTATCTTCTTCTGTATCTTCAGCAACGTATCATTGACCCTGGCTCGCCGCTCAACGCCCCCCCCTCCCCCCACCGCCGCACCGCCGCCTGCAGCCGTTTGTTTTTGGCTTTTGCATTTCTGTTAGCCGCTCTCTTGCTTAATTTGGCTCGCTCTTGCCCCATATGCACACAGACACACATGCACTCATACTCCGTACACTGCCCTCCCGCCTCGAGAAAAAGAAGGAAAGCACGACTTCCCGCGCCTTCTTCACCTTATCCTTCCCTCTCGTTGTTCTTTCCCTCTCGACTCTGTTCTCATTTTTCCTTGTCCTCCTCCTTTCTCTCATCACCTTTTCTCCCCCCCTTTCCTCACTTCTTCTCATCCTCTCGCTCACCATCTCCTCCCACATTCTGCATCTTCCTCCGCCTCCGGCTCTGCATGTTCGATCCGGCTGCAGGACAAGCGCCGAGAACACCCACTTGGCCGCCGTTCCCATCAATAGACCCAAAGAGGCACACAACCTGTTGCTGCCGCTGCCGCTGCGTATCTTTAGGCGGGTAGCTTTCTTTTTTCTTTTGTTCTTCGTGTATCTATTCCTGTCGCTGAGGAACCAGACCACCCGTTTGCCGCTGTCGCCCTTCCTCGTCTCTCCTCGTCACCCACGTCTTTCGTCCCTCGCTCGTCGTCTCCTCACACAACACCACATTAGACGAGTCCCGCAAAGATACCCACACGCACACCACACCACGCCCGCGTCTGAACCTGCATCCTTGCAGCTTTTTCCTTGTGCATACCCAACGGTCGTTGGCCCTCTCTTTTTCCTTTCGCCTCAGCCATCTCTTTGTCGCCCCGTCTCCTCCTCTCGCCGCGCTTCGCACATCTCTTTTCTACTTTCCTCCTCTCTTCTTCTTCGTCTTCGTCTGTGTATTCTCTTGATCTCCACCACCCCGTTCGTCATTTTTACCCCTTGACCCCTTTTTTGGCATTCTCTCTCTCCGTTTTGCCTCTCCCATCTCTCGCGTTGCGCGCGTCAATTCCAATTCGGCGCATCTTCCCTCATTTTTCTAAAAGAAAACCTTTGCCGCCTCCTTTGACGCCCTCCCTCCGTCTTCGCCTCACCTCACCGTCGACCTCGTCTCCTGATTTTTGGTGATTGTTGTCCTCTTTCACTCTTTTAGTTTTGGTCAACATCTCTTTTAATTTACGACGGATCGCCACCACAACTCTCGACGACAATAAACAGAGCTCGAAACAACCCGCCACGGACGCCCCCTCGTTTTCTCCCCCCGCCCGTTGAATAAACATCGTGTACGACAGCCTGGCTGCAGAAAAGGCTCGCCCCGGAGACCCAGACTGGACCTCAAAGAAACGCGCAAGAAAAAAGGAAACAAAAAGGAAACATCCCAGACGGACGACGCAGCCGTGTGCAAGGCCTCCGACTAAGACATTTCTTCCCCCGCTGCTGGCTGCGCGCGCATCATAAAAGCACCTTTCGCAAGAGAGACAGCAGCATCAGCAAGAAAGAAAAAGGACGAGAGACATCGCGACGATCGTACTGCAGCAAGAAAACAAAGCCTCGACCCGGTTTTTCTTTTTCTCTGCCTCTCTTTTGCCTCGACTACCCCGCTGTCCCGGCCTTCCCGTCTCCGTGTCTCGCGCACACGGTTGGCTTTTCCTGCTTGTCCTGGGACACGGCCACCAGCAGCCCGTTCCATGTGACGACCGGGGGAACCGGACCCAACATCGTGTAGCTTCACCGCTCGTCCTCTTTTGGGCTGCCGGTGTGGATTCTTTGTCATTCTTCTTTCTCTCTCACTCCTTCATTTTTCTTCTTCTCGCGTGCCTACACCTGCACGCAATCGCAATATTCTCCGCCTAGGTATGTCCATATTGCCCGTTTTTTCGGTTTGTGCGCCGCACGTTTTTTCTGTCGTTTCCTCTTTTTTTCTCGATCCTGTGGTGCTTTGTGCAACCTTCTGCCCCTTGCCCGTTCTCTCTTTTTCACTTCCACTGCAAGTACACCACGGGCTTGTCGTACCTTGTGCCCCTTCCGATCCCGTTTCTTGTGCTCCGACAGAGTTTCGGGTCAACTACGCAAACCCTGCCCGCCCGCTTTTTGTGTGCCCGGCCACCCTTCTCTCGTCAGCCTCTTTAACATTTCAACCTCTTTATTGTCTCTACCACTCTACTTATTTGTGTTCGACCTCTCTTTTCACTTTTCGTACTTGCTCTTTTGCTATACTCTGTTTCTCTACAACCACTCTGGACCCGGAAACGGAGCTAACAATTCATAATGTTCAACAGCGGACCGGTATAGTTCACACTCACACAACGGTTCACACCTCGTCTACCGTTCACAATGTCGCTCCCAGGGCAAAAACCGAGGCAGCGGTCTGCCACCGAATCCTCGTTAGCCTCACGAGAGCGCATCACCGCCGCCCAGGACTACACAATGCCCCCCACAACCATCAGTACAATGATGCGGCACTTTGACCCGTGTGTCGCCACGGCCGATATGTTCCTTTACGCCCAGGGTAACTCCATTGTCTGCTGCCACCACGACACCCTCACAATCGAGCGCCGGTTTTCACGACACCCGGACGAGGTTTTGCTGTTGGCCGTCGACAATCAGAGCGAGCGCGGCGCCGGCCGGCTCGTGGTCAGCTACGATGCCAGCCAGAATGCCATCGTTTGGGACATCATGTCGGGCAACGAGATTGCACGTTTTGCTTCGTTTAGCAATTTGACAGCCGTCGCGTGGATGCGCAACGGCGCCGTTGCTTTTGGTAAGACACTACTACTGTCGTTCTGTTTACTCGCAAAAGGGGGCCACGCTAAACTAACACACTAAATCAAAGGAAACGACTCGGGCACCATTATCCTTTTTGAGCCGGAGACCTCCGAGCACGTCTCGTTCCGCACAATAGACCAGATCGCCGTCACGGCGCTGGCACCGGCCACCGACTGTCGCACATTCGCCATTGGCTACCAAAATGGCTCGGTCCTGATTTGCAACCTGCAGCCAAGGTTCACCATCCTGCACAACCTGACCACCTCGCGGGGTCCGTCGCCGATTGTTGGCCTGTCCTGGCATGCGTCTTCGACACGGCAGCGATCGGACATGCTGGCCGTGCAGACCTACGATGGTGACTTGCGCGTGTGGAGCGTCGCAAAATCCCACAACGGCGTCGAGCCCGCCAAAGTCGTGCGCATCTTGAAGCGCACTGACAACTACTTCCCAGGGCCCAACTGGATGAACTGGTCCAAGAACGGCCGCATCATTCAGTTTTCCGAGGGGTAAGATACTCTTTCTTTTAATTTCCGCTGCAATAAATTACAGTATACTAACATCCACAGCGAGACATTATCTTGGGATGTGCGCACGAAACATGTCACGTACGACAGCATCCCGACACTAGAACATGTCCGGGGTCTTGCAGTGTACGGACCAGGTGCGAGTCTCTTCACACTTGGCGCCAACAACACTGTGCAGCAGTTTGACCTAAATGCGCCGGCTGTTTTGGTGGCCGATGTTCAACACCCTGCCAATCTACTGCCGCCCTCGCCGCCGGTATCGGTCGAAGAGCAGGAGAAGGAGGCTGCCGCTGCTGCTGCCGCCGCCGCCGCTTCGAACGCGCTGGAGACAGACAGCTCTGTGGCCACAACGTCTGAGTCGGAAATCTCCATTCACCTGGACGGTGGCGTGTCCGAAAGCGACGACGACTACCAGTCGCCGCTAGCTCGCTTGGTCAACGCAGGACATATTGTCGGCGACACGGAGTCGGATATTGCTCGCACCGTTAGCGCCACCAGCTCGGCCGTCAGCCACATATCGGAGGAGTCCAAATCAGAAGCCAGTAGCAAGACGCCCGGCCGTTACGCAGGATCCGTGCAGTCGAGGGGAGGAATGACCGAATACACGTACATGTCCATCGGCTCGTCCCTGAAGTCGTCCATCCACCCCAACAACATGTACCAACAGCCACAACAGCAACAACAGCAGCCGTACCGGAAAACAACACCCAAGCCACAAAGGCAGTCGGTGTCGACGTACAGTACCGCCACAAGCACCACCTTCTCGACCGCCAACAGCAGCCGCACTGGCGCGTCGCGACCGTCTCGATTGCGGAACGAGGTACCGCGGAGCCCGGACGATGCCAAGGTGCTTGATCTATTCAAGTTTACTCGCAGCCGGTTGAGCGACGTGCCCTACCGTATACCACCCGCGCCTGCCAACGGAATGAGCCTCACAAATGACGACCTGCGCCGGCAGATGCTCTACACCATTTTTGGCTGGACAGAAGACATTGGCGACCTGGTGCGCGACGAGATGGACCGCTACCCGGCTGGTTCGGCCAACCGTATCTTGCTGGCCAAGTGGCTTGGCGACATTGACCCGGACATTATGCAGGCCAGTTCCGAGACCATGACCTCGTCAGATTGGATGCTTCTCGCCCTCAGCGGCATCGGCAGCCAGGCCAGCCAGCACAAGCTGGGCCGCGCCTACACCCAGCGCCTGCTCGAGAGTGGCGACGTGCACGCAGCCGCGACCATTATGATTGGCATGGGCGACTGCAACGACGCCATCGAGATATATGCCTCGCACCACAAGTACATGGAGGCTCTGATCGTGGCTGCCCTCTTCTACCCTTCCGTGTGGGAGAGACAGTCGCATCTGATCAAGAAATGGGGCGAATGGGCTATCAAGAACGGCCGCCGCGAGCTTGCTATTCGATGGTGCGTATCCTCCTCTTTCCTTACTTATTTTTGTTACTCCGTTCATTTTTGCTAATTGGGATTTAGTGCTGCCTGTACTGGCAAGGAGTCCTCTGAACCATGGACATCACCATCTGCGGCCCAGATCAACTTCCCGTCCATCAACTCGGCACTCCCGGAGCTGAACAGCCCGCCTCTGTCGCCACCCAGCTTGATGCAGCGCGGTCCGCAGCGCAGCATTGCCAAGTCGTCAGCCCTGCGGTTGATTACCAACTTTGGCGATGCCACCAGCAACACACGGGCGCAGATCTTTGCCAATCAGGACGGTGACGGTGCCACCCCTATTGCTGCTGGCGTGACGCCGATTGTCGATTCGGCCATCTCGCCTGGTCTGGGCAGCAACGATGCTACGACGGCTTTCCTGCGTCCCTCGCAGCGGAGTGTGTTCAACACGCCCAGCTCGGCTCGGCCGGGTGGTGGTGGATTTAGTCGGCAGCGGCTGCCGTCCATTGGTGAAGGCCCGCAGGGTGCTCAAGATGCGAACCATCCCCGCAATGTCCTTAAGGGCGTCTCGGACGCTCTGGGTTTGGCGACAGAACCCACAAAGAGGCTGGACGCAGTGGCCCACGCCGCTCCACCCCCGGCTGCCCCTCAAATGGCCCAGGTAGATAATGGCAATAATCTGTCGATTGGTATGGCCCTGCAGAGAGCGTCGACCTCGAGCCCTCTGTACCGTCGCAAGGACCAGCCGCCCCCATCGCCCTCGCCTGCGTCACTGGCTATGCTCATGGACGGCCGTCACAGTCGCAATGGGCCGCGCAACCGCATTCCCTTAGGCGTGGACCTGCAGCTGGCAACCGTCCAGCCCGAGACTATTATGGACATGACGTCGCCCGAGCAGACCGGTGCCTCCTCCAACCGGTACCGCTGGCCCTCTCGGCGCCGCGGCCCGGCCTCGGTGAGCAGCTCGGTCACGTCCAGCTCAAGCATCGCCCACGGCCCACGCAGCAACCGCTTCCGCACGGGTGACGTGCCCAATACCAGCAAGACCCTCGACGAGTACATCAATAGCCTCGAGGTGGTTAATGCCAAGGCGGCGCGTCCCAGCAGCAAGGACCGCAGCCACAAGTCGCGTGATATTGGCCGCCAGCGGCGCCCGTCCGTGGCCACGCCATCCGCTTCGTCTGTCTCGACCGTGACGAGCCACTCGCGCGAGCCGTCCTCGAACACGGACGTCCGCGAATGGGTACAGACGCGCAGCCGTGCCGGGTCCAAGACCGGCGGCAAGCGTTCGCCGCGCTCTCCTGTGCCCATGTCGCCTGAGGACCTCATCAGCCTCGCGAGCACGCCGCGACTGTTTGCCCGCGATGAGCCTCCCGTTGACAACGAGATGGGTTCGCTGACAGTGAAGAAGAAGACGGTTTCGACGTCATCGGCAGCGCCGGCGCCGGTGTCCATGCAGCTGCCTCTGCGGCCCTCCTCTAAATCGCGCCCGAACAGCCGTGCTTCTAGCCGTGGCCGTTCCGTACGCAACCGGAGCCCCGACCGGCAACCGCTGACCCTGGACATTCCCCGTGGCCGCAACTCGAGCCGCACGGCTTCTGCCATCCGCTCGCCCTCGTCGCCCCTTCCGTTCTCGAACAACGCGGCCCAGTACCAGGCTTCAGACGATGAGGAGGAAGACTACCGCAAAGCGCTCGATGCCCAGGAGAAGTTCCGTAACCGTGACCGCACTTCCCACCGCGGCCGCAGCTCCAGTCAAGGTCGGCGCGATGCCTCGCCTGGTGGCTCTGTTCGCGCGCGTGAGCGGTCCCGCAGTCGGCGTCGCCCGACGCCCGATGTGACTGCCACGGCTGCACCCTCAACTTCTACGCGCAAGGACCGTGCTCTTGCGGGCCCGCCCCCAGCACCGTCGGCCATAGCCGTGGCCGCTGGAGGTTTCGACCGCTACCCGCCTTCGCAGCAATCTCTTGGTGAAGAGCTCGGCAATCGCCGGACGCAGTCGGCCATGACCAACCGTGGTGACCTGCGCCAGCTGAGCAAGGACGAGCGTGCGCAGCGCAAAGCTGCCGCTGCCCGGGAGTTGGAAGAGCGCCGCAAGTCGCTTGTCCGCCACCCGCTCGCTCCGCCGATCATGCATCCGGACTACCTGTCGCCGGGCCTAAATCAGACCTTTGGTCAGATTTCGGAAGTGCCTGAGCTTAGCTCGGACGTCTACTCGCGTCCCTCCGACCTTCCCATGCGCAGCCAGTCGACCGAGCCCGGTTCCATGTCGCACTCTTCGTCGTCCACCCGGACACGCAGCATGTTTGCGCCCCGTGGTCATCAGTCCATCGGCCTGCCTGCGACACCCAAGGCAATGCGTCTGGTTCTCGAGCCGGGTGCCGGTGCAGGATCGTCCACTCCACCGAGCGTGCCACCCATCCCGGCCGTCTACGGGCACCAGCGGACGTCGTCTGGCTCAGCAGGTCGCTCGTCACCAGAGACTAAGCCGTCACAAAGGAAGAACAGCGAGCCCGCTCCGGCGCCTCTCACCCTCAGTGCCAGCACGTACAGCTTGCGGTCGAACGTTCCGCCTGCGCCCAAGACGTCGGTCCCAACCAAGTCGGAGGATTCGCTGACCCTCCTACCGTCGACTGTGTACCAGCCGCCGTCGCTCAGCCGCGCAGCCATTCCTCGCTCCATGTCCGCCCCGCCCCAGGAGCTGGTCTATCACAAGGGATCCATGTCGCAGGACTTTTCCGCCTCGCGCAAGGCAAGCCGTGAGAAGAATCCTAGGATCGCGGAGTCCAGCAACGACGACAACGATTTGGCCGGCACCTTGTCACCCACCATCTACCGCCGCCCGTCGCTCGACAACATGATCCCACCACCGCCGCCGCCTCTACCGGCGCCGCCCATGCTCAAGGAGCTCGCTCACCTAGCCATCCCACCCCCGCCGCCTCCTGCACCGCTGCCCTTTGGCTCGAGCATGAACAAGCCGCCCGTTGTCTACGGTGGCCACACCACGGGGACAATTGAGGTGGTGATGGACGACGGTGAGGTCCAGCCGGTCGTCACAATCTCGCCGCAGAACAGTGGCAATGGGAACAACAACGGCAGCGGCGCCCCTCAGTACGCCAACTACCCGCCTCCTCCGCCCCCGCCACCCGCACCACCCATTGCCCCGGAGAATCTGTCGCAGTCGCGCAACGGCCACCAGCGCGGCCGCAGCAGCACGGACAACAGCATTGCCGGCCGCATCTCGCGTGCCACCGAGCGCATGCGCTCTGCGAGCCGTGGGGCCAACGCGGCGTCCCGCACCAAGTCGCCCGAGATCACCATGGTGCCGTACGAGAGCATCCAGATCCCGCAGGCACAGTCCCAGAACATGGGTTACGCGCCGTACGAGAGCGTGCCGCCGCTGAGCAGCTTTGCGTCGCGCAACAGCCCGCCCCAGCAGCACCAGCAGCAGATGCAGTTCCAGCCGCAGCAGCAGCTGACGCAGCAACAGCTCGCCCAACAACAGCTCCAGCTGCAGCAGATTGAGTACCAAAATCAGATGCGCACTGGTCTCCACCAGAGCGAGATGATCTAGCTGCTCTGCCCTCTGTGATCCGCCAGGGCGAGGTGATCCCTTCTCCGTGATTTTCTTTTTCTTTACTTTCCTTATACCCAGCCCTTATACTTTCAATTCTCTCGTGCATGGCGATTTGGCGTTTTTCTCATCTTCACTTCTTTGCCACTCTTGGAAAGCAAACATTGGTGGCCTTTTGCCGGTCGCCGCTGGAGTGGCCCGTTATAAAACTAGGCCTTGAGGTCATTTTTTTTCTCTTCTATCTTCAGCATGTTGCTCTTTTTCACGGCCCGCTATTATGAAATCTCTTTTTACTTATATGTGCCATTTATGGTTATGGCGTTTTCTTTCTTTCTTTCTATAAATTGTTTGTATTCAGTTTTCAATTTGCCCTTGCGTGCGTTGTTCAAATGTCAAAGTATGATGCGGTCTCTCTTCTTAATTGTCAAGCTCAGAAGATGTTGTCTCTTTTCATATCACGAGAAGAAAGGGACGCAGCCAAATGCAGCCTGCAGGATGAAAACGATGGAGGCAGCGGGAAAAAAAATTGGATGGATGGTTGATAGTGATGTTTTGTTTTTATTCGGTTCTATTCGGTTCTCTTTTCTTCTTTTCTCTTTTACATGTGGCTGCCTCGCGGCGCTTTCAATCTTCTTCTCTCTGGACCATTCGGGGCATTTATTTTAAAGTCAATTGCCATTTTGATGAAATTTACATTTTTGGATTTACAAATAACGATCAGTGAAAAGGAAAAGAAAGTGACTGCAAAAAAAAGAAAAGATTACGATTGTTGGCATCGTCGCGACTCGAACCCTGGCGGCTGCGATTTGGTCGTGGTGCAGCACAGTGCGGGCTGCAGCGCAGTGCAGCATCTTACAAAAAGGCAAAAATAGAAGTTGGCTTCTTCATCTCAAATGCTGCCCCAACCCAGTACGATCGTAATCCAGTCCGCCACGCGACGGTGAAGATGCCTCTGCAGAGTGAGTCCTCCCTGAAGTATCATCTCCAATTGCTTAGGGCCGCAAGGGGGTTCCAGCATCGTAGGTTTCCCATACGAGTGGGCGGCCACCGCGACGTTCGCACTGGGCGACGCACTGGGTCGAAGCGGACAAAATCCGCCTCGGACATGGAACAGCAGGAAATAAGAATAGCAAGGGCCGCCTTCCACTTCGACCATAACAGCCAGTTGGGATTTGTGAGCTTACACCAACTTATATAGCCCACGGCACACCACCCCCACCTTTCTCCCACGAAAGCGGTCGGACGCGGCAGAAATGGGAAAGGGACTTGAGCAGCACCAAACACAAGTCGCAGCACGGCACCACTTGACAGCTGTCTGTGCCGATCAACGAAACCAAAAACGCGCGGCGGACCACTTGCATCGTCGCAAGGAACGGCCACTGTTTCCCTACAACGCCCGACCGAGGGACACAAGAGCCCGAATCTCCAGCAAAGCGTTCCAGAAAAATGACGCGGTGACACGGAACGACCTTTTCTTTCTTTTCGTCTTTCTCAGTCTCTCCTTTTGCATTGCGTCAACACAATCGAGTCGAGCGATCACGATCACGATCACGATCACGAGCCAGCGACACACAACTCCAGTTCCTTTTAGTCATCCCCCACACTTGACATGCTCGGCCCGCCGCACCTCGAGGTGCGCCGGCCGTCGCCGACAACGGTCGAGTTCGTTGTCACCACGCAGCCGCGCCGCTCGGGCTGGACGGGCTGGGCGCTGGCCGCCGCCGTGGTCGCCGTGCGCATGCTGCTGGCGGCGTCCGCGGGCGTCGCTCTGTGGGCATGGACCAGCCGGGACGTTGTCCGACTCATGAGGCGAGGTCGGCTCGGAGCCGACAACATGACCTGGCAAAACCTGGTGTGGCACCTCTTTGTGTCGGCGCACGGTCTCGACGCCCTGCGCGCCGCCGCCGCCGCGCCCCCCTGGCTCGTCTTGCCACTGTGTGCGGCCGCCCTCTGGGCCAGCGTCGCGCGCGTGCACACATCCGAGTCGCTGCTGGTGCTGCGCGGGCTCGGCATCCAGACGCGGTCGACGGGCGCGACGTACCTGGGCGAGCTGGTGTCGGGGCTGTCGGTGGTGTGGTGGACGCTGACGACGCCGTGGACGCTGGTGGCGCGTTTTTTCAGCATATCCACTGGGGAAAGAAGTGGCGGCGGCGGCGCAACCGCCGCCGACGGCTACTACGGAGAGCCAACACCGGCGGCGACGCGGTTCATCCCGACGGAAAAGCTGCAGGACCTGCTGGTGAACGAAGCGTTCCACGGGTTCGAGGTGCGGTACTACCTGGTGGCGGTGGTGGCAGGACGGGGTGCCGGCCCGATTGGAGGCGAGGGGCTGGGCGTGCGGGTCAAGAACGCGCGGCTGCTGGAAGAGAGCGAGGAGGAGGAGGGCGATTACGATACTGAAAAGAGGGACGGCGAGCCGAGAGATGGCAACGGCCACGGGCAGGGCCGCTATCAAGACAGAAACGACGGCGAAGACTACGACTCGGACGATTCCGACGGCAGTGATGGCCCCGGCGGCGGCGGCAGCAGCAGCGAAGAAGACGAAGACCACATTGTCGTCGTGTTTCCGCGGCTGCTGCCGGGCCTGGACATTGTGCGGACGGTCTGGCGCGAGGCGCGGGCGTGTCTGTACGAACCGGCCGCCAGGGGCTAAAGGTGTAATTGGAAGACGCAAAACTAGTGCATGAACGTGTAATATTCAATGATACCAAGCCGTTTTAATCAAGATATCTTTTTCAGCGTTTTTTTCTTTTGGCTCATGTTTGTGTGTATATTTTTGTCTCCTTCTACATTACGACGTATTACATCCCATCATGCATGCTCGCCTTGTGCGGGTGATTCTGCTGCCGGTGCCGTGGCAGCCTCGCGCGCCTCTTCGGCCTCCTTCATGGCCCGGATGGCGGCCCGCCAGTTGCCCACCTCGCGCATGGCCGCCGAGCTGGCAAAGCCCTTTTGCCGTGCAAACTTGTCGTTTTGCTCCTCGGGCGAGGCGATCCGTGCCCGCTTGAGCAGCGGGATGTAGACACCGCCCAGCCGTGGGCCGCCGCCACCCTCGTAGACGTGGCTCTTCTTGGGCGGCGGCGTGTGCGGCGGCGCCTGCCCAGGCGCCGGCACCCGCGTCACCTGGTTGAGCAGCTGGTTCGCCAGGATTTCGTCCATCTTCGCGTCGTGCCACCCGCGCCACAGCCCGTCCAACAGCATGCGGCTGTCGGGCGCCTCCTCGGCCACGGTGAACCAGTCCAGGCTGTCGGACCAGTTGCCGGCGTCCGGGTAGTCGACGGCGGCCTCGGGCGCGTCGGCTGGGAACACGGGCGGGAAGATGCAGTCCCACAGCACCAGCGGCCCTTCTTCGGCCATGGCGTAGGCGGGGCGCCCCGGGTTGGCGACGGCGTCGAGCAGTGCGGGCACGACATCGGGCGACTCGCGGCCCTGGCCGACGAGAAACAGGATCGCGACCATGTGGCGGATCTGGTGCCACAAAAACGCGGAGCCGCGCACGTCAAACGAGTAGACTTTAGGACCGGCGCCCGTCGTCCCATAGTAGTCGAGCGACGAGTGCAGCCCGGGCACCTCGACAATGTCGGCGTCAAAGATGCGGCGCGCAAAGTTGGCGATCTGCTTGTTGGGGTCGATTTTGCAAAAGTTGCGGAAGTCGTGCAAGCCGACAAAGTGCTTGGCGGCCGTGCGCATCGCGTCAATGTCGAGCCAGCCATCCGAGGGCCCGCCGTCGGCGGTCGACAAAGATTCGGGCGCGCCAAAGTAGGCCGGCTGCGTGAAGAAATAGCGGTACTGCCGCTCGCGGCACGAGAAGCGCGCCGAGAAGTCGGGCGGCGGGTTCGGGCACCAGGCCAGCACGCGAATGTCCGGCGGTAGGATCCGGTTGAGCACCTTGCCGTACTGGATCTCCTCGTGGGGAAGGGGTAGGCTGCCTTCGGTCTCGGCGGTCTCAGCGGTCTCGGCGGTCTCGGCGGTCTCGTCTCCCTTGCCCTCTTCCCCATCCCCATCCACGACTTTGGCCTTTCTCTTCCGGTTGCTGCGCACACGCAAGGCCACGACCTGGCCAAACGCGCTGACGCCCCGGTCTGTGCGGCCGCACTTGGAGTAGTCGCAAATGTTATAGTCGACCTCGTGCGCCGCCACGCCGGGGCCCGGGAAGATCAGGCACGCCTTGACCAGCGCCTTCCACAGCTCCTCCTCGACGCTCGGCAGCGTACCTGTCGGCTGGTACTCGAAGCCGCCGTAGCGCTTGCCCAGGTACGCAATGCGCAGCGCAATGAAGCGCGTGCCGTACCGGCTGGGGTCGATGCCCTTGCTGGGCTTTTTAGGCGTGGGTGCGCTGTTGCCTTGCGTCGATGACGGCGGATGTGATGGTGCGTCAGGCAACTGTCCATTCTGCTTGGCCAACGCCACCTGCTCCTCAAGCTCATGGATCCGCTGCACCAGGGCCTCCTTGGTCCACCGTGTAAAGTCGGGCATGTCGTCGTCGGCTTTTTTCTTTTTCCTGATGATGGATTCGGTGGCGATGGGCCTGACCCAAAGTTTGACGGATGTTGTGCTCGGCCGGGGAAAAGGCTGTGAGTGTGGCCGACTCACGCCGTTTGGCGCCGCTGCCAGGCACAGAAAACGGCGAGGGGCACACAGTCGCTGGCAAGGCTGCCGTGCTGCAGAGAAGAGGGCGACGTTGGTGATGCCAAGATGAGGCAGACGAGGCGTCTTCATGCGATGCTTGACGTGCTGGCGAAGAGAGGAAATAAGTCTGTTTGTGGTGTATTCTAATAAGACTATTATTTCGTATTTTCTTCGTTTTATATACTGAAAACGGCGTGCACTGTGTGCGTTGTGATGTATTTGTTGTTAAAGTTCCAGCACTTTTCATGACAATATCATCGAATAAAAAAGTCGTCGATGAGAAAATTTAGTAAGATATGCCTTTGAGAGCCTGACACGGCAAAAGGAATTACAGTGCGCTGAGGCGCTGTTAGCCTGCCGCCGCACCGCATCCCACGCTGCCACTGCAGACAGCGCTAGCGCCACAGCACCTTCCCCCAGCGAGTGCAACCCCCACTAAGACCCCTAAGAGACGGCGACACGGATGCTACAAAACTGCGGCCATTTCTCGCCCTCACATGTTTCAACCTCACCTATTAACAACGCCTGCGTCATTAATCGCATTTACATAATGACATTTACACACCACATCTCCGAATAAAATGGCATAAAAGGAGACGAGGACATGATTTTCACAATCGGACACATTCGATTCTCGCACAACACGCTTCCATTGTGCTGACCGCCATGGACGACCTCCAGCCGGTCTCGATTCTGCTGCTCGGTGACGACGACGTGGGCAAGTCGACCTTTCTGTCGTATGTATGCATCTATCTCAAGAGAGGCTATTTTTCTCGTTGCTGACTCCTGGCAGACGCCTCGCGCTGCTTCGGAACAAGGATGGTTTGAGTAATGCGGCCGCCCCGGGAACAGCGCCGCCGCCGCTCCTCCGGGACTCGGACCAGCCATTTGTCCTTGAGCTCCGCTCGCGCATCGCCGCGTTCCGCCTCGAGTTTTCCGACACCGAAAGCCCCGAGAACTGGCGCTGCCTGCAGCCCGATCTGGTTGTGTTGTGCTATGACATTAGCCACCGGCCCAGCCTAACCAGCCTGCAGACGCGCTGGATTGGCGACGTGCGCACCGTTTTTCCGCACCGCGACGGCCTGCCCATCCTCGTGCTCGGCCTCAAGCGCGACCTGCGCCGCGAAGACGACCCCAACGGCACGCTGTACCCGCACGAGGCGTACAATCTGAGCCAGCAGCTGCGCGCCGACATGTACCTCGAGTGCTCAGCCGTCACCGGCGAGCTGATGCCGCAGGTCGTCGACGACATTTGCCGGCGCGCCGTGAAGACGGCGTCGCCGGAAGGCGGCCAGAGCGAGGGGGGGTGTTCGATCATGTAAAGCCGTCGTGTTGGGCCGGGTTTTCTCTTGTCTTCGTTCGTCCCGTCGTCGGCCCCTCACTGGGCATCCTCCTCCATCTCTTCACCCTCTGCCTCGCCCTCGCCTTCGGCTTCGGCCGTCGGGAACTGCCCCAGCACCGCGGCCACAATGTCCAGAATCTCCGACTGCTGCTCTTCCGTCAACCGTCCCTCCACCTCCTCGATGCACGCGTGCAGCTGCGCCGGCGTCTGCGGCCGCATGTTGAGAATCATCAGCAGCTCGCCCTTGGCCAGGTCGTAGTCGCGCAGCCGCTCCACGAGCGTGGTGACGGCACCTGCGCTGTACGTCACCGGCTGCTGGCTCAGCGGGCCCGGCGGCGCCCGGAGGTACTGCAGGAGCTGTCCTGTTAGCCTGGTGTCCCCCTTCTTTGCCATACCACAGGGGGGAGTCCTGCCTACCTCATGGATCAACGTCTCGAGATTGCCGGGGCCGCGGCGCCGGTTGTGCTTCTGCTTGCCCAGGCGCTCCTGGCGCTCAGCGAGGAACTGGTAGACCTCGAAGTTGCTGAGGAGCGCGTTCTGGGCCTCGAGGATCTTCATCTTTGTGGTGTATGGTGTGGTATGGTGTGGTTGTTGTCGAGGCTGTGGTCGTCGTTTTCTCCTCGTCGTCGTTTCTCGTCGTCGTTTCTGATCGTCTATTCTTGGTGCAAAACTTGGGTGGGCGCCGAATTGATTTACTACGCCGTAATTACATAGCGATTTTTTGGTAGCGTTCTGAAAACACACTGTAATTTCCACTGTCCCTGTCTCTGTGTACCTCGTTTTCTGCCGCTCGCAGCGCGCCTTCCTTCTCGGCACACACCCGCCAAGCTTCGAAAAATTTCACATGGCAAGAGCCCGCAACAAAGAAAGGGAAACGGCAGGCACGCTCGACCACTCAGACAACTGCAAGCCGCCCCACTTTGCCCCGCCATAGCTTTTTTTCTCTCAAAGGCAGGCGTCACCAACGGCAAAGAAAGAAAGAAGGCCGTGCCTTCTGAAAAAAAAAAGGCCCACCGCCAATCGCGGCTTTTAAAAAGAGGTTCTTGGGGAAAGCGACATGAAATCTTGGTTGTTCCTTTTATTTATTTTTAAGTTTTTGTCTCTGCAGCCAAAAGAGGTTTGCAGGCTGCAGGAGGACGGCTGCATCTTCCCCCAGCCAATATGTATGATAGTTGCAATTTATGTAAATCCAAAGCGTAAAGAGGAACTGCGAGCAATAGAAGGAAGGAACGATGGCCAGGATGGTGCTCGGCCTTCCGTATTACGATGCAGCTGAGCTCCCTGGCTCCTTCCCCTCGTCCCGTTTCTGCTTGTCACCGCCTTTGCTCCTTCCTCTTTTCGGGATGCGCTGGAGCTCTGCTGCAGGAAGGTGTTGCGGCGTTGCGTTGTTGCGTTGCTTTGCGTGGTCCCCTCGCGCCTACCTTGCCTCACGCAGACCGTCTCGGCTTGCGCTTTCCCTCGCTCTTTCCTTTCCTGCCTCTCATCTTTATTTACCTCATAACTCATTGCTCTTTCCCTCAACAATTCTGGCGTCTATTCTATATCGGTTATATTTCATCTTCTTGCTCCATCTTCTCCCTCCTCTTCTCTTACCTCTTTTTTACCATTCTCCAATAGCAACAAAACCAGCCACCTTCAACCTCTTTGTCCCAGGCTTTGTCGCAGCCCGCTGACCACCAATGCCGGGCACGCTATTTCGCCTTATTTACACGCGTTAGTCGCTAGTACTACCGCTGGCTTTTTCACGAACCCTTTGGCCTAGAATCTCCGGTTTGGGATCCTTGGCTGCCCCATCTCCAGCTACCGCTGACTTCTTTTTTTCATCCAAATGACCTGCTTCCAAACCGTCGCCTTTTCCACCATGTCTCGTCTCTAACACTCCTCGACGTCCCCTACACGGTATTGGCAGTTTCCGTGGAGCCTCTAATTTTTCTGAATTATTTTATTTTATTTTGCTCGACGGAGTACGTTTTTACCTTTTCTTCGCTTGTGACGCTCCCTCTTTTTTGCTTGTGAACTTTTTTTCTTCCCCGTCTTTTCTGGAATACGTCAGACTGCTCGTCTTCCATGGACATTCTCTCGACGAAAACTTTAACACTTCTGCCCATCTTCTCACCATTTCTACATTTCTGACGAGCATAACTTGATAACTTACACCCTTCATCCCTTCTTCACAAGCCGTCTCGCACCTTTGTCCCATCTCCTCGCTAACAGACACTGTATCCTAGCTTGTTTTCGGTGCTGGGCCTTACATACGTTGCCCGCCATAGTGGGGCTTCTTTCTCTTTTTTTTTCTCACTTTTTTTTCTTTTCCGCTCCTCCTCGCCTCCACCAGCGCCCACTGAACGAACTCATTTATTCCGCTCCTCATTCGTCATCCGGGTTCTTCCTTAGTCCTCCTTCACGGCTACGCTCAAGCACCGTCGCCCGTCGCCCGTCGCCCGTCTCTCTGTTCCTCTCTCCTTCTCTCTTCCCTTTCGGATTGCTCTCCGTCTTCTTTTTGCGACTCATCGGAGAGACAACCCCTTCTCTTTTTACCTCTTGCAGGTCTCACCTTTGTCCCCAGTGCTCGTTTCACACCGGGCCGGTTCGCATATTCTCGGCTTTGACCGCCTTCTTAACCGGTTACGATTTTTTTTTCTGCCCTGTTTGACGATATCGGAGGGTCCCGACCGCTGCAGCCAACCAAGCATCTGCCTGCCGAATAAAATTTCCCACAGCGCGATTCCTCTGCATCGACCTTCGTGCACTTCTTGCGCGCACGCACTCCTTCCCCTGCGGCGATTCTGATCGTGCGCAGCGCCTAGACCGACTCTTTTCTCGATTGCCTGCCCTCTTCGCTTCGTCGCAGCCCGCTCTGGGTTTGTGTGCATCTTCTCCTCACTCCCGCCCGCCATCGATCCATCCACGTTCGACTCGCCCATTCCGCGATCCCACGAACGGACAGGCTCTTGCCTCGCACCCTTTACCCGGTTTCTTACTCGACAATCTCCCCTCTTCCCCCCACGTTTTCGAAATGGTCAAAAACATCGTCATCCTCGGTGGCAACTCCCACCCCCAGCTGGTTGAGAATGTGTGCAACATCCTGGGCATCCCGGCTTGCAATCGCATTCTCTCCAAGTTTGAGGTGGGTGAGAGCCGCTGCGAGATTAAGGACTCTGTGCGTGGCAAGGATGTGTATATCATCCAGACCGGCAGCGGTTCGGTCAACGACAACTTTGTCGACCTGTGCATCATGATCTCGGCCTGCAAGACAGGCTCCGCCAGACGGGTCACGGCCGTCATGCCACTGTTCCCTTACTCGCGCCAGCCCGACCTCCCATACAACAAGATCGGCGCCCCGCTCTCCAAGGGTCCGACCTCAATATCCGGCACGCCGACCAAGAAGGACGACTACACCTTTGAGAGTGTGCCTGCCACCCCGGGCCTCGACCGCCCCAAGTCTGCCGCTTTCACAACCTCGGTAGACCTGTCCAAGGCCCTCAGCAAAACGGCCATTTCTAATGGATCGGCTGCGCGGGCTAACGGCTCGGCAAACGGCAACCCTGAGTACTTCCGACCGGGCACGGCATCCTCCTCTAACGGAGGGGCCGCCGCTGCCGCCCCCACATCGGTCGGCGGGCCGTCCACGCCCACCCACGGCAAGAACGAGTCCATCTCATCACAAGCGGCGCCCTTTACGACCCACGACTACGCCAACCACACACTGATCAACAGTTTCCAGGCCAAGCCGGGCTACAAACAATGGGTGGCCCAGGCCGGCATTCTCGTTGCCGACCTCCTGACGTGCGCTGGCGCCGACCATGTCATCACCATGGATCTCCACGACCCGCAGTACCAGGGCTTCTTCGATGTTCCCGTCGACAACCTGTACGGCAAGCCGCTGCTGCAGCGGTACATCCAGCAGAGCATTCCGGACTACAAGGACGCCGTCATTGTCAGTCCCGATGCGGGTGGCGCAAAGCGCGCGACGGCCATTGCGGACAGCCTTGGCATGGACTTTGCTCTGATTCACAAGGTACGCGACTGGGCGGTCATTTGGCTATAGACACGCGAGACCCATTTGACCTCGAAACTAACTGCAACTCTTTTCACAGGAGCGCCGGCCTACCAAGATTACGGACCGCCAGAACGCCACGATGATGCTGGTGGGCAATGTCGCCGGCCGTGTGTGCATCCTCGTCGACGATCTTGCCGACACGGCGAACACGATCACGCGGGCCGCGAAGCTGCTAAAGAAGGAGGGCGCCACGTTCTGCTACGCACTCCTGACGCACGGCGTCCTCAGCGGCGACGCCATCCCGCGCATCAACGCTTCGGCTCTCGACAAGATTATTGTGACCAACTCGGTGCCTCAGTCCGAACACCGCGCGCTGTGCAACAAGCTGGAAGTACTCGACATTTCGCCCGTGTTTGCGGAAGCCATCCGTCGCGTTCACCACGGTGAATCCATCTCCGTCCTCTTCCAGTACGACTGAAGCGGGAGGCTGCGAGTTGTGATTGGGCGTAGCCTGTACAGTCGTCGGGGGTCTTTTTCCTTTGATGAGATCTGTTTATGGTTTATATGCTTGACGTCGTTTTGTTTTTGTGTGTTTTTGGCTGCGTTTTGCATTTGATTTTCCTCGTCGTTTTTATGTCGTCTCTGATTTTTGGTCCTTCATTTTGTTTCATGCTGTTTTTTTTATTTACATTGGGACAAACGATCTCGTCCGTTGCGCGCCGCAACGAGATATAACATTAAGGGTGGCTCTTTTGCGATTTTGCTTTTCTTCTTTCCTCGCGACACTATTACTTTCAGAAACCCATAACTGTTGGGGAATTGGTTATACACAAACATTCGACCGGCGTTGATTCATTGTTTTCAAGGGCGGGCGAGAAGATCTGCCCGCAAGGCGAGAAATACCAAAAAAAGAGAGTGGCGGGGCAGCATGGTATTTAGACGGCAGTCGACAACCTGGCGATGACAGTAAGACCAGCACGAAAACGGAAGACAGGCGGTATTTGACCAGACCAGATTCCTTTCCGCTTCGTGGATGGCAACACCAGTGTCACTTTACATATAACAGAAGAATTCACGGTATCTTCAGCCCTTTTTTGCTTCGACGAGTGTGCAGTTAAAAAATCATCGTCATACGAACTGATCGACCATGCAGCAGGCCAATAGACTGCATTGCAATATTAATAGAAACATGGGCATCTTAGATCTCAGATCTTCAAATAAGACGACAGCTGAAATGCAGTTGTATGCAAGTGTCACATGCAAAAAGGGGGTTTCAGTCGACACATCGCTCATAGGGCTGAAGACATGTAATTAAGAGGGATGTTTCGGTGAGGCAAACGGTCGTAGCCTGAACGCCTTTGACAGGCTGGGCGGGGGCGGGGCTTGCAGGTGCTTGCAGGTGCTGCAGCCTCACCGGCTCCTGCCGCCTGGCGTGCAGTCAATTTGGGGGGAGTTTGGGGTGCCAATTGGGGCTTCTGTACGTAATTTGGGGCACAATTGGGGGCGTCTCATTGTGGGCATCCCGCATTTCCATCTCCCCCAAACACGAGAGAGACAAAACACACGATCCGATCTAAGACATTGGCACCACCACCACCCACCCTTCTTGTCTACGCCACCACACGTACGCACCTGCGCAGCAGGGTAGCCCCGTACGCACACCTGCTGCTCATCTCGGTGCTGACGACGTTGTACAGCCTGCTCGTCGACCTCCGGCACGTACCGGCAGCCTAGCTCCTACGGCCGTCGTCGTCATCGGAGTACGATAGAAGACATCCCCCACACAGCATTAACACCGCGGCGGCGCAGCTGCACGGATTTAGCGACGCGGCCGTGGACCTGGCGTACCGCATCCCGTACGTGACCGAGGACTACACGTACATATTCATGGAGACGGAGGCGATCTCGTACCTGCGCGGGGCTGTCGCCGCGGCGTTGGAGGGGAGGCTAGAAGGGGAGGTCGATGTCGACCAGGAGCGCACCAACCTGTGAGGCGGCCTCGACGTGCTCGTGCTCATCCAGGGTCATGTTTGTGGCACGCAGCTTGTACGACCCGGAGCGAGAGACCATTACGTCATGGTACTACTTTCGGGTCGAGCACGGCGACTTTGGCATAGTACCAGCGTACGCCATGACGGAAGGAGACAATCCTCCCATCGTCTGGATCCGTGATCTGTTGACGCTGCACAACGTGGCGCTCGAGAACCATATTCTGCCGCCGCCGGAGTGGCCGGCCAACCCAGAGTTGGAGCACCCGTGGCGCATGCTGCCGGCCATCCAGCGGTGTGAGTGGGACGAGCTGGTTCGGGGCTACGATGCGAAGCGGGACGTGGCGGGCGTGTACGTTCAGTACGGCTCAGACGCGTGGGTTCTGGATGAGGAGGCGTACCAACAAGATGAAGGACCCATTTGGAAACGGCTGGAACGGGCGCGGCAGCGGGCAACGCGGTCGTTCCGGGGCAAATAATTTGAGACGTACCTGACGACGTGGCTCGAAGAGATGCGTGCACGACGACAGCGCGCGCGGCACGAACCCAAGGCTCTGTTTGAGTCTACACCTGCTTCCGAACAAGACAATGAGCACGAGCACGAACATGGCGAGCAAAATTCGACAAATGAACTGCATCGAAATGAATTGAATCGAAACAAAAAAGTCTACGGAATTATTAGAAGAAGGACAAGCGTGCCTGAAGGTCCGAGGTCCGAAGCAAGGACTAATGGCAATAAACAACAAGGACAACCCCCCGGGAAAAAGAGGCTACAAACGGCCCCGGATCTTAATCTCCAGCATGCGCACAGGCGGGTAAACCAGCGCGGCGACGATGACAGCAAACTCAAAACCCAGGTCGCCGACCTTGGCGGCAATGGGGCCCGTGTACCAATCCTGGCTCATCGACGGCGCAATCAGCGTCCACGGCACCAGCACACCCACCAGCGCGCTCAGACCCGAGGGCAGCTTGCGGCCGTCATCCCAGATGGCCGGGTCGAAGGACGCCGGTTCGGCCTTGCGGAAATAGAGGAACTCGATCAGGAAACACGTAATGGACGAGCCGGCGTAGTAGCCGATCATGGACAGGAACGTCACAATTGCGTTGACCAGGTCCTCGGCGGCCTTGTGCGCAACGCCAATGATCGCGCCCGTGGCGACAATGGCGAGCACCACGCGCGGCACGCGGCGCAGCCACGGCAGGATGCACATGATGTTGAACGACACCGTGTAAATGTCCCGCGCGCACGTTGCCAACACCGACATGCCGAGCAGCACCAGAATGAAGCGACCGAAATCGCCCAGGCGCGTGATCAGAATCACGCCCAGCACGCCGCCTGTGCCGCCGCTCTCGTACGCGGCCGCCCACGCGGGGATCTGCGGCATGGCGCCGCCAATGGCCGCGCCGAGCACCATGAGCAGCGAAAACGGACCCGCCACGCCGAACAGGCAGTAGAACGCCAAGCGGCCGCGCGGCGCCTCGGGCGGCATGTAGCAGGCGTAGTCGCTCGCCACGTTGGCCCAGGTGACCATGTTGCCGGCGAGCAGTGCGACGATGCCCAAGTAGCCCTGCGACGAGTGCGTGGTGACGGCCTGGGGCGTCTGCTGCCACAGCTGGTCGCCCGCGGCGCCCACGAGCACGAGCAGCGCAAACAGCGTCGGGATCCAGGCCCAGCGCGTAAAGGCATGCAGCACGCTGTAGCCCATGCAGCTCAGCACCATGGCGCACACCATGATAATGGCAATGGCGCCGTCGACGGACAGCGTGTCCGCGCGCACGACGGCCAGGCACTCGGCGCCATTCACGGAACCCGTGACGGCAAAGCCGCCGACCGTCAGCGTCACCACGATCGTCGTCAGAATGTTAATGTACTTGCCAAAGCAGTACCGCGACTGGATCATCTGGCGCATGCCCGTCGACGGGCCCAGCGTGATGATGTAGGCGGCCGGCAGGGCAAAGAAGAATTGCAAGAAAACCGTCATGAGCGCGGCGTCGCGCAGCGACAGGCCGTACCCGATCGTCGTGGCCGCGCCGATGCCCACGGGCAGCAGACTCGTCATGGACGTGCCAAAGATGGTAAAGACATTCAGATAGCGCGTGTCAGTGCGCTTCTCCACGGGCACCGGCTCGACGCCGCGCATCTCAAACCCGGCGCTCGACAGCTTCTGCCAAAACGACTGGCCGACGGTGGGCACGTGGAAGTCGTCGTGGACGTCTTCATCGTTGCTCACACCCTTGTACTCCTGCGACGAGCCGACCTCGACGTCCGAACCGGCCGCCGGCGTGATGGCGTCGCCGCTGCTGGGCAGCATGCCCTTTTCAGGGTCGACAGAAGTCATGGCGGTGAGGTGTGTGGAGGTGGAAGGTAAATAAATTAGAGGGTATAAGTGAGAAGAGTAAATGTGTAAGTGAATGTGAAGGGTGAAGAAGATGAATGGATGAAGATATCAACTTGTTACTTTGTCGACTTGTTGACTCTGGATGTCTCTCTTGTCTCTCTCGATTTTTTATTCTTTGTTTTCTCTTAAAAAACGAACAAGGGGTCGCATGCTTATAGATCTCGTCCGGGGGGGCTGAAGAGCATAGACATGTGTGCGTCCAGAACGGGGACGGTAGATTAATCAAACACAGACAGATCTGGACAAGGACAAAACAAGAGAGACAGACAGGAGTGTGAACGATATCCAGGCTTTCCTCTGGCTCAGATTCATTATCTCTTGCGGCGCCTCGTCTGGCTCTTTGGCTCCCCGGCCTGTCTTGGGGGGGAAGCAGAAACGGCCTAGAAGGGCATTTCAAAGTGGGTCACTATTCTGGCACAGATACGTCGTGCTGTCAACTGTTTGGCCGTCGACAGTCTGGCTCTTCTTTTCCTTCAGTGTCTCTCCGCTGGCATTGTTGCCTTGGCGTGTCCGGCCCTTTTGTTTTCAGCGTCTCAGAGATAATGGATTTAAGATGACAAAAACCCGGCCCAAGTGCACGGGAGCCAACACAGAAGAAAGCGGGAACAGCAAAAATGAGAGAAAATGAGAAGAAGAGCTTATCAGTGTGACGGCTAGGCGGCCATAGGGACAAGGCCCCGGACTATGGAGAGACACGACTAGGGTCACCAAGTGCCAGTCCCGGCCGGCGTTCGTCTTGTTCGTTCTTTTCTTCTTCGTCGTATTTTTTTGTCTTTATCTACGGCCCCGCTTTTGTGGGCCCGTCTAATGCGCTTTCCTGGGGGCACCGATAGGCATTGCCATGTGCGCGTTTGCGTCTTGTGCCGGGCCGCTAATTCGGCATTTCCCGTCCGACCCGATTGCCTAATTGGGAAGAGGGACACCCACCCAACCAACAAATCGACAAATCACCACCTCTCGATTTCATCTCTCATCTCTCCCCCCATCCCTTCTGCATCTCCTCCACGGCCTCGGCCTCGCTGACGACATCGGCAAAACTAGCGTCCATATCAAAGAGATTCTGCTGCTGGATCAGCGGCGACCTGTCGCCACACGCCTCACGGACGACCTGTTGGTTAGCGGTGGTTTTCGACAACATCGTAGAGTAGGTGGCTTACCATCGGCCGAAATCCGCTGCAGGCGGCGTCGAGAGCGGTTGCGCGCACACAACCACTCGTGCTCACGCCGCACACGACGGCCGTGTCAACGCCCAGTAAGTGCAGCTCGGTCGAGAGCGTCGTGCCAAAAAAAGCCGACGGGTTGCGTTTCAGGATGACCGTGTCCCCCGCGGCGGGTGTGAGAAGGTCCGTGTGCTGCAGCGGCGGTGCGTCGAGACCACGTGTGTCGCCGTCCTGCCAGGCCTGGATGGTCTTTGTCTTTTTGGCCTGGACGGCGCCGTCGAGCAGAGTTGGGTGGTTGTAGCGGACCTGGGCCCAGACCACGGGGAGGCCAGCGGTCCTGGCAGTGGTGACGAGTCGGGCCATAGCATCCACACTGGCCCGCCCCTCCGGGTTGTGGGACAGGTTGAGCGGCGATCCGGGCTTCCAGTAGGCGGCGCAGACGTCGATGAGCAGCAGGGCCGGGCGACGGCCCCAGCCGAGGCGGACGCCGAAGCCGGCGTCGCGGTAGGCGGTGTGCCGAGGGTGGCCGTCCAATGAGAGGGAGGTCATAGTAAGGGGGGATAGTAATGAGAAGGAAATAAGGATGGGGTGAGAAATGGTTAGACAGACGACTGCAGCGAAGGAAAGGGCTGAAAGGCGGACTGAAAGACGACCTTCTTATCCACACATTTTTAGGGTTCCTTTGTGAAATATCCACTGCAATATTGCCTACAACGGTAGATCTGCTAGTCTTACTACGACTACGGCCAGTGTAAGTCCATGTCTGTGTGCCGCCCGGCCGGCCTGTATCTCTAGTCAAGGGCTCTGTCAGAGGAGCTCCTCCTGTTCCTCCTCCCTTGAAGGCCGACTCTCGGAAGCTGCGCGTCACGTTTTGTCTGAATTTTCAGTCGGGATGGTTTATTTTGATGCTCAAAAGTGATGCTGATCGTGATGTATTGCTCCCTCGACTGTGACTTCATATTCTCATTTGAATGTCAAAAATCATTCGATAGTTTTCCTTCCCCATCGACCGCTCCCGGTAGCTGACCACTTACACGACCTTCTCCCCTCCACCACCTCCACACACACAACGACCACCCCCACAATGAAGAAAGAACCGACAATTCACGACCAGACCAACCTGCTGCCCAAGAATCGGCTGTTGGTCGTGTTCCCGGCGCTCGCATGCGCACTGCTCATCACATACATTGACCAGCAGAGCATCGGTGTGGTGCTGCCGACGATCGGGCGCGACCTCGACTGCGCGTCGACGATTGTGTGGGCGGGTACGTCATCGCTGATTGCCAACACGGCCTTTCAGGTGTTGTACGGGCGCTTATCGGATATTTTGGGGAGGAAGTACTTGCTGTTAGGATGTTTGGGCCTCCTTGCTCTGGGCGATCTTCTCTGTGGCTTCGCCAAGACAGGCACTCAACTGTACGCGTTCCGCGGCATATCGGGCGTGGCCAATGGCGGCATCATGGCGCTGGTGATGATGATCGTGTCGGACGTGACGACGCTGGAGCAGCGCGGAAAGTACCAGGGCATCCTGGGGTCGTGCGTGGGACTAGGCAACACGATCGGGCCCTTTGTGGCGGCCGGTTTCGCGGGCAGCAAGGCGACGTGGCGGGCGACTTTCTACTTTATTAGCCCGCTGGCCGTCGCCGTGGCCGCGCTGCTCTACGTGCTGCTGCCACCCCAAGCAATCCCGGCGGACGAGCCGTGGCGCGCAAAGCTGGCCAAGGTGGACTACGTCGGCATTTTTTTAAGTGCAGCCGGCACGATCATCCTGCTGGTGCCCATCTCCGGGCTTGGAACGCAGTTCGCAACTGACGGAGCCATGGTAATCTCCATGCTGACCATCGGCGGCGTTTTGTTGTGTCTCTTCATCATCAACGAATGGCGCTGGGCGCGGTTGCCCATGTTCCCGCTGCGCCTCTTCCGCAACGGCGCACTGGCCGCGATGCTTGTCCAAAACTTTTTGATCGGCATCGTCTTTTACAGTTTGCTCTACTACCTGCCCATCTACTTCCAGACCGCGCGCCAGTACGGCGTCCTCGAGTCGGCCGCGCTCGTGCTGCCGATCGTCATCCCGCAAGCGTTGGCGTCCGCCGCGTCCGGCCAGTACATTTCTCGAAGGGGCCGCTACGGCGAGGTCATTTGGCTGGGTTATGGGCTGTGGACCGTCGGTGCCGCCCTCCAGTGCCTGTTTGCCCGCCGCAATTTTCCGATTGCCGCTGTCGCCGTCATCTTGGCTGTCCAGGGTCTCGGCGTCGGCCTGGTCTTCCAGCCCACCCTCGTCGCCGCCCAGGCCCACAGCCCCAAACAGGACCGCGCCGTCGTCATCAGCGCCCGCAACTTTATCCGTGCCCTGGGCGGCTCGGCAGGGCTAGCGATTGCGTCGGCCGTCTTTTCCAATTCTTTGCTGTCCAGCCTGCCTGCGGCGCTGCCCGCCGACGTCCGCGCCAGCATCGCAGGGGCCATCTTTGCCGTGCCGGACCTGACGGGCGTCACTGATGCGGCTGTACGGCAGGGCGTGCTGGACGCTTATTCGCACGCGTTCCGCAACATTTGCATCCTGTGGGCGGCGGCCATGGGGACATGTCTGGTGCTGATGGTGTTTATCAAGGACAAGGGGCTGGCACGGAATGTGGACGAGAAGAAGACGGGGGCGGAGGCTGTGACGGCCGTGACTACAGTGCCGGTAGTCGATGGGGAGGGCGAGACGTCTTCGACGGAAGTATCGGAAAGCGGGGGTGTGATCGAGGGTGAGGTTGAGGACCCTATGACGGCCATAGTTAGAGTCGAACGGGCAGACGAGAAGGTGTAAACAGGATGGGCCTGTCGAAAAGGAAAAGCTGGCGTATTGGATACAAAAAGCATCATAGAGGGACCACGGAGGACAGCATCATTAGGAGTTAATCGTTTGATTTTATATATTATAATATCTATTCAATTCTAATGGTTATCTTATCTCATGTATCAACTCACAGTTACATTTGATTCACTTATTGTATTTTCATTTTCATAAACAATCCTACGCTTTTCAAGCTATGATCTATTTTATAGCATATGATTTATCTGATATTCTATAATGCCAGCAGCTGGAAGCATAAAATCGACATACGCCATCGTCAACACCACGAGGCCTTATCAGCCTATCGTTGCCGGTCTTGTGTGTTAATTCCGCGCAGGCAACTCTCGTGGGACTCTTCCTTCCACATCTTTAACATCACTTGCTGTTTGGTGGGTTAGTTAGTATTTTCCTCGGATTTGTTTTGGTTTATTTTATTTTAAATTTCCTTGAACTGACAACCCACACGACCACAATTATTCCATCTTTCGCACCGTAATATGTCGACCCCCACCATTTACCAACCCCTCCACCCGGCGATCCGCGCCCAGCTCGATCCCGAGTACGTCGCCTTCCACGATGCCGTGCTACAGTTCTGCCCGCGGTCCGAGACGGTGGCCTTCGACCCAGTCGCCTCGCGCGCGGCCAAGTCGCCCCTAGCCCATGGCGGACAGAAAGTGGTCGAGGTGGGCCGCGTCGAGGACCGGACGATTTACACGGGCAGCAGCGGACAGGCAAGCGACCAGGTGACGGTGCGCATATTTACACCAGAAGGCGACACACCGGCGGCCGGGTGGCCGTGTCTGGTGTGGTACCACGGCGGTGGCTGGGTGATGGGCGGCCTGGGCAGCGAGAACGGGTTTCTCACACACGTTTGCAAATGTAAGCTGCCCTCTTTGTGGACGATTCCCTTGCAAAGACATACTGACCCAGCCTGCTGCCTCCAGACACCAACTGCATCGTCGTCTCCATCAACTACCGCCACGCGCCGGAGCACATCTACCCAGCGGCTGCCGACGACTCCTTTCTCGGCTACCAATGGGTGGTGGCACCCGAGCAAGTTGCCGAGCTGCACCTCGACACGGCACGGATCGCCATCGGTGGGCTGTCGGCCGGCGGCGGTTTGACCGCCATTACGGGACTCAAAATTGCGTCGTCAGACGACAAGACCCTGACACATCCCATCATCCAACTACTCATCTGCCCTGTCATCGACAATACCGTGACCGTTGACACCGACCCGGCCGAGCGTGCGGGCTGGCAGGCCTCGCAGCACTCACCCTGGCTGACGCCGACCCGCATGCAGTGGTACCGCGACCAGTATTTTCAGGGTGCTCCTCCGACCGCCACAGCCGAGTGGACAGCATCGCCGTGTTATGCACCGGCTGCCCTGCTCGCCGCCAGTCCACCCACGTTCCTCGGCATTGCCGGGTGTGACTTGCTAGCGCCCGAGGCCAAGGCGTATGGTGCCCAGCTGGCGGCGGCCGGTGTGTCCATTGACGTGCGGACGTATGCCGGCGGCACGCACTCGGTGCTGGTCTTGGCAGGGTGAGTTTACGGCTACCCAAACATTTACAGAAAATACATGTATATGCTAACTGTTTTTATAGAATCCACCAACTCGGCAAGAAGCTGGTGCACGATGCGTGTACAGCGCTCGCGGCCGCCCTGGGCACGAGCTACGACCCGACGACGTCGCCGGTGCTGTCCCAGACGGAGTAGTGACGTGGGGGCGTCAAGAAAATCAATAAAAATACACGGAGATAAAATTGATAAAATAGAATAACGTTTGACCGTTACCTCAAAAGACCCTGAGACTAATATCACTCTGACCAACGGCCCGGCAAATCAACAGCCGCGCCTTATCAATGACCGATGCGATGCTGGAGAAAGAGAGAAGAAGGAAGACAGAAGTGACAACTGACAACGGGGGATGAAGCAACACTTACACACCCGGGAATAAATAGGCCTCCAGGTCTCCTCCTCCAGGCTGATGCGATGACGCTAGTAGTCCCTGGTCCTCTGGAAAGATTAGTGTCTAAAAGTACGACGTATGGAAACAATCATCGGCCAGCGGCCAGGCCGAAATAAAAATGCCGGCCGGGGCTAGACTGTCTCTTAAAATGCCGGACAGGACACGCCGAAAAGATAAGAAATATTGGAAGGCTGCTCAAAGGATGGCCAGGGCTGGCTAGGATCGAGACAAGAATGGGGTATCAAGTGACAAGTGACAGGACTGTCTTTGTTCAAACTCTCCGTGTATGTTTGTTATCAGAATACTCCGTACTTTGGATCAAGTTATCTTACCTCGTAGGTGCGGACCCGTGAAGCTTCCAGGCCACTTGCAGGGCATCCAGGGCGTTACAAGAGACTTACACCGTCTTCGGTTCACATTTCGCACTTGCGGACATTGTAGAGGGCTATCAGGCAACGTAAGATACAGTGTCTGACTTACACTTGACTTACACACGACTTACACGGAATTAGTGCAGGATTGCCGTCTCAAATTCGACGCGGTACTCACCTGAATCTGGTGATATCAGCCTACTGTGAGATATTGATTCGTGAGGCGCTCATACTACACACTACCAAACGACCCTCCATCGACAGTCCCTCTCCATGCTCGCCCTTGACCCGGCCAGCTACCCGGCGTACGCGGCCGAGTGCGGTGACCCGTCGCGCACAAAGGTGCTCGGCTTCGGCACGCGGCCAGCGCTGCTCCTCGTCGACGTTTGCGAGGCTTACTACGATCCGGATTCGCCAATTTCCTTGCCCGAGGCAGACCTCCAGGGAGTTACGGCTTCCATTACCGCCCTCATCGAGGCAGCCCGGCAGCCGTCCACCGACTCGTCTGCCAGACTGCCCATCATCTTTGCCCAGACCCTCTTTACACACCCGGAGCTGCGCGACGCTGGCCTTCTCGGCCGCAAGGCGCCTTCACATGCGGCGCTGTTCCACAAGGACGGGCTAAACAGCAAACTGGCCTTCCCGGTCGCCCTCCACGAGGTAGCACCGCTGCCCGCCGATTTGGTCCACCGCAAAAAGTACCCGTCGCCCTTTTTCGGGACCAACCTGGCCGCCCAGCTGGCCGCCCTGGGCGTCGACACGCTCGTCATTGGTGGCTTTGCCACGAGTGGTAGCGTGCGCGCGACGGTGCTGGACGCGATGCAGGCCGGGTTCCGACCGATGGCAGTGGGCACGGCGTGCGGGGACAGCGGCGGGCCCGAGGTGCACTGGGCGAACTTGATGGACGTGGGCGCCAAGTACAGCGACGTTGTGAGTCTGGAGGCGGCGGTCACAGCATTAGGGGGTGCGAAGCCATAAGCAAAATAGGTTATATTAAACATGATGCTATCAAAAATCAAACATCACCACCACATCACTGCCACCCTGCCCAGCCTAAATGCATGTAGCCCTGGACAATGTCGGTAAAGTCAAAGTCAAGGGGATCGGCAAAGGGGTCTGTGAGATCAAATGAGGCCGTTGTTTCTGTTCCTGCCGGCGGTGGCGGCGGCATCATGTTGGCCGCCGCCGTCATGTGTGCTGCTACTGTAGGCAGTCCCGGTGGCGGCGGTACACCACCCACAGCCAGAGCAGCCGAGTCGTACGCAGCGGCTCGACTGAGCAGGTGCAAGTGATTATTGGCCACCAAGTCCACCATTGGAGGCAGCGCGTGGGACAAGCTGGCTGCGGTGGGAGGCAGTCTCGGAGGTAGATGGCTGCTGGGCACCATACTTGGTCCAAGTCCTCCTCCTCCTCCTCCCTGCTGCGAGGCTGACACCGACATGGACCGCCGCGGTACCACCCGCATAGCCCGAGGCGAGTAACCCTGCGTGCTGCTGCTGCTGCCGGCTGTGTTGTGGCTGTTGCCAATGGTGCCGTTACCGTTGCTATTCGCCGTCGTCGATGCTGCCGGGCTCTCGTTGGTCGCCCCGGCCGTGCCCGTACCGCCGGGACTGTTGTTTAGGAGGGCCTCCTGCGACCGCACGTCGTCCACCGGCCGCGCACCCGGGAACACGGTCTGGCCCGCCACCTGCCGCAGCACACTCGACCACTGCGATGCCGTCGGCCACTTGTCTTCAAACGTCGACAGCACCTCGATCGAGCGGTGCAGCACCGTGGCAGCCGACGCCGGTGCCAGGCGTGGGCACAGCTGCGGCCACCGATACAGGTGCGACGCCAAGGAGCCGCACACATACGTGCAAAAGGCCAACATCGCGGGGAAGCCGTCGTGCACGCCGCGCGACGAGAACCACACGTCGACGGCCTCGTACAGCTGCCATGCGTTACTGAACAACTCAAACGAGACCTGCTCCCAGAAGCCAGGTGGGGCGCCGTCATTATTATCGGCGCCCTCCTGGTTCAACATCGCCTTGACGATTCGGTCCAGGTACGTCCGCCGCAGCACAATGTTGTTGAGCCGCGTCACCGTCACCGCCGACAAGTACGCCATGTCGACGTGCTCCGCCTTGTACCCGCGCAGGTTCCACGGCGCCCACGTGTGTGCAGGCGGGATGCCGGCCTCCCATGCTTGGAGCGTGCTGACCATGTGCCGGTAGCGTGAGTGTGCCAGCCACGGCTTCGAGTCGTCGTCGTCCGCGTCCCCTCCTCCGCTTCCGCTGCTATCGTCCGCACTCTCACCTTCATCAGCCGCCCTTGTGCTCCGCGCAATGATCCCCCACCGGTCGTGCGCCTGAATCAGCGTCGAGAACAGCGACTGCGTCGGCAACGACGTGAGCGACGGATCCCGCAGCGCAGGCACCGTGCCCGCCAGCGCCGCCCGCTGTGCCGGCACCCGCCCAAAGGCAAAGTCCGTCTCCTCGCCGGGAAGCAGCGTCGTAATGTCCGACTTGGCAAACGAACGCGGCAGGTTGGCCTGGGTGTACAGATTGTCGTGGTTCTGGATGCACCAGAACGTGCGCCGCGCGCGCTCGGCATCGACCACAGCATCGACCACCTGATCTGCCTCGAGGTGAGGCGGCAGCCGGTACGTCTCCTCGCGGTGCAGCCGTAGCATGCCGGCCATGCGCACGGCAATGCCCATGTGGATGGCGCTGCGGTCACGCGCGCCGCGGCCCCAGTCGGCCATGCCCAGCAGAAAAAACGCCTGGGTGTTTTCGAGCGTCGTGTGCCACATCTGGTCGGCCGTGACAACATGCGCGACGTCCATGAAGAACTCGGCGGCGGCTTTGCCGTCATTACGAAAGCGGGCGCACAGCTCGGGCGTAAATCGGGCAGATATGCTCAACATGCTCAACAGCAAAAAGACATTGACCGACGCCGGGTCAGTCTCCATCTGCTCGAGGAACAGCGCCTTGGGGATGAAGCCAACCTGAAGGCACGTGGCCAAAAAGACGCGGCAGCCCGCCAGCAGCTCAGCGTGTGGCGGCAAGAGGTTCCAAATGTCGTCGGACGCTGCGTACACCTGCAGCCGGCGGGGGCTACCTGGGATGGGTGGTGGGGCATGTGATGGGCGGGCATGGTGGTGGTGCTGGTGGAAGTGGTTGTCGTGGGAGGAGGAGTCTTGTCGACCAGATTGAATTAACGGGCCCCGGATGAACCGATCCTCGTCGTCCTCGTCGTCCTCGTCGTTGTCCACCGTGTCTGCATCGTCTTCGACGGGCGACGCCAGCATCGGGACGGTGGTGGTGGTCGTCGTCATTCGTTGCGGGGCCGGCAGCGGGACCACCGACGATACGGACGATGCCCGGCTCGCTGACACAGACACGGATGCTGAGGGTGGCACAGACGACGACTGCACCACGACATCGCCGTAGCTGATGCGCTTGATGCGAAACCGTCGGTCGGCATTGTCGCCGCGTGTTGCGTAGGTGCACTCCTTGGTGGCATCGGGGCCAGCCTCACGGCATGGCAGGCATGGTGGGGGTCCGCTCCGGTTGTTGTGCTGGTGGCTGTTGCTGCCTCTGTCGTTTCTGTCCCCGGCCTGCAGGCATTTTGTGCGTAGCCGACGACAACGACGACACGCAACCGAGGATCGTTTTGGCTTGGGAGCCTTGGCAGAGTTCGAGGCCGAGGTAGTTACTGTCACGGCCATCCCAGACACAGACACCGTGGATGATGACGACGACGATGGAGCCGACGCCGATGCGGCCGGCGAGAGGGGGCCGGAGTCCGGCCGGCGAGGCTGCTGTTCGGCATGCATTGTAAAGATGTGGGAAGTGGGGGAGTAAGAGGAGTTGGGAGGCTGAGAACGGGGTCGACGGCGAAATTGCCGGAGGTTGGCGTCGTTTATCAAAGTTGGCGATGTCCCTGTCCCTTGTAACCGTAGTGGCGGTCATGATAAGAGACCCATCGTCAATAATGCATGGGTGCTCCGTTCTGGTGTAAGTCGGCGGCGCTAGTGGAACGGGCTTATCAGTGGAGCCGTCAACATTCGCACATTCGCACATTCACACATTCACACACCGGGGACCGATGGATGCGCTGTAGCGTGCGTTGGGTGTGCTGCGTACGCTACTCCGCCGCCGTTAGCGTGCTGTCAGGGCGTATCGTGTCAGTGCAAATCTCCAGCCTGTGATTGATCAAGATATACGTCGAGGGAGGCAGGTGAGGCTGCCGGGTGAGGTATGATAATGGATGAGAATGAGATAAAAACATAATGCGCATATGAGAATTTCTTTTGATAATGGATGAGAATGAGATAAAAACATAATGCGTATATGAGAATTTCTTTTGAGTGAAATTAAAGAAGAAAGTAACCAATGAATCCAAAATAAACAACATGAATATCAGATAAGTATCTTAGATAACCAAAAAAAAAACAATGTATATACAGCTCCCACTCTCCTACGCCGGCCCTTGTCCCAACAGAGGCAGCCCGGCGGATTGCAGCTTCGCATTGATGACGTCCAGGTGGTCCATAAAGTGGCCCTGCAGGTCGTCCCAAAAGTCGCCCTCGTAGCCGGGGATGTGCTTGATGGTCGGGTTGCGCTCGAGCGCAAACTTGGTCAGACTGAAATGGTTGTTGATGTGCAGCATGAAGCTCAGCGCGCCCTCGCCGACCAGCTCTGGCTCGAGTTTGGTCGTCGTGGCCTCCTGCCAGGCCTTGTAGGCGTCGCCGTGCGGCATGTACGAGTTCTCACAGCTCAGGCAGCCGGCTTGCACATCGCGCACGCTGCCGTGGTACTCGCCGTAGATCATGCCGAGCATCTCGGTGGACATGTTGCGATGATAATACGGCGGACGGTAGGTGTCGAGGGCGGTGATGTGCTTGGCCGTGTAGACGGCAAACTCGGACAGCGAGACCTTGGGGGTCTTGGACTTGGCGTGCAAGACCGTATAAATGGTCGGGTCGCACTGCTCCTTGGCGGCGCAGGCGAGCGGCACAAAGAGCTCCATGTCGTACTTGAAGGGCACGTAGCTGCCGTGCCAGGCGACGACGTCAAACGGGGTGTGGCGCTGGGTGTACCCATAAAGCTCGCCGGTCAACTTGTAGACGACCTCCCAGGGCGCCTGCTCCATGTCGAACGAGGCGACGGGGTAGGCAAAGTCGCGCGGGTGGGCGAGGCCGTTGGACCCGATCACGCCCAGGTCCGGCAGCTCAAAGTGCGACCCAAACACCTCGTGCACGTAGCCGCGCGCGGGTCCGTCGGGCAGCGACACCTTCCAGCGCAGGCCGGCCTGGATGACGCACAGCTCGCCGGGGCGCACCATGAGGCGGCCCAGCTCGGTCTGGATGTCGAGACGGCCGACCTGCGGCAGGATCAGAAAATCGCCGTCGTTGTTGCAAAACGCCTGGCGGCCCATGGACGCGTTGCAGCTGTACATGTGCATGGCCAGGCCCTCTTTGGTGGTCGGATCGCCGCTGCCACCGATGGTCTTGAGGCCCTGGATAAATGTCACCTGCTCGTCATCGGCCGGGTAGGCCAGCGGGCCCCACTCGTAGGTGACGGGCGTGAACTCGACGTTGGGGTTCTGCTTGCTGAAGCAGGCCTCCATGTCCGGGTTCTGGGCCTGGGCAGCGAGCTTTCCGGGACGCGCGTGGGCGACGGCGGGACGGATGCGGTACATCCACACGTGCTGCAGGGAGTCGCGGTAGGACACAAACGGTGTGCCGTTGAGCTGCTCCGAGTACAAGTCGTATGGGCACTTTTGCGGCACATTGCGCCCGGCCGGCGGCAGTGCGTCAGGCACTGCCTCGCTAGAGAAGTAGTTCCCAAAGCCGACTTGGTAGCGGTACGGGTCCGCCGGGCCGGAGGGAGGTGTCGTGCGGGAGCCGGCAGCCGAGGCGCCGAAGGAAGACATGGACGGTGGGAGAGTCGAAGTCGACGACGGGGCCGGTGCCGTCGGCTCCAGGATCGAGGCGTCGCCCATGGTGAAGGACGAGAGGAGGTGTCAAGGGGGGCGTTAAAAAGGGACTCGATAAAGAAGGAAAGTCTGTCGAGAGCAAGTGGCAAGTGTAGAAGAAGGCGCGATGGGGCGGAAGGCAGGTGCGATGGGGAAGACAGCTGCTCTTTCCTTGTTGGTTTGAAGATGTCCAGATTCCTCCAAAGTCTCCAATGTTGAGAGTGCTTGTTTATCGTATTTTGAGCAGTCGACAAGACAATAAAGCAACTTGATCCATGTCATGTCTTTGACACTTTTGTTCTAAAACGTTTGTCCGCGGACAAAAGAGGACGGAAATACGACGAGCCAGTCGCCTACGTCGACAAGCAGCTGCAACGAGAGAGAGCAACTGCCTGCCGCGTCGCTCCTGCCGCCATCGTCTGCAGCGGTACGTCCGTATTCCATCGTGCCTTCCATTTCCATGTGCTGGTTATCTGTATCCGCCCTCCTCGCCTCCTCCCTCCTTCCCACTATCACCCCGCTAGCAGGAGGTGTAGTAGCTTGGTATGCCAGGGCCGGCCGGCCGGCCGGCATTTCCCACTAAGACGGACCTCCGATAAGAGAATCCGCTAACATGGTCAATACAACTCCATAACACACACTGACACTGCTAGAACGCTAATGAGGGACAGCCTCCGGGGCAGATAACGGCAGCTCCATTAGCCCTGCCGGGGCCCTCCAGCCATCGTCGCTTGCTAATGCGTCTAGTTTTCAATGTGGTCGTCAGCCGGCGTCCATTCCCAAACGTGAAGCTTGCCGTAGACCGCAGAGTGGTTGTTCTCTCTCTGCTCCTCCTCTTTCTGCCTACCTATCTCACTCGGTCTCGGCCTTGGTCGCGCTCCGGTCCATCAGCTACTACCTCCAGTACCCAGCAGCCATCCTCGCCTCATACGGAGCTTTTGTAGGTGACGCCGACCTCTACTGGCAAGACCAAACATAATCAGGCGACGGTCATTCGTTGTTTTGTCGTTTTGTCGGCTAGGACGTGCTGCTCGTCCAAGATAATTCAAAAGAAGTCTGTCAACCATCTCTGTGCACTCAGTTGTGCGTCTTATGTTCTTGTCTAACTGACAGCTATCTCCATTTCAACGCAGACACTACAGCCTTCGCTTACTCCCATCACCCCACAATGGGCCTCCTCACACTGCTCGCCGGGGCCTCGCCCAAGGACTCGCTGGCGGTGGCCGCGCTCCTCGGCGTGCTCGCCGTGGTCTTTCTGGCCGTCCGGCACATCACGGCCAGCTCCCGTTTTCCGTGCCCGCTGCCGCCGTCACCGCCGGCCGAGCCGCTCTTTGGCCACTACCGCCGGCTGCCCATGGAGAACGCACATCTGACGCACATGGCCTATGCCAAGGAGTACAACTCGGACATTGTCTACTTTAATGTGCTCGGCAATCACATGATCGTACTCAACAGCCAGAAAGTCGCCAACGAGCTGCTCGACAAGCGCGGCGCCACGTACCAGGACCGGCCCAACTTTATCCTGTTTGACGTCATGGGCTGGGGCCTGACGCTGACGTTTATGCCGTATGGACCGCGCTTCAAGCTGCACCGCGCGGCGCTGCAGACGGGTTTTACGAAAACGGCCATTACCAACTACCGCCCCATCCAGGAGGACGAGGCGCGGCAGGCGGTGGCGCGGATCCTGCGGGCAACGGACAAGTGGGATTTTTCGCTGCGGCGGTTCGCGTCGGCCATTGTGTTGCGTATCGGCTTCGGCGTGCAGGTCAAGCACGACGACGACCCGTACATTAAGATTGCCATTGACGCCAACAGCGCCACGGCTCAAGGCGGCAACCCGGGCACCACGCTCGTGGACTACATGCCGTTGTGTGCGTACTCCCTCTCTCCTTTTTTATTGATTCCCTACTAACGTTGCAGTCCGCCACGTCCCCAACTTCCTCAACTACTCGGTGACGCTGCAGCACGCGCGCCGCTGGAGCTGGGCCATCCGCCGCCTGCACGACGTGCCCTTTGCCGCCATCCAGAAGGAGTACGCCGCCGGCACCGCCAACCCGTCCTTTGCCTACTCGCTGCTCAAGCGTTTCGACGAGAACCAGGAGAAGCAGCTGCCCAACCACATGTCTATCAAGGACATTCAAGGTGCCTCGGGGTCCGTATTTATCGCGGGGTCCAACACGGTGAGCTCTCTTCACACCCCATCGTCCTGCTACGCATACTAACTGACAGACCTACGCCACAACCACCGTCGCCCTGCTCAACCTCATGAAGAACCCCCATGTCTTTGCCAAAGCCCGCGCCGAGCTCGACCGCGTCGTCGGCACCGACCGCCTGCCCTCGCTCGCCGACCGGCCCCAGCTGCGCTACCTCGACTACCTCGTGGAAGAGACCACCCGCTGGCGCCCGGTCTCGCCCATTGGTATCCCCCACAAATCCCTCAAGGACGACATCTACAATGACATGTTCATCCCCAAGGGCACTTATGTGTACTACAACACCTTCGCCATGAGCCGGGACGCCGCCGTCTACAGCGACCCGGAGACGTTCAACCCGGACCGTTTTACACCCAAAGAAGAGGGCGGCGCTGGCGAGCCGTTCCTGGTCGGGCCTTTTGGCTTTGGTCGCCGCATCTGTGTCGGCCGCCACCTGGCCCAGGCGTCTGTCTGGATTATGGTCGCCACTATGGTCGCCACCATGGACATCTCGGCCCCCCTCAACCCGGACGGCACGCCCTACGACCAGCCCATCCGCTTCAGCACGGGCCTGTCGAGCCACCCGGGCAAGTTTGACGTCGTCTTTGCGCCGCGGTCCGACAAGGCAGCAGCGCTGCTCAAGGCAGCCAACGGAGATGCCCAGTAAGGGATGAGTGGAATCTTGAAGTATGAGTGGATGGCAAATGATTGTTCTGGGGGGCGTTTTGAGAGGTCCTGGGTGATGTTATTCTTTATTTATTCGCCTTTTCACACACTTAGACTTTGTATACAAATACATCCACCAGCACATATATCACAATGCGTTGTATTCCCTCTACGCAGATGCAATAACATCCTTGATACCTGCCTCACGGTGCTCTCACATTGGGTTTTGTTTAATTGTCTATGCATCCGTACATTACATGCACGAATAAGAGTTGGCGTTCTTTTTGTCATTTTGTATTGTTCTTGCATTTCAGTGAGTTTCACGTCAATATTTGCATATATTTAGTTCTCCTTTTTAAAAATTTTTGATTCTAACCTCGAATATATTATGTTTTATATAACATGATTTTTATCAGCCTTATTTGGAAACTTTATTTTGAATAGATGAATAAATAGTTAAGTAACCACTCGTAAATAATCATAAAGAACGAAATACACCGTCTACATCTTCGGAGTGCCTTGATATACCCTCTTCCCCTTTTCAACATATTCCAATGTAAATTGACAAGGCCTCCACGTTGAAATCGGTTCTCTAGAGCCAGTGGATGATATCCAAATCGGCTGGAACATTATGTAGAGCTTTGTACACACTCAAAATAAACCAAACTCACACTTCTGCGCGACATTTGGCACTTGGGGGCCTTGAGCACTACATTCGTGTGCCAGCGAGCACGGGACCCCAATCTAGGGCAGAAGACGACTGTGCGGATGAGAGGTGTAACCGACAAAAACATCGTATCCCTTTACTTGGCTTTTATTGATTATTTTTAGACTACAAATGTTAATATGAGGGGATACCGTGATAAATAAATTGACAAAAATGTACTCTATGGTTTACTCTATGGTTTGCGTACGGATGTTTTCTCTAAAAAAACACAAACATTTCTCATGAAGCAGAGTTAGCCACGGTCGTCTCCGATGTTTTGTTAATATCAAAAAGAGTGGCCGATTTCTGTGCTGCATCGTTCATTTTTCGTGCCTTCGTTCTGTTTCTATTTTTACCACACCGTGGTGGCTTCTGAGTGGCTGACAGACGGGTGAATGAGAAAGTGATGGAGGGGAAGAGCGAGGGACCGCGCGCGCGTCTGCGCGCGGCGCGTGATGAGCCCTTCCGCTTTTCGCGCCCTCCCGCTTCCCTAGCCCCCGTGAGTTGCCCCCCAGCGGCCCGTCACCTGGCTGTTGATCATTCCTTTGTCTTTATTTGAGTTTGCGATATTGCTCCGAAGGGTGTTTTGTAAGGGTCTCCCACTCTATCCGCTTCCCGCCCTCTTTGCTTATGATGGTCTCCTTACCTGGCCATGAAGCCGTAAGAACTGCAGGCCTGTCGACTTCTGAGCGCATTCCATCACGCAATAAAAGCACGCTTCTTGACAAACTGAGCACCTGCTTGGATGCTCCGAAGAAGGAGATAAAAAAAACGGTGGGGGTGCACAGGACGCGTTGAGACCATCACTGACCTGCCCTAAAAGGGCCCGACCAACGAACACCCCCCCTCTTTCTGGTCACCATACAACGTATCTTCTCTCGGTGTGTGTGATAGTGATAAGGAGAGACAGAGAAGAGGGGGGTTCGGGGATCATGAGCGGATCACACAATGCAACATGCAAAGATGGAGGGGGGACGAAGGGGAGGCGAGAGAATGTGTTCTGTGTCTTTATTGGCTATCGCAGAGCCTGATTTCATCCAATGGAAAGCCCGTCAACATTCACCTGTTTCTTTGCTGCCTGTGAGCGTCTGGCGAGAAAGGGGTATTTTCTACGCGTTCGATTGGTTCAAACGAGAATGTGTTCTTTCATTTTTGAGTGTGTCTGCCTTGTTAAATACGATTGGTTGTGATGGGCACCTGCGAGTGAAGAGGTCCTGTGCTTGGACTCGCAAATGTGATGTCTGCCTGTGCTCTTGTGAGGGTTGAGGCGCGTGCAATCATCACGCCCTGACAGAGACCGCTGTGATGGCCAAGTTCCGTGATGAGTCGATGAGCGCAAACGGCCTCTGCTTGGTCATGATGAGTCGAATGCGAGAGAATGCGACATTTCATCTTTCGCTCTTTTCTTATTTCCTCCCTCTTCTGGCAGTTGGCAAGACCCCAAACTCTGTTTTTGAAATTAAACCAACACCTCTTTTCTCTCCAACAGATGTCAACAACACTCGTCACCTTTTGGGGTGGAGGGGCGTGGAGGACCAGGCTGTGGGAGAGAGGAGAGAGAGAGGTCCGCGGCGCGTATTATCGATACGACTGGCACACCACAGGCCCCGTGCCGCTGTGATGTTGGTGAATGGGAGTCACCTTACAACACCCCACGACAGCCTGCCGACCGTTTTGAACTGGGATTTGCCCGAAACGGTGATTGTTAATGTGTGCTGTGTGCTATGTGCTTGTGATGTGACGAGTGGGTTGCTCAAACAGTGATCAAGGCTGTGATCAAAGCGTAATGTTGGTGCTTCCTATTTTTTTATTCATTTCTTTTCTTTTCATTTCTTTTCTTTTCATTTTCATTTTCACTTTCATTTCTTTTTCTTCGTTTGCATGACTTTGGCAAAACACGCACTGCGTTGGAAGTATGTTGGAATATCGTCACAATATTGTTCTTGTTCTTTCGTCTTTTTTTCGTTGAATTTCTTTGATTTTACAAACGAAATACAAACGTTTTGTTGACAACAGCGAGACAAAAGTGATATTTCTCTCGCATATGTTTGCCTGCCGTTTCAGCTACCGACTTGGCCTTTTATTTACTTTCTTTTTCTCTCCGTATTCCCGCATTTCTCTCATACTTTGTATATATCCTCACATTTTGTTTTCTTTTTTGCTTTGCCTGAAGCAATAGTTACGGCGTCCGCCGTACTCCTCCTGCACGACTTGACAAAACCCCTCCTCCTCGTCGCTGTTCCGCATTCCCCCCACGCTTCTCCCCTCCTCCTTCTCATCGCTTTCCCCCCTCCTTCTCCTTCAGGATGCTCTCGCCCAATCTATCCCGTATTTCCCCATCCCCCCTCCTGTTGCGTCTGATTTCCTCCAATCGCCAGCCCGATCACCAAAAAAACGGTGAGCAATAAAAGGAAAACGAATGGGAAGCAACAGAAAAGATTAGACACCGCCATTTCAATCCCACGCCCCCTCCTCCTCCCAACAGCTTCAGCCCAGCCCGACAACAGGATGCTGTGCCCCCCAAAGGTTCCCGCGTCGAGCCCCCCGTAGCCCCCGAGAAGCCCCCCTTGGCAGTGTTGGCAGTCGCTACAGGAGGCACGTTTGTGACCGAGTGATCAAGATGGAGAGGGGGTGTGTCTTGGTACAGTCACAGAAGGCGATGCAAAGAACCGGTCAAGATTCCAGGTTATTGGGATGTTGGCGATCAGTTGGCAAACTGCCAGGCAGACACACTGTCGTACTTGCAATCGTCGACTCATACTTGTACACCACAAAGATCACGGCATATGGCCAACCACGATGCCTTCCGTTTTCTCCCACTCCGGAATTCTGCCAGTATTTGCCTCCCCCATCCTCTTTGCTTCGCCGCAACGGCTACCGAGCTGATGGACGCCCCCCCCGGACTACCCCGTCCCAATACACTGCCCTGTGCTCTCAGCTCTGTCATCTATGCTCTGTAATCACCACCACTCTCCGTCTCTGCCGGTAGGAACGCGATGAGTGAGGGCTTTTTGAAACGTTACAGGCAGAAGAGACATACACAAGTGAAAGTCCTCAATACGGAAGCTCATTGCGGGAGGGGGCGAGTGTTTCCGTGAACTGTGACTCTTTTGATCTGTCACCCTCTTCTCGATAATTCTGCCAGGCGCCTTGTGTCTTGCGTATGCAACGTACTCCGTACGTCGGGAATCCTTTCACTCTATTGCTTCCCGATATATTGCCGTGATTGTAGTGTTTGGCACGACTTGTTGGCGAACTGTGTCGGCTGTCTACAGTTTCTGTCACGCAAACGGAACATTCGGATGCCTGCCTCTCGTGCTTTTATCTTCTTCTCGTCTTCTTCTTCTCGTCTTCGCTGGCAGGCAAACTTTTGTTACATGCAGCGCGTTGTTTTGTCATCCAATAGAGGCACTGCAGTAACGGGAGCACGGGAGCAACGGAAAGGAGGCCGCTGTGGGCTGCCGTTGCCGGAGCCATGACCCGTCGCCGTAGTTTCTTTCTCTTCCGTTTGCAAAGCAGACGCTGTAATGGCGACGTTCCCCCACCCACGCACGTTTAGTGTCGTGCTCGTCACACGAGACGGGCGAAGAAGGAAAGAAAAAGGAAAGAAAGCTGAAACGACGAAACGGAGGCTGTTAAGCATCCTGTTCATTTCATACGCGAGTGTAATGTCAATGTCGAGGGGTCTGTTTCTTGGGTCGGTAAGGCGACACCGAAAGACGAGAAAAGAAGAAAGCAAAAAGCGTGGGAGGGGCGTGTCTTTGCATCTCGCGATGCGTCCTTTTTTCTCCGGAGATGTCCCATCCCACGGCCGTGGGGGAGAGGTCTTTTTCCTCATCTCCCCTCCTCATCTCGTCCCGTCACCCTCGTTTCCATGACCGATCGCATTTTGATGGAAGCCACAACGGCGTATTGCGCCTCCCCCTCGTTTCCCATATTCCCAGAAAATGTCGCTACCTCCGTTCCTGGGACAAAGCTGGCCAGGTATCCCCACGTCCTTCACCGACAGGGGGATCAATACCGGGGGAGCAGAGCGTGGGCGCGCGGGAGGCTCGTTTGCTACGTGGGGAGGCAAACGGCGAGGATGAGGTGAGAGATGGAAGAGAACACGGGATGAAGGGAAAGCTAAAATCGGTCTGCTCCGTCGTCCACCCTCAGAGAGCCCCGCCGACTTTGGCCGTTAGTCTTCCGTGGGACACAGCACTAATATCGGTCTGGCAAGAGGTGCGGGATGGAGCGCGGGTGGGCGCGGAAGGCGCGAAACGAAAAAAGGGCGTGGGATGGTCTATCACGACCACCACGACCACTACCGGCGTGGGATGCAGAGGCAAATAGGAGGGAAAACGGTGAGAAGTCTGGTGCTCATATGCGTGAGGCGGCAGGCAATTTCGATAGAGAGAGAACGTGCTTGCCTGCCCACGTCTCGTGCGTCTGGGCAAGTCTCCCACCCCCACGTCGTGGGGGTTTCTTTCTGTCTCCCCTCTCGCTCCCCTCTCGCTTCTCCTTTGGCCCACTGTGACCGTCGTCTTGGGTGCGTGCCTGCAGGGACCCAAACCTGAGCCTGCATGCATACGCTGCACCCACTTTCACTCACTTTCTGTCGCCCCGGAAGCATTCCCCGTCGTTCCTGAAGCAAGTGAAGCAGTGAATGTGCCCCTGACCATCAGAGGAAAAGGAGGAAAAAGAAAGCACTGAGGGCGCAATATTGAGTGCCATTGGGGGGGGGGGGGGCAACCTGGTACCTGAGACCTTTGACCCGACACGCAGGCGCCTGGGCCCAAAGACATCTCCAGTTTCTGCGACCTGTATCGAGGAGAGGACAATAGCTCATTTACCCCCTCATCTCCTCGTTTCGACTCTTCCCAAGACCCGAGGAGAGGGGAATGGCGGGGGTCATCTTCTCCCAACTTTCTTGTTTCTATGATTCCGTGTTTCCATTCCGCCATTTCCTCGCCATCTCTCGTCGTCTCTCACATCTCATCTTTTCCTCAGCCCGTTCAGCTTCAGCCGGGGCTTCGTCGCCATCGGACGCAGAGAAAAGGGGTATGCGACGTTGTCTTCGCGTCTTCTATCTTCTGCGCCACAGAGGGCTGACTACCTGACTGAACGGATATGCTGCCTGCCTCTTTTCATTCGCTTGCCCCTGGAGCACCTAACAGACTCATGACGGGCTGAGGAAGTCTTTTCGTGATGTCGATGTGCGATTCGTGCGTTTTCGCCATTCCAAGTTGCAAATCTCCCTCCTTTCTTGCTCGTCCTACTCCGTACTCCGTACTCTCGCGTCGCAATTACTCCGTACACGCGTGTTGCACACAGTTACCCAGCCACAGCCCCCTCCTTTTTCCCCCTCTCCCACCCACGTAAATGGGGGTCAATCGACGGGAAGAGCTCATCCCATCCCCGTACATGACCAACGGGCGACGACGCAGCATTCAACGGTTCAAACAGGAGTAGGGTAGGCGAGCAGGCCTGGCCTGGACTGGACCTGGCCTGAACTCGCCGAGTCGAGAGGGAGAAAGAAAAGAGAACGACACAATGCAAATCCCGTGCTACCAACGGCCTGTTTCTCATTTCTCTCGCCTCCGGGGAACGCGGCCCCTGTCGGCCGACCTGCGTGTTGGGTTTCTCACTCTCTTTTTTTTTCATTTTCATTTTCTGTTTTCTTTTGAGTGTGACAATTGTCCGCCAGCAAGAGGGGCTGTCGGCTGCCTGCGTTGCTCCAGCCATTTCGTGCTCATTCTCCTCATTCTGCTCATTCTGCTCATTCTGCCGCAATTATTGTCACATCTGTGAAGACAAAAAAACGGTGACAAGATGGGCTGAAGCGGTCGCGAGAAAAAGAAAGCAACAAAATGCCATGATAAGACACACCCTCGACACCCTATTCACTTCTTCGATAGGGATCAACACTTTTGGCACCATTCACCTCTCGCTGCGGCCCGGATGGCCCTCCCCGTGTCCCCACTTTTCCACTTTTTCTCTTCCCCTTTCCACCTTTCCCCTTGTTGACTTTGCTTTTCCGGGCCTGCATTTTGTCTTGGATAGACGACTCCCCCCTCCCCATCAAAGAGGAGGGTCGGGTGCGGAAGCGCTTTCCTGTTCTTCCCCTGCATTGTGCGCGCGGAACAAAGGGGACGCGCCAGTCGTCTCTTCCCTCCGCATCATATGCCGCAGCTGGGAATGTGTGCCCCAAGTTACCAGGTGTGTGGGCAAGACACGAATTATTTTCGGGTCGGTTCAGCCAGAACGATCAGCGTGTCGCGGAGTGGGAAACAGTCTGGAGAAAAGGGATATCCCCTCGCGAGGGACAGCGACGGCCGACAATGGGGTGCATTATGTGGGAGAGACAGGACGGACGAGACGCGACGATCGGTTTGTCGCACAGTCGGCCAGACCCCGACCATGGCATTTGCTTTTCATGATCGCTCTTCTGTTGCGTTCAGACGAACATCGGCATGTGCATCGCATCATGCATCTCCGAGGGAGGGCCAGCCGTTATCGACCCTTATCAAACTCCGAGGCTGGCCCGCCTATCGTCTGTCATGAGTGCCGATGCTCTCCCCTGTGAGCCGCGGCGCACTCGCCTTCTTCTTTTGGCTCGTTGGGTGGGCTGGGACGACCCGTCGCATTGGGCAGCCTCCACCACAGGAGGCACCCTTTCACTGGCCTCCCCCTCTCTTTTGACTTTCAGATGCCCATCTTGGGAAACCCTCTCGTCGGGCCTTTTCGGTTCCAACGCTCCTGTGGTGCTCCACCACAAGAACCCCCCTGGTCACCAATGTTTATGCGGGTGTCTGCTTCCTTTTGGGTGGAAAGAGGCCGCTGGGAAATAACATTGCCCGGGGAGAAAGGCGAGGCAGGTCCCAGCGGACTGGAGGGCCCACTTATTCATATCTCCTGGCTGCAAAACGGACGCTAGAAGGGAAAGAAGAAAATAAATAAGTGGGACACAGAAGGAGAGGGTCTGCTTCTCTGAGCGAGGAGAGGAGCCACTCGAGCCCAAAGCGCAGGCTCGCGGGAAGGCTTCCCCGCTGGCCTGCGACCGGGGAAGCGGTTCTGATCAGGAAGTGGGGCTTTTTCAGGGCCCTGGGTCATCCCTCATTTCTCCTTTCGCTGGTCCTCCTTCCTCTCTCGCTCCATCTTCGTTCCTTTTCCCCTCTCCCGTCTCGGTGAATCTTTTCTGTCTGCCCTCTCTCACTGAATTCTGCCCGCACTCACCACCCACCCCCTGCATCCCACAGACCCCCGTTTTGCGGTTCGTCCCAATGGGCAGGGGGAAGAGGACAAGGGCGGAAGGACAGAGACGATAGTCGAGGCAAGGGTAAGAGGAATCTCTTCGGCCTCGTCCGTATTCCTAACGCTCTTTTCCCACATCTCTTTCCCAATCTCAGTCATGGCCCCCCTGCAACGGTCAAGGGGAGGGGGGTGTAAATGCGACGGAAAAACACGAGACGAAGCAATTGCCGCTTTCTGGCACCGTTCTCTTGGTTCCCATGCGAGAGCGTTAACGCATCGAGAAGTCGAGAAGTCGACAAGCGACACGAAAAGCCAAGGCGTCTGAACGATACTCCGGAAAAGTGTGTGTCAAGATGAGAAGGGGAAAAACACAAACGCCAAAGGGGCAAATTCCGACATAAAAAGAGAGTGTGGCTGGTTAGCATTGCGGTTTAACGGGGACGATTTCCGTTGACGTGGCTGCCGGCCTTCTCAAGTCTTTTGCTCTTGTCTTTGTTCTTTTTGCCTCTGTGCCGTTTTCGCAGTTCTGTTTTCCACCAATGTCATGGCTCTGTCTTAGCTGTGGCACTCTCCGCTCCTGGCTGTTGGCCATCCCCTTTTAGTGTCTGCCCGTTTTGCGGAACCGGTCTGCCACACTTCCCCAGCCCACCGGGGAAATGGGCGAAAACGAGACGGACGGCCATTGCTGTTCGCGGTGTTCACCCTGCTCACTCTTTCCTCTTCCATACTAGTGTTCGGTAAATTGGGGGCATTCTCCGCCGACAAAGAATTCTCTTCACACACTCACACTCACACTCGTCCTCTCACAACCAGACGCAACGTTTCCCAGCCATATTGGGAGCAACCTTCTCTTCTTGGGGAAAAACGATTTGACGGAGAGACGGGTTGGGATGACATGGGTGGTTGAGAGAAGATGACGCAAACTGACCAAAATGAGAGATAAAAAACTCTTCAGCCTGACGGCAGAGAGGAAATTGAAGAATCACCCAACAAGGAAAGGACGACGTTCGTCGACGCGGTAATGAGGATCGTGAAGACGTCGAGGGTGGTCAAGGTGGTCAAGGTGGTAAAAATTCGTTCTTTACTTTTTCCGAATTTGACAATTTCTCTTTTTGGATCCTTTCGTATCCTTTGCTATTTTCCCCGACGACGTCGGCAGTCCGCCGACACACACCCGGCCAAACGTTGTCAAGGCTGTTTCTTCTTGTGTCTGAACAAAGAGGATTTCTCCCATCCAAATCTCTCGCAACTCGCGACTCGCGACTCGCACTACGATCTTGCTCCATGTTGTCCTTCGTACACGCCCCCCCTTCTCTCACCATCTGATGCTTGACCCCGGATCCGGTCGTCATCAACAGTTGTCGGCTAGAGGTCGTCTGGCGTCGTTGGTTTGGTCGGGCCAGCCAGCCAGCCACGAGGGTTTTGATGTTTTCGCCTCCTTCGCTGCCGTGTTGGCGGCCGACAAGGATGAATGGAAGCCCTAGAACGAAGGCGACGAAGCCGGGGAAGGAGAAACTGTGGATTACCTCCGTGATTTTGGCTTATTTTTGGGCATTTTGGTGCATTTTGGTTTCTTCCGAGAGCAATTTGGTCCAATTTTCAACCGATACTCCGTAGCTCATGGATCTCATGGATTGGTCTGTTGGTCTTTTTGTCTTTTCGTCTGCTTGTCTGTTGGTTCTTTTGCCTCGCCGAGCTGCCATTTTTCCCACGCGGCGCTCCACTGGGAAATCGGGAATAGTGCGAAAAGAAAGGGTGGCAAGTCGAAGGGAAGGTGCCACTTGGCTCTTGTGAATCATGCTTCTCTGGGAGCTTTGGAGCATTTGAATTTTGCCACTCTATTTTTCTGCCACCGTTTTGTCTTCTGGTGCAGTCTCTGAGCCTTTTGCATGTGCTTTTCGCCTTCCCACCGTTTTGGAGCTCGCGCCTCGGTGACCATATTCCGAGCAACAAAGGGCGTTGACGTCGTCAACAGGGACTTGTCTCCGAAGCTTCACCGGGAGGAGCTCCTCTTTCAGAGTACGAGGAGTGCTCCCTCTGGTTCGGACCTGGCCCGAAAGAACAGTGTCGCATCTACGAAATTATGACCGCCTTTGGCAATTGCAGCGCCTGGACAGAAAAACACTCTTGTGCTCTCTGCTGTGCACTGTTTCTCAACGGTCTCAAAGTCGCAACGGTCGGCCGCTTTTCCTTCCTACGAGTCGCGCATCCCTTGGGCCTCTCCGCAAAACAGTCTGTGTGGTTGCATCTTTTTTTGTTTTGTTTCCGCTTCTCCTGCCGCTTCTTCTTTCCGTGTCTCCTTCTCTTGCCTTCTCTTGTCCAAAACTCGGTGAATTGTTCCGTGGAGTACTCTGTAGGGTTGTATTCTTGTGCCTGGACATATTTTGCAACGGCTGGAGTCTCCACAAGACGGCGAGTGAAAAAAGCGGCAAAAACAGGGGGACGCTCCGACCTGCCTGCCGCTTGCTTGTTGCCGGCCGCGTCTCGAGGAGCAAGGGCAAGAAAGGCCAAAACGGTGGCCAATGCCCATTGCCCGCCAAAGCAAAGGGCCGAAATCCACAAGCCAAAAAAGCACAGGCCAGAACATGGCGACCACAGGCTCGACCACAGGCCAGACGTTTCTGGATGTCCAACCCGCTCCTCTCGGACCTCGCTTTTCGCCAACCCCACACACGGTAGACACAGGCCGTGGAAGCTTCTGTTTGGAACGAACCGTTGTTCTTTGCAACGGTACGTACCGGAGTGCAACTGAGCGGTGCCGCGTCCACTCACGTCCCCTCACTGCTTCGCAAAAGGTCTGAGCACACGGAAACGACTGCTCAAACAGGACAGAGCAGACACTGTGAGACGACGAAAAGAGACAAGACAACCCAGACAGAGCTGCTCGGGCGTTTCATTTGCACGAAATCGGTGTAGAAGGGGAACGGAAAAGAAGGTCTGAGAGAAGCGACGCGTCCAGGCCACGATCGATCGGAGTTGCGCCGTGGAAACAAAACGAGGACTGTTCGCGACACGTCTTTGGACGTCCGACCGCGGCTGAGCGCGACAGAAGAATGATCATGCTTTCAGAATTTACTGGAAGCGAGCTCACGATCGACCGTGGACGACGTTCGCGGCCGAGGAAGGAAATGAAGCACGGCAGGCAGAAGACAAACGGGACGACAGATTCAGGGGTTTGAGTTTGCTCTTCTTCGGCGACTCATTTTGGGAGTCATTTTGATAGCATATGCCATTGTGATATTTTGTATATTATGCTGCTCGCAATTACACGCTTTCGCACGTATTTTGTCCGTCTTCGCCTGCACTTGCTTTGCCGGCCGCTCGGCTCGTCGGATGGACACTCGTGGGTGTGTCGAATCAGTGCTTTCTGGCCTTGACTCAGTCGGTCCGGACTGTGAAAGTGAAGGGGCAACAAAAAAACCCCGGGGTAAAACGGTAGGAACTGTCCTTTCCTCTTTTGGTGCGTCTTTCGCCCGTTTTTCCTTTCGTTCCAGCCCTCGTCGCGGTCTCCCGGCTGCTGTTTCCTCCTCGGCTGGCCCAAAGCGTGTCAAGCGTGCTGGCGGGCATAAGGCGGGCGCATGGCGGGGAAAGCCCGCCCGCCAATTGCCCATCGCCAAGAGCCCAATTCCCAATTCTCGGCTTTCTTCGCCTGGCTTGTGCACCACAGCCTGGCCCTGTGGCATACTCCGCGCTACATGATGCGTGCGATACGATGCGGGCGAGCAGGACGAGGAAAGAAAAACGGAAACGAGTATTCAATAGCCCGCTGGTGTTCCTAGACAGGAGCTACCGAAAGGCTACAGAGAGAGAGAGACGAGAGCTAGCAATTCACACGCCCTCGGAGGTCCTTTGTCGGCTCTTGTCGCGGTTCGCTTTCGACGAGCACTCTTCCCTCTCCGGGGGATTCTGTCTCGCAAAACGGAGAATCACCACGGCGCAAATTGGATGGACAAGCTCGACAAAGGCCCAGACGAGCCAGAGCCGTCCAGAGCGAACACTTGTCGATCGACACTATCAGCCATACGAAGTAAGATACGAGAAAGCAAGGGTCGTCGGTCAACCACCGAGAAAGTGACAGCGGCGCAGGAGTGTGAAAAGTGACAGACATGACACCAGTGCTCTCAATGTCTGGTTGATGGGCGGTCTGGACAGCGGAAACGCGGGACCATGATACGCGGTCGTCTGCGGGAAGCAGCAATCGACAGTGGTCCACGGTGGTCCACGGCGGTCCACGGCGGTCTGGAGTGCTTTGGGCTGCTGCATGACGGAGGGCTGGACGTCGCCCCCGGGGGAAGGATTGGATGGTTCAGGGTCTTTGACAGGTCTTTTGGAGTCTGGAACTGGCAGAAGGGGGAGCGACGGACCAATGAGAGGCCTCATGACTCCCCCGAGGAGGGCGCCCAAAAGGCTAAACAGATAGTCGAAGAGCTAACATGGGAAACCTCGCCGACAACCCGCCGAAGCTTTTTGAGGAGGCCCTCGAGCCGACACTCCCAAGCGCATCCCAAGCCAGCCGAGCCCAGTCCACCCCAGCCTCCGTCGCGTCGAGGTCTCTGAACACTGAACAGTGAACAGTCTGGACAGCACTGGCCTGGACTGGACTGGCCTGGCCTGGCCGTGGCTGTGAATGGCGACCGATAGGCTAAGACGATAGGCTGAGGCCCAATGTTTTCCCTGTTCTCCGTTCCCTACGAGCACTCTCCAGCTGTCTTGTGCAGACGACGTGTCTTACCTTCCTGCGCGCATGTCCTTTGCAGTGCATTCAGCTCAGCTGGCTTTGGCCCTCGCGAGACCATCCCTCTGGGCGGCCGCTTTTCAGTGCTGGCCCCTCACACTCACTTTGCTTGTCTTGCACATCAAATTGGTGATCGTACCCTGCTCTGCGACTCTTGCGACTCTTTGTCTCTCTTCTCCTCTCTCTCCTCCTCCCGGGGAACAAGAGCCCTGCTTTTCCGGGAATGCGGTTTTCGGCTATCGCGCCGGTGTGCAGCTGTGGTGCTCTCAGTGTCTCAGGTTTGTCTCTCTCTTTTCTCTTTCTCAGAATCGATTTGCTGTCTTCCCGAGAAAAGACCCAGACCACCGTCGACTGGAGGGGGTGTGCATAAGTTGGGAATCTGGGCTCGCTGGGCTTTTACTTCGGAGTGCTCCCGTTTTTTCACTTGACAGGGGGTAAGGTTACGGTGAACAGCTAGGAAGCACACACACTCTGCGGAAGGCGGCAGGCGGCAGCGCGGGCCCGCGTTGACCTGAACGTTGCAGAGGCCTATCTAGTACAAGTATCTTACACTGAGTACGGTTGCAGAGAGGGAGAGCGGAGGAAAGGCGGTCAACAGCAAAACGGGATGCTGTCTGCCCGCGCTCAAGCCCGAGCACGTCCAGAGCCAAAGCCAAAGCCAAAGCCAACGGCAACAGCAACGGCAGAACGCAAAGGTCGTTCATCGTTCTCGCAAGGGGCCAGCAGCGAAAGGAGAGAGGGCAGAATACCGGTGTGCAAGGGTAGTGTCTGTTTGTCAGTGCAGTGTCAATCTCTCTACGACTGGACTGTGCTGTCTGCCGTGAGCTTGCCGTGACTTTGCCGTGTTGTTTTGATTGTCTGTTCCCCACGCCGTCGGGCGTTTGGTAACAACAACCAGAGACGACCGTTTGCTGGCAAATGAGGAACTCCTCTGCCCCCGTTGGCCGCAGACCGTCCGCCGAACCGTCAAACGCGGCAGGCCAGACCGCTAGACGAGAAAGAAAGCTTCATCCGATCACCGCTCCCTCAGTTGCATTCGACAAATGCAAGCACGGCTCTGACCGCTGGGGTGTGCAGCACTTTCTGTCATGCAAAAAAGGTCAGGACCTGTGTGAGTTGTGTGGACCAAACGGAAAGGGACACGGGACGATGCGTCCAGTGGGGCCTTTAGCGTTAAAGCGCTGTCGCTCTGATCGCAGCGCTTTAGCGCTCTCGGGCGCTGCAGAAAAAAGATCCCTCCAGCTCCGATCAAAGGTCAGGACGTAGCGTACAAAGAGACGGTCAAGGAAAAAAAAGAGGCCACCTCGATGTGTTGTCCATGCTGGTTGGGCTTTGATGCGTATTGGCGATGCCGACTGTCTGTTGTTTGTCGTGTGCTGTCGTTCTCCCCTGAATTGGGTCGCGGTGCAGCTGGACGACGTGGAGGCGAACGCATTGCAAGGCACGCTGTCGTGGAGGAGGGGGGTGGTGTGTGGTGGCATCGTAAACAAAGCAATGACAGCAAACAAGAGAGTGATGAAAAACAAAACGTCAAAGCCATCTGACAAAGACCTGAATAACAATGCAAAGCAGGAACAGACACAAAGGACACAAAGGACATAAAGGACACAACAAGGAACAAGGATCAAGGCAGAAAGGCACAGCCGTGCCTGTTGTCTCTTGAACAGGTCGCCCGCTGTCTCTTTGACTCTCTTTGACCTTTGACCTTTGACCTTTGACCCCAGGTTCAGAAGAAAGGAGGACATTCCTGAAAGGGAAGGACCAAAGAATGCGCAAAGAAGGATAATGCGGAGAGGAAGAGAAGGGGAAGGACAGTGGAAATGAACGCTCGGACGTTTTCTTATTTTGGTCGTCCCTTTCAACGGTCCCTTTGACAGAAGTAGTAATTAAGATACGGAATACAATGGAGACACCGGTGAACGAGCTGGACCCATGGACCCAGCGACCAAAGGCGGCGCATTGTTCACGAGTTTGGTCGGGGGGTGTATGTTGTACGAGCGGAAGCGACGACATGACAATGGTGATGTGTAAAACGGAGAGACTGAAAAATGAGGTGGGTGACAAAACGGAAGGGACTGAGGAACTGAGGAACTGAGGAACGCGGAAACGACAATCACGATTGAATGACAATTCTTGGTAAGAATGCGGGACAAACACCATTACGAGTCAGGCTGGGCAACAGAGTGCCAGTTGCATGGCCTCGTTCCTGGGGAAGCCCGGCGATGGATGATGCGGAGGCTGACAAGACAACGACACCAGACGAACAAGAAAAACAAGAAAAACAAGGCACGTTCCGCTGCGGACCGCGAGAGGAGCGAAGGGAATTTCCTTGTCAGATACGAGCAAATGGGGCGGCTGGTGGGATGACGATGGAACGGGAGATGACGAGAGACGACGAGAGACGGACAACACACATAGTAAGAGGGCTGTGTTGCAGTACGAGGCAGTCTGTACGAATCTGCGAGAAGGAATGACAAACTCGCTGGTTGCTGGTGGTTATACGGACAAACAGCCTCTCTCGCGCAGGGAGCACGAGTAGGGAAGCAAGGAACAATGCCAGTGAGTCACGGCCAGAACGACAGGACACGAACCAAGGCAACGTCACCACACACACGCACACATTCACAGGCAATATATGGCAATAACCTCATACGGAGTATTACTCATTAACGCAAATACTCCGTTGCAAATATGGCCGAACCGCAGGGTGGCCAGGACAAGCCGTTCCCTTCAGCCCCGAGGATTGGGGAGCGGGAGAGATCAGTGTACGTGAGAATGACAGCGAATAAACAACATATGTAAATGAAGATGCCACACCTTCCCAACTCACTTCGCCGCCTCATCCCGAGGATGCGAAAGTGAGGCGTTGATAACCAGGGCGGGACGATACTACGAAGTAGGAGAAGAAAAAAGTGCACGATGCGCCCTACCATACGCCCTGCATTTGGCCTGCACGCCCTACCGCCCTATACACGCCTTACTCCCCGCCCCGGAAAGCGCGTCCGCAGCCAAAAAGTTGGGGACGGGATGTGCAATTTACAGACGTGCAATATCATTTACGAAAGAGTACAGATTACAAAAAGACGGGCAAAGAGAATAGGAAGGAGGAATACTCCGTCAGGAATACGGATTAAGGATCTGAGGCCGATGAGGCAAATAAGGAAGGAAGACAGAGATGCCGCTTTGGGGAAACAAGGTCCGTACGTGAGGGCGTACGAGGACGACGAGTACAGGGCTGACGAGGCCCCCATTTCCGTTTACACCAAAGTACACCAAAAATAGGGCATCGTGATACTGTCATGCATCCGGCACATAAATGACAGAGAGGACACAAAGGGAGATATGCCTTCGCTGACGACTGTCGACGTCCCTGCATCTCCTTGCGTTGTCGACAATGTAAGATACGGGGAAAGTAATAAACTTGCTCATGTCGGGGTCGAGACTCTCCTCTCGCCCTCCCTGTCTTTGTGCCTATTTCGTCAACATACCGACGACAACGCGGACAGACAGACAACAGTCAACACAACAAACAAGTGCCAACCGACTCGTAAATCTGGACCTGGCCTTCTCTTCTCCCTGCGCAGCGCCCTCTTCACTCTTCAGTCCTTTGCTGTTCACTCCGGTTGTTTTCTCCGGGCCTCGTGTTTGCTCCGGCTTCCTCTCTGTTTGTTCCGGCCGCTTTCTCTTTTCTGTTTTCTCCGTTCGACATACTTGAGCGTTGACGAGCTGAGCTGACTCTTGAATCTGACCCCGCCGTGTCGCTGATGTCCGAAGCTGATACGGTTTGTCTTTGCCTTCCATTTCTTGTGTGCTTTTTGCGTCTTCTCATCACCCCCCCTCCCCCCTCGCTGCAGTGCAACACATCCCGCGGCCGCGGGCGCTTGCTCTCGTCCTGCATTGCAGCGTGCAGACACGCAGACATGCACACGCAGGGCGCTCTGTGAAGGGCGGTGAAGGACACCGTTTATCGGCGCCCGGTTGACTTTTACACGCCTTTCCCACGCCCCACCCCTCGTAATCTTTTCACTTTCGTATCGTAAGGCGATTCGCATCGCACGCATCGCCAGAATACCAAATGCGGCAATGGACCTGGCCTGTTTCTCCCGGCGCGGTCGATTTCCATTTCGAGATTTCAAGACGTCGAGACGATCTAGACGTAGACACGAGCGCGACGAGGCATCGCGTCAAGTTTACCTCTGTAGTGCCATGCCTGTTGGCACATTATTTTGCTCTCTCCTATCTCGCCCGGTCTCATCTCTTGACACTGTCGTTTACTTTCCTGTTTTCACACAACACAAACCACAAACCAGTGACTCGCTCTCTTTCGGAAAATGGAACCAGGCCAGCCAGGTCTTCCAGACAAACTCAGGCAGACAGGCCCAGGCTCAGGCCCAGGCCGTCTGTTCCCGACGGATGCTCTTCCCCATCCAATGAAGTGCGCATTGATTCACTCTCCCTGCGCTCTTCCTGTTTTCGGCGAGGATGATTACGCCTCGGTGCAGGAAAAGCGAAAAGCAGGGAACAGAGGGGAAATGGAGGAAAAGCGGTCAACACCGGGGAGGAAGAAAACGAACAGGACACACGGGCGGGAAAGCGCTCAAGCGGGAGAGGGAAAGAGCAGCGCAAGGGGCTTGGGGAAGCACAGGCACAAGCACGAACAAGCACGAACACGAGCACGAGCGAGGAACGAGCGAGAGGCCAGAACAGAAAACGGAGGGAAAGGCGGTCTGGAGCTGTCTAGCGTGGGTGGCCACCGTTTTGTGCAGAGGCAGGGAGGAAACTGAAAACGGTCGCGGAGGAGGGCGTGTAACTACGGGGCAGGCACAAGGGAGCACAAGCAAACGGCGCCTCCCCGGCTCTTTGACAGTCCCCAGCCCGTTCCCCCACGCCCATACACCCAGGCCCAAAGGCCCTCGGGAAACAGCGGTCCGCAAAAACACGCCCCTCCCCCAGGCCCATGGACAAACACGCCCCTTGCGTTCACAACACACCCACCCCTTTGCGGTTCTCGACCCGCGTTGCTGCCTCGTGAAAACCGCACACGCCCCCCCTTCGTTCCCCTTTCCTTTCGTGTGTGCCTGTGTGCCCCCCTTCCTCTCGTCTCTGGTCTTTCCTCCCACGAGAAATATATATTCACCCTCATCGCGTCTCCTCTTTTTTCTGTCCCAGTCTCCTCTTCCCCAGTTCTTCCAACTTGTTCAACTTTTCATACCATAACGACTTTTTAGTCTCACGCTCACATCTACTCTTCACAAAACAACAACACATACATGTCTCTACAGAGTTATCGCAGACTCTCCTCTACACCAACGACTTGACACAGCACCCACACCGATAATAACAAGATCACTCTACCACTGCACATCGCATCTTCACAACACACAACCGCCATCATGTACGGCTCGTACGGCTCATACAGCTCCATGAGCAGCGCCGCAGAGACCTCCTCACCCATCAACATTGGCAGCGGGCGCTCTTCCACAGCATGCGCCTTTCCCTCGTGGCCCAACCGCGCCTGCCTGCGGTCGGGTTCCTCCTCCTCTTCCTCTTTTCTGTCTGATGAAGACCTCTTCCTTGACGACTACGAGGACAGCGGCTACACCAGCAGCGGCGCCTCCAGCCGCAGCAGCAGCAACGCCGGCAGCATCTCGCCGCCCCAGGGCTGGCGCAACGCCCAGCAGCCATTTGCCGTCATGGCCGAGGTCAGCAACAACTTTGAGGCCTTGGCCGCTGGTCCTTCCGAGGAAGAGGTGGCCGAAATCCAGCGCGAGCGCCACGCCTACCAGGCCGAGCTGGTGCGTGCCGTCCTGGTCGAGAAGGAGCGCCGCAAGATGGCCGCCTCGGCTGCCCGCCGCCAGCGCCGTGCCGCCGCAGCAGCTGCCGGTGCCTCCCCGTCTGCGACCTCTTCGCGCAAGAAGTCAGCCAAGCTGGCCGCCATTGCCGAGGACGCTTAGACGACCTTCCTGGCATCTCCACTTCACATGTCCACATGTCCACAAACACTTCTACACAAGATGGTAAGCTTCCCCGGATTCTTCCTTTATGGCGCTCTGCTTTCAGCCACTAACAGTCCTTCCAGTTGTCCTTGACCAACCTCCATTCCCCAGTTCTACGTCACTTCGGTCCCGAGAACGGGTCAACTGTGACAGGACGAACGAGAATGCCACGGGCGAACAAAGTACCGCTTTCTCGGTCGGCGGCTCAATATCACCGCTTCACCCTCTCTCTCTTACACGCTTCCGCCCTACAATCGGCGAGCGAAAAAGAATAGGGCGCTTTCCGACCAATCAGCGTCGGTTGTGCACGCGAAAAAAACCGGGGCGCGGGCGGATGGCGGGCAGACTTGACTCAACACTCACTATGAGTCTAAGAGTCCCCTTCCCCTCCCCCCACATCCGACCCGTTTTCGATCCGCGCGAGCGCGCGCCCGCACACAAGGCAAACAAACAACACAAAACCCCTCTCCCGATAGCCGAAGCGCTCGCAACTCATTCAACTTCTCATCCACCCTCTACCCGAGGCTTGGGCTGCGCCCGATGCCTCGCCTTCCATTACCCTGTTAGCGCTTCACACACTCTCACCATCCTCCACGATATACCCTATTACTTTATTTTTTATTGTTTGCACCTTACTACCTTATACCCTATTACACTCTGTTAATATTCTTTTTCTTTTGTCATTTCTTTTTTCGCTTTTTTTTGTTTGGGAGCATATCAGCAGCATTTTATCGGGGCATTTTACACATGGCCTCGCTGGCCCTCGGGATATTTTCTTGTTTCTTTTTTCATCTTCGGCATTTCCTTTTTACTACACACATTTTAGCTTAGCGATCCATAGCATGATACCCCCCATCAGAGTCTTTAAAACAGACTTTTACAAATTCGAGCAATCTTACTACTTCACTATTTTACTCAAAAAAAAACACTTGTTCCATTCTGCCTGTGATCTGAGTCCGTATTAAAATGGCTGAACGGCTGAGTGTGTCTCAAGGCATACTGCCGAAAGACAGCGACACTCCAAAAAATGACGTAGAGATGACTAAAAAAAACCGCGACGAGACTGCCTCGCAGGTTGAGAGAGTTTTCTTCTTTCTTTTTTTGTTTCTTCCATTTACTTGTGACAATAATGTCTTGTCATGGATCTTGTGGTCCTGTCTCTTGTCGTGTGTCTTGTGTCTTGTGCTTGTCTTGTGCTTGTGCCTAGGGCCTGTCTCACTCTAAAGCTTGACGACAGCTCGGCACGTGAACACGTGAACCACCACGGCACTGAGAAGGACGACGACGCAATGGTGGGTAAAATGCAAAAAGGGCTGCAGTACTTTCTTGTGAAAACCCCCATAATGATGGACAGGGCAAAAGTACGAGGCGGGAAATGGCATTTTGGCACGCAGGCACTTTGGGGCAGCTCGCGGCTGCTCTGCCAGGCACGGGAGATCGTCCGCCTGACAATAGTTTTGGCATGTGAACAAGGTCGTTTGCGGGCGACCACTTACACCTCATACGCACACACATTTTTCACAACACTTATTCTTTGTTATCTTCTGTTCTCCTCTAATCCGGACTGAAAATCGACGACCAGGGGTGCTCGGCCAGGATGCACACTTATGCAAGGGCGGATGTCAAAGACACAAGAGAAGGCGCACCGAAATACGGCAAGACAACACAACTACCGACAGGCTTGCATCATCCAATATTCTTTTCTTTTTTTTTCCTCTTTTTTCTCTCTTTCTTTCTGAGTTCCTGAGTTTTCTCTTTTGCTATCATCGTCCTTTGTCGTCTACGTTCTCCTCTGATACACAAGAAAGTCGACCGGCGAGGCTCTCCTTTGAGAGCAGTGTGGCTGCTTTCTTTCATTCATTTTTTCTTTCTTTCTGTAACTCTTTCTAGTAAGGCTCGGCACCGAGACTGTCTTCTAGAAACCCACTTCCCTCTTGCCAGAGACCGCGAAGGGGGAGGTAGATTCGTAGAGACGTGGTTGACCACGTGGCCGAGAGGCATGGCAGAGAAAAGAAGGAGGTGGCTGACCACATGGCCCTCTTTGCAGCCATTTTGCAACCGTTCACCATCCTTTCTCCTTTGATTCATTGTGTTCTCGGCCTTTTCCGGTCGATCTCTCTTCTAGAAGGGGAGAACCACATGGCTTTCAACGCTTTACGGCCAAACTACATCTTGAGCAGATGGCCGCTGGTGTTCTAGATTCAGAATTATGTTTTGGTCCCCGAGTGGACCGGTTGGGATGCATCTAGATGACACCCCCCCCCACCCCCCCCCCCCCTCCCCCCCTCCTCAGCGACTTTCTCGTTTTGATACAAAGATGTGGTGTTAGACTACAGCCAGAGAGCCTTTTCAGAAAATGCCCGTCCACCCAAACGTCCTTACGACACCTTCGATGGCCATATCACATGAAGAGGAGACCGGGAGAGGAATAAGAGCGGAGCAGGACTGCCTGGCTGCGCTGTGGCTTTTTTCACTCCTACGTTGCTACGGTCACTTTCTCATTACGGACCGGAGTAAACGAATGGTCGGTGAAACTCTCTTTTGAGAAAAAGATGTCTGCAGAGTTTGTGTAAGCAGGAACAGATCGTGTCGAGGAGGCTCAGGCAGGCACATCTCGGATGTGATCACATTGTCTGTAAGAGAAATGGAATGTGTGCTGTCACACACATTGCAGGCACGAGAAAAAGGTTCCAAAGCACGCGAACAATGCATCGCGCACTCCGAGGAGCACGTAGCTCTGGGGGACGAGATGAAACGAAAACGTTTTGCGTGAGGAAGGAAAGAGCTATTGCGAAAGAATCACAGCGGCTGCTATCCAACATGTGAATGCAGCCAAAAGGCGTTGTGCGAATGGCCGAATTCCGCTTTGGGACGAAAACCGTATGCTTCTCATATTGTCCTCTTCTCCCTTCTACTATTGTCCTCGTTCTTTGTCGTGTGCCTTCTAGTGCCCTCTTTTTCACTCCTCTCTTCCCCCTCTCCCGGAGCTATCGAGAAAGGTGATGTGTATCGAGACAAGAATCTGCCGATGCAGACGTGTGTCTTGCTTTCCGGGGAAAGTAAAAATAGGTGAGTTCCATTTTGAGAAGTGGACCGGAGTTCAGAGAGCAGCCAACAAGACCATGGCCTCCCTTTTTCCGGATGGACAAACACCCACGCCCCTCGACTGTTCTCCGGAGAATCTGTTGGAGGAGTAGATGGATATCGTTACGAGAGAGGGAGATTAACGGCGCGGCTTCCTTCTACTTTAGGTATCCTGCCTAGACAGTAAGAGAGGAGGCAGAACGGCTGAGGGCAAGAGGGCGATTTCCGTTCTGGGAAGAAAACCGGTTCACGATGGGTGAGATAGAGGGAGAGGGAAAGAGCGACTGATGTGAGGAGCGGTTGCTATCCATTTTGGGTAATCTGCCAGAGAGGGGGTGATCTCCGTCCTGGTGTTGGTGTTGGCGGCTGGGGTGTTTGTGTTCTATTTATTCTGTTGGTCGCGTTCTCCGGTGTGGTGCTTCTCGACCTCTTCTCAAGCTCTATCAACGGTTGCTTTCCATTTCTGGAAACCCCCTGAAGAGGAGACCTCAAACGGAAAACCACGGCGCGATGGAGGACAAGGCTGGCTAGTTTCCGTTTTGGGAAAGAAGCCACTCGCCACTTCGATTCTCACGTTGTTCTGCCCCCACTCCCCTTCTTCACCCTCCTCTTGCCTCCTCCCTTTTTCTCTTCCCCCGGACTTCACAATTGTTGAGCCCTTTAACACAAAGACACAACAAATCGGAGGTAGACGGGCGCTAGAAGGGAGAGAGACAGAAGAGGCTTGAGCCCGTCTGCCGTGGCTGCTCCACTGTCACAAACAGCACGAACAAACATTACGCCGGCGGTCTCCCTTCCCTTTTCCCCTTCAGCCTTTCTACCTCATAGCTCCAGTTCGTTGCCCATGCTCTTCAGAAACAACGAGAGCAACAGCACTCAATATAACTCTGTCAACCCTGTGGTGGTTTTTGTTACGCAGTGCCCTTTTTGGTCAAGACCCGGAAGACCCCCACTCCGCAAATTCCTCCAAGCCAACTCCGCAACCATGTGGTATGGCTTGCGTCTAATTAGAGCTGTTGATGTGAGCTTGTCAGTTGTTTTGAGAACCACCGGTTCTTCTCCTCGTCTTCGCGCTTTGTCCTTGACCTTCGCCGTGCCAGAGTATGATAGGTATTAATCACCGAGCATCTGTTGACTTGGCAGTCTGCTTCCCAAACGAGAGTATGCGCGCACTCTCACTCTCCAATGCCGTCTTGCCCACTTTCCATTTCCATCTACTCTTTTTCTCGTCGTTTTCTAGTCTCTCTTCCATTTCCGCAAGTGGAACCGTGAGCGGATGGTCTACATTTTCGCCCTGCCCTCTGAACCATTGCTTATCTATGCCTAATGAATACACATTCTTTCAGAATTAAAGACACACTATTTCTACTCTATCTGTCCCCTTTACTGCCCTGGATTGGAAATGAGGGAGTTCTTACCTCTCCTCGCCTCACCGTCATCATCCCTTTGCATGCGAGAACCGCAGCCAACATGCGCGCCTAACACCACAACGGGAGTCTAATTACACGTTAGACTCGGAGAAAACACAAGGCACAAAGACAAAGGTGTGCACGAGAAATGAACTGCTTGTCCTGGTTTCCCCCATGTCCTCTTCTTTCTTTCAGAGCGACCATACTCTTCTTGGTGAGGTTCCGGAGCAGTCATTTCGGGACCGAATCTCTCCCTTCGGCCTCACCTTGCGTGTCTTGTCTTTCCAACACACATACTGCAATAGACAGGGCAGCTGATCATCTTCCGGCGTATCGACGTTCTAGACGTTTAAGCGTCTAGCGCCGTCCGTTGCAGCCGTTCCCCCTTCAAACTAACGCTCTTCTTCCCAAGACGGAAATCGCCCACGCTTTTGCCACCTGTGCAGTATCGAGACGAGCAAGCCACCGAATAACAAGGCCGTGGAAAGAGGTCATCTTCAGGCCTCTTTCCTCTTACAGGGGAATGCCGTTCTTACCAAGTGCGCCTTTTTCCCTTCTTGAAATGGAAACAGACCGTCTCTTTACCCCGGGGCGATCGGATGGAGGCACGCTTCGAGACCGGAGTACGGTGAAGAAAACAACAAGCAACTCAGCTTTGGAGTCTGTATACACATTTGCTCAAGTCTATGCTCGGAGCACAAACTCTAGTTGCCTTTTCGTGCGTTGTACTGTACGTCTCTCTTCCTCTCCCAAAAAGAAGAAAAAATTCTGTGTCGAGAAACAATAGCTTTTCTTCTGCATTTTTTCGTCTTGCCTCACTCTTTTCGAAAAGAAAACTGCTGAAGAGAGGATGATCACAAAACTTGGCCTTTTCCACGTTCCTTCCTTAGCCCCTCTCCATTTCTTTTCTTCTTCTATTTTCTGCTTCTTTTTCTTCTCCTTCCTTCTTTGTCCTTCGTCTTCTTTTCGTGTTCAAAGACCGCCCGGAGTAAACAAGAAAAGAACAACTCTATAAAAAGAAAGAAGGGTAGCAACAAAGGGTAGAAAGAAAGACTGCAAAGTCAAAGAAAGCGATGTGCATGCGCCGGCCCCTTCCAACCGTTCTCCGGTCGGTCCATCTCCCGCACTAAAGCTGGAACATACCGTCCTCCCTTCCCTCTGTCTCCCTTTCTTCTCTTTCTGCCCTTTCTCGTTGATGGACGAATTACTTTTCTCCATGTTCTTTCACGCTTTGTGAATCTCCCGATGGAAGTACACCCCCCCCCCCCCTCTTTGTTCTTTCCTCCGACCCTCTTTTAGGATATCATTTTTTGTTTGCGCTCTCTTTCTGTTTCTGGAATTGTGCCTGTTTTTGTTTGTTCCTTGTCTGTTGTATGTCTGTTGTATGTCTGTTGTTTGTCTTGTTTGCCTGTTGTTCCCCTCCTCTGTCTACACCCCCTCCCCCACACGGCCCCGGAGCTACAAAACGGTGAAGCCGTCAGTCCAGGACTAACCATGGAAACGGTGGTTGTTCACGGTTGGATGGCTTTGCATCGAGGACATCAAGGAAACGGTGACGATGTTGACCACCGGTATTACGACCAGAAGAGGTAGGCGACCGGTCGGGATCAAACATGGACCAGACTCGTTAGACCCGGTCCGGAACTATGGGGTGCACGGCCGATAGAGGAATGCACAGGGTCCGGTGCACCATCGACGAGGCCAAAGGGTACGGGAATTTCCAGGTCCAGAACGACCGGCCTCGTTCTCAATAAGAACACTGGCCGTGGTTATCTACTTCAATCCAGATGGAGAAATAGACCGGAATAGAGATGAAGCATACTGGGCCGGGTGCATCATCATTGAGGTAAAAAGGCTTGTCTCTCAGACTAGAACGATGGCGGACGAAGGCTGACCGGCCTCTTTCTGAGATCGGATACTGACCGGGGATGTCCTCTTCCGTCTTGATGGCGTTGTGGACCAAAGAGAAGACGAGGAATGTTTGGCTCCGTGCACCGTCGATGAGGCACACAAAAAGATCTCCAAGGCAGACGACCGGCTTTCTTCTCAAAAAGGTCATTGACCGTGTCTGTCCTCTTCCGTTCATCTAGACACATCGCCCGACCAAAAAGATGAGGGATGAAAATAAGGTGTACACATGGTCTTTTCTTCTGTTGTCGCCACAAGGGGCATTCTTCTGAAAAGGGATATTGGCCGACTGGTCCTGCTATGCTATCACGGTTCCCCAGGGCCAGAGCAAAGGTAGACTGACCGGCCTCCTTCTGAATTGGGATATTGACCGGCTGGTCATGGTCGCTGATGAGGACACCGTGATCGATGAGGTAATTCGCCATACTGACAACAAATGAGAGGCATTGTCAGTCGTCAGGAGAGGGCGATATGCGCATTTAATGCCAGCAAGGCATACCCCGTCGCCCACTTCTACGTAGGCTGCCTCTCGTTTGTTCGCTAGTGGTCATTGGATTTCACCTTCTACAGACCATCGTAGGCTTTCCACTGCCGGCATTCTCATTTGCTCTTCTTACGCCAATCGAATCTTCTGTCGGAGGCTTAAGCGCTTAACTCGCCCGCAAAGAGAGCTTCTACTCTATGGCGATCTGCCGTCGACGATCGCCCAATCCCGTATGCACTTGTTCTCCACGCCCTTTCTCCATATATGTCTGCTACCCCGTACTTTGCCTCTCAGAGCTTCACAAGGACATACCAATTGTTTTGAAGCATTGGGTATACCCCGACACTGGTAGGCTGAATATTGTGGGGGAGGCAGAATCCTACCTTTGATCACGAGAAACATGAGTCTGCCTATGGTGGAAGGCACACAGAAATTGGGCGAATGAAAGGCATTAAACGACAACACTTGGCCCTCATTGGTAGAAAAAAAAGGCGTATTCTCTCTCCTACAGTCACAAATGGCCAGCTGAAAAGACGATGAGCCGCTGTGGAGATTCTGAGGGATGAGTCGAATGATTGGGACGGTGGGCAGAATTTTGACGAGAGGAGGCGGCCTTTAATTCAGCAAATTGAGAACAAATGGTGATCGTATTGGCTTTAAGAAATATGAAAAAATAGGGGTAGAAGTAGTGCTCTGTATGCAATTGGCTGACTCTCGAGTTGGGCACAACGAACATGACGTTCTCGGCAGTGACTCGCCCTCGGTCTACCGTTTCTCTTTTTCTGCCAAAAGTACCGTTCTACAAGGCGTTTCGCGGATGGCTAGAAGCCAACGATCCTTTCAACGCTCACGATCGTGGACATGTCTATACAGCTGCTGTGTATTTGACCGCCATGCTCCGTGACGACTTGGGCACGAGTTGAGGATTGCCCTGCTTTTCAAGATGTCTAGTCTCACGTCAACTATGATGGACTGGGGATGGCCACGACACACCCAACACTTTCATTGTTGCTAAAAAGAGGTTTACAATGCCATCCATTTGTACATTAACGAAGGCGGAGCGAGGTACTTGCAGATAACAAATCCTATTGTCACGAAAAGGATATCGAGAGACATGGTCGGTGTGACTAGAGTGCACAGAGGTATTGATTATATTTTCTATATGCTCCGATCCAACCTGGAGAGACGAAGCAGTGGCGAACCACCCGCAAAGAAATGTAGACAAGAAGCGCACGAGCAAAGGAGAACCAAGAAACAGAAACAGAAAAAGTGTAAGGAGACCTAAATAAACGCCGCGCGTCGTAAACAGCAGCCAGAAGGAGGTGAAAAAAAGGAGGAAACAAAATGAGCGAGAAAGAATCGCATCTAGACAGGAGAAAGGAACGGTACAACAGACAGACAAACACTCTGACGGCGCTCAGCTCCGCAGAGACTCCAACCGGTTGCGCATCTGCGCCATCATGGCTTCCGTGTCCTCCTCGTCCTCTTCTTCCTCGTCGCCGCCGCTGTGCGGGCCGCCCTCGGCAATGGCCACCTTGTTGCGCGCCACCGGCACGGCCGGCTCCGCGGCCACGGCCTCGGGTGTCGTGCCCACGGGCGTCGACGGCAGCACCTGGCCCGTCGAGGCCATGCGGTCTTTGAGGATCTCGCCCAGCACGCGGTCCACCTCGCTATCGGCCTCGGCGAGGTCCTCGTCTTCAAAGAGTGCGGCGTCGTCCTCGGGCAGCGTCTCGTTGACCATTTCCTCGACGATGCCCGCCTTCATCAGCTCGACGCTCAGCTCCTGCATGGTGCCCGCGAGCTCGGGAAGGCGGATCAACTGGTTGACGTCGCGCATGACGCCGACGCTGGCGCGGATGGAGCCCTCGATCTTGCGCATGGCAAAGGCCTCGCTGACCTGCATCTGGACGCTGCTGAGCTGGGCGCGGCCGGTCACCAAACGGGCCGAGGTGCGGCGGGCCCTCAGCAGTTCGCGGGCAAAGTCGCGGACCTCGCGCTGGGCCTGTTTGGCGCGGGAGGGGTCGCGCTGGGCGCGGCGGTCGGCTTGGAGAATGAAGTTTTTTGTGGTGATTTCGGCGCGCTTGGCGTTGGCAATGTCGCGGTCGATTTTGCGAATGTTGGCGCGGAGGAGGGTGTTGCATTTCCGAAGCTGGAAGGAAAAACGGGGCATTGTTAATAAAATGCAGGAGTAAAGAAGGTCGCATCGCCATGATATGCATACCTGCGCCTGCGGGTCAGGCTTCTGGAAAAGAGCCCGGATGTTGTCCATTGTCGCCGGTTGTGTCGGCGGTGTGCGCCACCAGCAGAGCGTAATTCAGGGTGTATCTGGTTCGAGAGTCTTTTGCAGTCGTTTCTTCTCTCCGTCCTATGGCTCGTCTCGGTGTTTCGCCCAACCTCCTCCTCCGAGGTGCTCTCGGGAAGACGCAGAAGGAGAATGTGCGAGGCTACCGCAACTTGGGCTGGGTACCGTACGCCTTCGCTTCCTAGAAGAAGCCTCCGGATCGAGAGGAAGAGTGGCCGTCGGGCGTTTCCGGCGACGCAGGGTTTCGAGATTGACAGGAGTCCACTCGTTCGGCGTCGCCGTGGAAGAGCCGATGAAGCTGCTTCGTGAGTAATTGCAGCGGTGTTCGTGTGTTCGTTCGCTGGCGGTTGGTCTTCAGATCGCCGTCGTATTTCAAACCAAGAAAGAAAGGCGGGTGCCTTGTCGCCACAGTTTGTGATCGTGATCGTGGTCGTGGTCGGCTGTCGGAGGACGTTGGAATCTTTGTGAAATTGGCGCCCGGCCTTGTTTGGTGACGTTCCGTGCGTGGGGCACTTTTCTGCGCCGCCGCCTCTGAACTCTGAATGGGCGCCGCCTTGCCCGCCTCGCACGTGCTGATAAACAGGTTCCTGATAACGATAACATAGGCAAGGCAGGCAGGCAGGCACAACAGGGCAGGCTCAAGCACAGGCGGGTCAATTGGGCCAATTAGTGGGCAAAGGCGGGGAAAGAGAGCGCCCAAGTGCAGCCCAGACGATCCACTGTAGTAAATGGGCACAATCGGTATTCGACCACCGCATCATTCTGCTGTGAGAACCTTCTTGGAAGGCGCGCATCATTGGCAGGAGCTGTTGGTTGTTCTTTCCCCCGGGTAGCACAGTTTGCAATCGTTCGTTCAGAGATTACAACATACATCTGGCTCCCTTCTTCCTGTTTGGGATACACCTCGAGTGATAAGATGGCAGCTTGCAGTCCGAGACCAGAGATAAGCGCGCAGCAGAGGCTGCTTCGAAACGGCTACCGATACAACGTACTCCGTAATCTTGAGGCCACGGGCTTCAGACAGATTTGAGATGACGAATATAAGATATGTCGTAATTACACGGTGCATTCTGATTGCAGAGACAGCTGTCGTCGCAATCGCTTGAACTTCACTCAACATTCACTCGCTTGTGGACGTACAGGTACGCCGCATTCGGTCTGTTCCTGGCTACTTGAGAGACCTGCTTCGCCTGCCCAAGGCTGGCGTTGTAGCCTGCCGCTGCCTGCTTGCTGTGGGCGCTTTGCTGCGGCCCTTTCTACGGAGCAATTCTTTCTGTCGTGGATTCGGTTGCGGGGCAGCCTGGGATACTTTGCGCACTGTGAGGAATGCTGACAAGGCCTGGTGCACCTGTTTCTTGTCTCCACTTTGTGGGCGGCTCTTGCTGTTGCCCAGACACACCTGGGCTGAAGGGCGAAAGGAGGCAATGGGGTCGCATTGCAAGTACCGGATGCAGCTAGTTTGTAGGTAGAAATACATTGGGTCTCCTCGGTCCCCCTACAGCTGCGGGGTCCTTCCTTGCCAGAGCTCCTGGAGGCAGGATCTGGCGAACAAAGTCGCCGCGGCACTGTGCTGCAGACAGTGTCGCTCTTTCCTCCTGCTTCTCTTGCTCCAGTCCAGGTGAATCTTTGTGGTTCCTTGCACTTCCACAAACCCTCTCTGCTTCTGTCCCCCCCTCCCCTCCTTCTCTCGCCCGCCCACAAACGCACCCACTCTCTCCCAAAGCCAGCAACGACGCCTTCGCCTGGGCTCCACCATAGCAAACACTGCAAAAATCATACTCCGAGCCATCATCGACAACCTCAACTTTGCCTCTTTTTTTTGTTAAACAGAAAAGCGAATTCAATCCTCTTTCTCTTCCTTCTTCCACCAGCAATTCTCAACCACCAGCCACCGCATCGCACGCAACTTCCCAAGCTTGCCTTGCTTCGTCTACAGAACTTGTATAGCTTCGCATCTTTCGCACCAGCTTTCGCAGCCTCCTTTTTCGCAAAATCGGCCTCTTTCTTCGGTCGACACTTTCTCGCCGAGCTCTCCCATAAGCTTCACGTCACGTCCCCCTCTTTCTCTCTATTCGTCACCATGTCTGCCGAAACATACACCCCCGAGGGTAAGCTGTCTTCCATTGATCCCCCCTGGCTCATTCTCATTCGATCGTCTGTATCGCCCGGCGGCTGTTGGGCGCGGAAAGGGGTCACCAAAAACAGACGACGTCACCGCCGCTGCCCCCTTTCCCACCCAATACCGTTCGCGATGGCGCATTGGCCCTTGAGCCTGCTCTCGTATTGAACTCGGACATACTGACGATGATCCTCCCACAGTCCTCTGGGCCCAGCGCTCCTCCAAGGACGACGCCGAGAAGAACTTTATCTACCTGACCATTGTCGTCCCCGACGCCGACCCTTCCCAAGCCGAGATCACCCTCAAGCCCACCAGCGTCTCCTTCAAGGGCTTCTCCAAGACCTTGAAGCGCACCTACCAGGTCGTCCTCGACCTCTACGCCGAGATCGACGAGGCCGCCAGCAAGGTCAACCACACCTCCCGCTCCGTCGAGCTCAAGCTGGTCAAGAAGGAGCTCGGCGACGAGTACTGGCCGCGCCTGCTCAAGGACGCCAAGAAGGTCCACTTCCTCAAGACCGACTTTGACAAGTGGGTCGACGAGGACGAGCAGGACGAGGCACCCGCAGACGACTTCTCGCAGTTTGGCGGCATGGGCGGCGGCGGCATGGGCGGCGGTATGCCTGGCGGCATGGGTGGCATGCCTGGTATGGGTGGTACGTAATCCCCACGACACTCTCATGACCATCGTGAACACAGCTAACACACTTTTTCAACGTTTAGGCGACTTTGGCGGCATTGACTTCTCCAAGCTCGGCGGTGCCGGCGGCTTCGGCGGCGAGGGCGAGGACGAGGATGAGGGCGACGAGGGCGACGAGGGCGAGGACGAAGACGAGATGCCTGCTCTGGAGGGCGAAGAAGAGGCTGCCGAGCCAGCAAAGGCGGCGTAAATGGTGTCTAACAAGGGCCTTTTAAGGAAATGCAATGACACGAAAAACCTGTCAAAGAAAATGGAAAGCCGGTAATCAAATTTTATGCTATTTTCTCCTGTTTATTTTTCAACGCTTCGGGTTAGGATACATGGAAAGGAAGAACGACTGAATGGAAACGGGGGCAGAAAGAAAGTAAGGGCGGGAGAAGGTGAAAGCGGGAATGAGAGATGACATTGCCATCTTCTTTCTTTTTCATACAGCTGGTCTTTCATTTGTGGTCAACCCGTCGGCTCATCTTTCTCTCACATCTTTTTTTTCTTCTGCCTTTCATTCTCTCGATATCAAACTGGCGAACCGGAGTCAATACCGGTTCTAATTGCTTGGAGGAGATACACATACATACACAACATAAAAGCATCTAAGCATGAGCAAACCTTTGGTGACCATTTCAAATTCGTTGTTGACGGCCATTGCGTTGTTTCTACGTGTCCGACGTATGTACATTTGCCTTGAGGGAGACTCTGCTACTCCTGACATGGTTACTACTGCCATATGCGTGTGGAAAGTCTGTTATCATCACGGTCACGAATAGAAGAAAACATATCACCTGTATCATACTGAAACGTAAAGGATAGTACGCTGGCCATGTAATTCGGGTCTATTTCACGTGTATGTGTTTGCAAAGAAAATTGGTGCTCATCCTTAGTAGCATTCTATGTAATGAGCAGATGAAAAAGAAGTGACACCGAAAAGCACAAACGAGGAACCCGAAAAAGCAAAAAGGACCAAACAAAAACAAGAGAGAATAAAGAGAAAACCCGTCCTCCATCAGTGAAAAAAAAAATTGTTACAAAGACCAAATTAAAGAATGCGTGTTGCTGTCCGGCCTTCTCTCCCACTCTCGGTTCCCACTCTAGTATTGCCTCCTCTCCTCCGAAGCCCCATATACGTCGCATATATTTTACATAATCTCGTCGTCCATCGGGGCGTCGGCGGGGGCCGCGGCAGGGGCACCAGCGATGGCGGCGCTCGTAGCGGCAGCCGGGGCAGCAGCACCGTTGGCGGCAGCGCCGCTGCTGACAAAGTAGTCAGCCATCTCAGAGTCGAGCTCCTCGGCCGTCTTCTTCGCCGGGCGGGCGCTGCGGGCACCACGACGACCCTGGCCGGGCTTCTTGTTGCCGTTGTTATTGTTGTTGTTGTTAGTCTGGTTGTTGCCCTTCTGGTTGCCGGCGCCTCTGGCAGCGTTACCAGCACGCTTGTCATTGGCGGCGGACTTGGCCTGAGACTTAGGTTGCGAGATGCGCTGGCCCAGAGTCTTCGGCTGAGGGATGAGCTCGGCCTTAGCAACGACAACCTCGACCTGAATTCAACGGGTTAGCATCTATTTGCATGCTATCTGTTGCATAGAAATACTGTGTGTTCTCACCTTGACGGCGCGGTTGTCGATCAGAAGACCGTTCACCTCCGAGAAAGCCTTGCTGGCGCCGTCCGCGTGGTGGAAGACGACCGTGGCGATACCACGGCTGACACCACCAGGGCCGTACGACAGCTCGATTCTCTTGACCTGACCAACAGCCTGGTTGAAGTAGTCCTGTTCGCAGTGGAAGGTTAATTAGTTATTCGAGGATGAGAAATAGCAAGCGTGTCGATATTTGGCATCGCATATCCGATGTCGTCGTTTCGAAGTGGTCGTCGCCATCAGGGTCCGGGTCTAGTGTACTGCAGCCAGCTGCAGTAAGCTATCGAGCAGAGTGGCCTTCCGGCATCTACTATCGAAGGGATCCATCCAAGGGGAATCAAGTCGCCAATCGTAACAGGGCAGAGCAGAGCAGTGAGCGTAAAAGCAGCGAAACCAGCCGGCATCCCTTCCGCAAACCGTCCTCAGCGAGCCGACAAAAACTTTCGAAATCGACGGAGTGAACGGCATTCCAGCCGTTTGTGCCCACCACCAGATCCTTATGTCGTCACAACAGCGCAGCAAGTCCTCGCAAGGCGTCGTGTGCCGCCATATTTCAGGCGACAACGAAGTGATGCGAAGTAAAAAGAGCCGCCATGAGCCGTCGGGTTCTCTCAACCGCTATTAAGCCATCTTTTCTCGAGAACCGTAATGGAGAGGAAGGTCTTCTACCACCATTGGCCGTGCTTCCCTGCCACGTTGCCGGTTGCTGCTGTTCTCCGTAGGCGACAAGTTGCTCAAAAAGGATCCGAGAGGTGCCAAAGCCAACGGTAGAATACACTTGGGATGTATCAAAGGAGAAAAAGAAAACGAAATGAAAGAAATGAACTAGGAGCCCTCTGTTGTTGCTCACTGCATTTGCTTGCCAGTAAAAAGATCGATCTTCTGGTGACCAGCCAGAATAGGATCGTCTCAGTTCACACTGCCTAGAAGAAGGTAGCGTCGTCGAATTTAATGACAGCCAAGGATATCCCCGTTCTGCCAGCGCCGAAACAACTGTACGTATGGGTGCTTGCCAGGCAACCTCATGACGAGTGTTCGATACTTGCGCGGCTGGGATGATCCGATTGCTCAAAACTTCCAAAACAAGCGACGGCCGCACAAAAGGCGAAACCACCGATGGAAGGAGACTGACGTGGCGTCTCGACGACCCGACTCTGGGGCTTATGTGGATTGCGAGATGAGCGCACCGGGCGCTTTGAGACATCTCTCAGGACAGTTCGGACTTGCGTCGGAACGATAAAAAACCCAATATCGGACAGGGAAAGGAAACAACGACGACGGTGTCGGTTGACGATGCGATGAAAAAAGATGGTGTCGACAATTCCAAAGGCGGAAAAACGGCCTCAGCGGAAACATACCTTGATCTGGGCCTCAGACACATCCTTGGGCTGGTTGGGGTGTTAGCAGGTGTTTGCTGCTGAGAAGGACAAAAGAAACCGGAATGCAAACGAGGACATGAGGGAAGAGTTGCATACCAGGTTGCTGACCACAATCTTGCTCTCGCCGACAGCACCATGCGGCTTGAAAGGGGCAGACTTGTTGTTGATGCCACGAACGGGCTTGGTGTTCTTATGAACACCACCGGCGGGTGCCGGTTTGGCCGGGCCAGACGAGCGGCGCGTCGAGCGGCGGCGGTTGTTGCCAGCAGTCTTGCGTTGGTTCGACAGAATGTCGTCAAGAGACTGATCAAGCTTGCTAGACATCTTGAATGTGTGTTGGGGGGTTGGCGGTTGAGAGTTGGAAAGAGGTGGCAGAAGAAATGGCGATTCGCAAACGATAAAGTGTTCGCGAAAGGGAAGAAGAAGCGATGAGAAAAGATCTCGTTCGGGTCAAGGAAGAAAGAGGGAAGTTGACGAAAGAGCGCGACGTGAAGCGATGGATAAAGTGGATGTTTACGGGCGGAAAAGTTTGCGCGCGCGGCAGGGAAAGGTCTGGTTTGGCAGGGAAGAGCGAAAGAAGAAGTAAGAAGAAGAGTAAAATAGTAGGGAGAATAACAGAGACTGTCGAAGTTGGGTGCAGTCGTTGGTAAGAATAAAGAAGATGTTGTTTGCAGTTTGGGTTGATGTTGGAGAGAAAAGTGAGAAGAGGGAGAGGAGGAAGAGCGAAAATGGAGAGAACAGGAGTCAGGAGCGAGCCAGGGAGGGAAGTCATGGGGTGTTGGCCTCAGGTGTTCTCTCAGGCAAATAGGCAGGCGTGTCCCGCCCAAAAAGGGGCGAGCGCCTTCCCATGCAGGAGGCGACAACGACGGGGCTGCGCTTTTCCAGTCTAACCAGATTCGGACTGACTCAGCGGCCGTTCCTGCTTGGGGCTGGACCCGGGACAGCCAATAGCAAGCGCTAGCGCAGCACCCTGCCGCCCGCAGCCAGCACCTTGTTGAGGCCTCGCCATCAGCGGTCTCAATGGAGGCATCCTGTTGACAAGCTTTCACATAGCAAACAGTCGCAATGGCAACCGGACAGGTCTTGCAATCCGGATGGGCAAACAGATAAAACTCACTTATTCATGTGGCATAGGTCAGATGATCAGTTGGTTGGAAACCTCGCTCTTGTTTTATTGCTCGCCAAAAAAAAAAAGATAACCTCGAAATGCAGACGCCTTGCAGATATATTTACAACAAAAATGTACCAAATCCTTTTCGTTTCTCTCGAAACAGCCCTTTCTCATCCCTCAGCCAGTCTTCGATCGGCCCCTTCCCGTGGTAGTCCTAGCCCGGGACAAGGAGTCCGCTCGACAGAGCTCCGGCACCGTATCGTGTAGCGTTTCGCCGTGCCGTCCCCCGTTGCTGCGGCCGGCGCTACCCCATTGCTGGCATGGGATAGTTGTCATTTCTCCGGCCGCATGAGACAGTGCTTCTTGGTAGAGCATCCGTTCCACATCGCCCTAGTTTATCTTGACGCCTTGCCTGCTGATTGTGCTTGTGCGCTGACCTTGGCGGGCTTTGCGGTCTCGTCCACGGCATTGACTTCGAGGAAGTGGTAGATGACGATGAGTACCATGGCCGCAATGCCGAGGAAAACGGCAAGGTTGTAGAGCTGGTCGTCGGTGATCATCGTGGCGGTTTTGGAGAAGGAACCGGTGGAGGTCGAGGTCGGATGGCAAAGTGAGAAAAAGGAGAGCTCTAGTAGCGCGGGACTCTGGTAATGGGCAATGCGATTAGTTTTCTGGGCGGTCGAAAGCAGACGGAATTGAACATCAAAACGAGGCGGAACATACCAACTGGATCAGGTGGGTGTCGTTGAGGATATTGTAAACTGAAGAAGTGGTGATGGGAGACGTAGCTTCATGGACCTGGCGGCTTCCCGTGTCGCAATAGGGAAGGACAGCTTTCACGGCGTGGTGGATTTGGGCGCCGCGCGTTTTGGCGGAAAGAGGACCACACGTGACAATTATTAGTCATCTTTGAATATGGCAAATTCTGGTGCGGGTTGCCCTCCGTCATTTTTGCCTTTGCCCGCCAAGAGTCACTGCCCGCAAAAAACCCCACGCTTGCCTCTCTAGAGTGCATTTTTCCAGGCGAGGGACGCTCCAGAATAAAATTTTAACGCCCCAAAAGCCCCTCCAAAGCACGACGCAGTACTGACAACATATAGAAGCGACGACACACACGACGACGACGACCAAAGCGGCGACCACTTTTTTCCTATCTCTTGAAAATCCAAGCTCAGCATCAAACCCTTGGCTGGTAGCACCTTCTACGACACCTTTCTTTTTTTCTTTGTATTTTTTTGCTGTTCTCTTCTGCACCTCCCCCACCTCGTCACAGCCCTACCGACACGATGCCGCCCAAACGCAACGAGAAGGGCCCCGGCGGCAAGGTCAAGCCCGGCACCGCCAAGCTGGTCGATGACAAGACGTTTGGCATGAAGAACAAGAGGGGTGGCGCGGCGCAGAAGCAGATTGCGCAGCTGACGTCGCAGATGAAGAGCGGCGGCAACCCAGAGCAGAAGCGCAAGGAGGCCGAGAAGTTGGCACGCGAGCGCGAAAAGAAGGCCGCCGAGGAAGCCCGGCGCGAACAGGAACTGCTCACCAAGACGGTGCAGATCCAAAAGGTGCCGTTCGGCGTGGACCCCAAGACGGTGGTGTGCATCTTCTTCAAGAAGGGCAACTGCGAAAAGGGCAAGAAGTGCAAGTTCTCGCACGACCTGGACGTGGAGCGCAAGACGGAGAAGCGCAATCTGTACACGGACATGCGCGGCGGCGAGGAGGAAGAGAAGAAGAAGGAAACGTCGGCCGACTGGGACGAGGAGAAGCTGCGGTCCGTGGTCATGTCGAAGAAGGGCAACCAGCGGACGTCGACGGACAAGGTGTGCAAGTTCTTTATCGAGGCCATCGAGGACGGCAAGTACGGCTGGTTCTGGATCTGCCCCAACGGCGCCGACAAGTGCATGTACAAGCACGCTCTGCCACCAGGGTACGTTAACCCCCACCCTGACATCGCTCCTCATTCGTTCCCTACTGACAAAATAGATTCATCCTCAAGACAAAGGAACAGCGGGCCGCCGAAAAGGCTCTGCTCGACAAGTCCCCCCTCAAGACCCTCACGCTCGAAGAGTTCTTGGAATCTGAGCGCCACAAGCTCGTCGGCGCGTCGACGCCTGTCACACCCGAGACGTTTGCCAAATGGAAGAAGGAGCGTCTCGACAAGAAGGCGGCCGAGGAGCAGGCCCGCAAGGCCAAGGAAGCGACTGGTCGTGCTTTGTTCGAGAGCGGCAACTGGCGGATGGAGAGCGACGACGAAGCCTCTTCCGACGAGGAGGACGACGACGACAACGCCAACGAGGACGCCTGGAACCTGGAGAACCTGCGGAAAGAGACCGAGGCTCTGCGGCAAAAGACGGAGGACGAGCGGCTGGCCAACCTGCACGGTGTGCCCGTTGCACCCGACGACGCCGGTCTTTCTACAGAGCCAGACGCTGCCGAGGCAGACACATGAACGCACTCCTCCTTGCGCGCTCTTGTCGGGGATGCCGTCATTCTTTCCCTTCAAAAGGGGAGATATCGGAGCGCATATGGGACACATGGAGCCGTGGCCTAACTGGCATTATTTACTATTGCCTGTCCTTTTTTAAGGACTACCGCCACTTCATGCCCTCTGCCCCGCCAACGGCTACCCGGACAGAGGTATCCACGAAGATAAATCGCCGAGTCGAATTTGCGAGATGATGAAGGACTGCAGCGTTCTTGATGGAAGCATGTTGTGGCAGCAGTGACGAAAAGCACAAAACAAGGCTGCGCAACCACTTGCGGGTGTGAAGAAAATATATCATGGCATGTCATGCGGATGGGCCAAAAAAGGAAGCCTCCTCTGCGGTGCCGGGGGCGTTTATATCATGTCTTTTTATTCTTGCGGCTTACGTTTTGCTTTCTTCTCACTTGGACGTGTCGAGATACGAGATTGCCGGGTTTGATACGGCGCAATGGTCGACATCTAGATGCGAAAAGCGGGCATATAACATCTTAATAACCTTAAGACGCCACCATTTGGTTTACTTGGTTGCCAAAAATAAATTATAGCAACAACAGCTTGAACGATTTCCAGAAGTTGAACCTAATTTGTCATTGCAATATCATTCTGTAGAATCCCGAGGAGCGTCAAAACTACACTATCATGCCCTGAGGCATACAAGCACATGCTCAAAGGAGGCCCTGCCTCTCTTAGAACTTCTCCACGTACGGGCGGAGATCGATCTCCTGCGTGAAGCCCGAGCGGTGCTGCGTGTGCAGGTGCCAGTACTCGTCGGCGATCTGTCTTGTTAGCTGTGCTCTTCCTACTTGATATCCATCGCTGAACGCCAAGAAAACTTACCGCATCCGGGCTCAGCTTGCCGTCGGGCGCACCGTTGTTGGCGTGGTAGCCCTTGGTCCGCGGGATGTCAATGACGGCGTCAATGATTGCGTGCGCAACGTGCACGCCCTGGGGGTGGAACTCGCGAGCCAGCGACTGCGCCAGGCCGCGCTTGGCGAACTTGCCAACGGCAAAGCCCGAGAAGAAGGCGCTGCCGCGCGTCGACGCCGTGGCACCCGTCACGAGCAACGTCGGCGGGTTCGGCGAGTCGGGCACGGACTTGAGGAGCAGCGGAAGTGTGCTCTTAGCAAAGAGGTAGAGGCCGCGCCTGTACGCCGTACTGTTAGTACGCTTTTCCCTCTATGTATACAAACGTTGGAGAAGGGGTGGCTTACGGGTTCGCCGCGAGGGATGCGTCGAGGTCGTCGATGGACGTCTCAAGGAACGGCTTGCGGCCGCCGAAGCCGCCGCTGACGTTGTAGATGGCGGCCGCGAGCCCGGCGTCTTTGAAGCCCTCGGTCTTCTGGATCTCGGCAAACGCGTTCTCCACAGACGTCTGGTCCGTCACGTCCGTCGTGATACCGATGGCCTTGCCACCGGCCTCGTTGATCTCTTTGACAATGTCTTGGTAACTCTCAGGCTTGCGGGCGAGCAGGGCCACGGGGTAGGCCTTGGCGAACTTGAGGGCGACAGAGCGACCGGTACCCGCACCGACACCGGCAACAACTGCGTAGAAGCTCTTGGTAGCCATAGTTGTGAGAAAGGGTGCTTGAGGTTCAAGTTGTGTGTAGATTGACTGTAATCTTGTGTTAGGTTCAGGAAGCGGACGGGTGATCATTAATCAAATATGCAGACGGAGATGGATGTTAAAATGAAGATGAAGATGAGGCAAGGTTTGAGGTCTTCACATCTGGGTCGTTCCTTCCTTATATGCTGTTCGCGGCATCACGAATTAATAATCGATAATGCCATTCGGAGTTGATTGTTCACAATCGAGTACTTTTACACGACGTCGACAGGCTGCATACGTAGCTCTTGAGCATGTACCGAACGCCCCGTCCGGGCCCTTATGATGCTAGCGACGGGAAGGCACCATTTCTCAGCGAAATGTCGAACTCCGGGGAAGCTTGGCTGAGAACAGTGGAAGGCAGAGCCACGAAATGGTGGCAGATTCTCCCGAACTGACAAATGCGACCACGGGACAGCTATTATTACAGGGCGCTCCAGAGCAGCAGTGAGACCCTTGTACCTGAAGGTCACTGTCTAGGTACTCGGTAGTGCTAAACGACGGGGAAGTTACAGCAGTAGGCACAAGGGCAGCCCAACAGCAATGGGCAGAAAAGGAGTTAGTCCCAATTCAGCAGTTGACTGGCCCGTGCGCTAACGCACCCTTTCCTGCGGTTTGCCCGTTGAAGTGTGGATACACGCGACTTCACGGCCATCCTCTGGAAAGCGCAAACGCCCCCATTAGCCAACGCGTTGTGTGCCATTTGCGACGACCTGCGGCTCCCGCTCAAAGGCACATCACCCGCATCCAGATCACATGAAAGGTAATGAGGCGTGCTTTCAACGCCTCTTCCTGCCAATCATCTCAGCCTTGCTGACTCATGAGTCCAGACCACAAGCCATGAAGTGGCCAGCCATCTTATGAGATCGCGGAGCTTGAGATGCGCATGGCGCGCCCATAGCCCGGGCATAGCGCCGTTATTTATGCACATTTTCTGGCTTTGATGGTGTTGGCACTGCTTTCAAAGAGCCAATATGCCTCTTGAACAGGCGGGCCGGCTGCCACCCAAGGCATCACGGACTGCTGATACAGTCCACACTCCAGCCCCAATCCCGGCTGCGGCACCGGCTCCGGTCCCTTCTCCGGTCACAGCATACACCTCCTTTGCAAGAGCTGCCCCAAGCTTCGGAACTCCTCCATCGAGGGCCAATTATGGCGGCGGCAACGACTACGGTGACGACGACCAGGATGAAGTCTCCCAACAGCTGCTGAGCCACCACCACCAATCTATATTACCACCCGCATCACCATCGGGCCATCGAAGAAACGGCGGAAGTGCAGGCAACAGCCTCACGGCTTCACCAGTTCACAATGCGCCCCCTCGATCACCAAGTAGGCCCCTTGGTGCTTCACTATCCTCGGCATATGCACAACCGGCCTTACAAACCCGACCGTCCCGAATGCACCAGCTCGGCACGGCCAACTCGTCGGTCATGGAGATCGATGAGCTGGCCAACACGGAGGAAGATGACGCAGAGTCGGACGTGCCGCCGCTCATCATGTCGGACCTGGACCCGCGATACGCAAAGAAGGTCGTGACACCAAAGAAATCACCCCCACAACCCGCTCAACCCCAACCTGCACACGTGCCGAGCCTCAGTATACGGCAACCTCAAACACCACACAAGACGAATGGCACCAGCAAAGTGTCTACGACGCCGTTACGGCAGCCGGTGATTAGCATCCCTCTGGCCGCCTCGGCACTCTCAACACAGCGACCTCAGCCTCACACCCCCGGTCGAATTACGCCCATGGCAATGTCGGTTTCGTTACCAGCACTTTATACGCCCAAGGCCAGCAGCAGTGCCGGTGCCAGCAGTGCGACACCTCGGCCGGTGGGCACAGGTACGGCACCACAACCGACAAAAACCAAGTCGCCCGTCGTCGCTGTTGGGCGGCGCTCGAACACCATGCTCAACGTGCGCGTCAAGGGCCGGCCCAAGGGCTGGAAGCCCGGCATGTCCTACAGAGAAGTGGCACTACGGAATGCGGGCGTCGACCCCAACGACCCGTCCGTGCCGCCCGAGATCCTCATGCCACCCCGCGCCCGGAAAACAGGACGGCCGCCGGGCCGGCCACGGCTACCCGGAGGCCCCAGGCCCAAACCGAGTCAAAGCGCCTTTGGCTACAAGCGGGTCGGCCGGCCGCCCATCCAGCCCGTTGAAGTGGTCCAGCGGTCCATCTTCTGCAGCGGGCAGGCCTGCTTTGCGCCGTTTATGTGCGAGTGGACCGGGTGCCGCGCCGAGCTGCAGAACATGGCGACACTGCGCAAGCACGTGGCCGTTGTGCACGGGAGGCCGGCCGAGGCGCTCAAAACGTGCCAGTGGCGGCGGTGCGCCAGCCGGGAACCGCCCGTGCAGTTCAAGGACAACACAAACACCGATGCGGATGGGCGGACGTTTCTAGAGCACATGGAGTACCAGCACCTGGCACCATTGGAGTGGCACCGGGGCGACGGGTTTGTCAACAACGGCCACATAGGGCCACCACAGCCGCCAGCAGCGGCCGCGCTGCTGGCCAAGGCGAGAACAAGAGACGCGTCGAAGACCAAGATCGAGGACGACAGCAAGGTTCAGGTCCCGGCTACATCGTTGGCGACGGTTCCGACGGATACCGGCGTTTCGCACACAGCGCTGGAAGTGGGCCTGGACGGCGTTCCACCCGAGGACGTACCGCGCTACCTTTTGGACGACGAGGGCAAGCAGGTGACACCGCTGCTCCGTGACGGCCTGTTGGAATCCTCGACGATATTTTGGACGCCGGAAGAGCGCGGCCGGCGACTCAAAGAGCTGTACCGACAGCACCAGCAGAATATGAACAAGCGGCCGGATCGGGGCTTGAACCGTTGGGTATGAAGACATGGAGATGATAACGAGGCTTTGGCTATGGTCTACAGTGAGTGAATCGGAAATGGAAATAAGGCGGCGGAGTCGTTTGCATTAGAAAAGTATAAAGGCATCAGAATGCACACTGAACATGCGGCATTTTTACAGACGGATATACCAAAAAGAGGCACCGAGACACTGATAGAGAAGCAGCTTGAGCAGCGTGAGCAATTCTGTTTGTTGAACATAGAATAATACCATCAGCCGATACAGGTGACTGCACCTGGCCGAGATAGGAGCAAAAGGGAGGGAAGCAAATATCAACTACAAGTATTGCTCCATAATCACTCGATATGATGTATTGTCTTGGCATTTTTTTTATCTTCCTCGCCAATTATCAGCATTTTTCTGGAGCCTTCTTCCCTCCACACTGATCGACGCAGGGGGGTCGTTTTGCGTGGCCACTGACAGAGATCGTCTGGACAAGTAGAGTGAACCTCTGTTCCAAATCCGACAACCATCGTGGCAAAAATAAGAGACAAACAACAACCAAATTTGAGTTCTTCTGTCAGATTCTTTTCCCCTTCTCCCCTCGTGGCTGAACCTCGGAACGTCTTCCCCAAAGCCTGTCAAGCTCGTTACATTACAGTTTACCGGTCCCACCTGGCAGAACGGCAGCTGCCTTGTCGCAAAGTCTTGGCCGGCTCACGCCGCTTGTTCTCGTCTCATCCGCACTATGTAATGAAATCGACAAGGAAATGTGTTTCGGAAGCAAAAACTCGGCCTCACGGACTTTATCTCTTACGTTGCGCGCGGAATTGACGTCATATGGGGACGGAGAGGAAAGAAAAAGAAAGAAGACAAGACAACAGTATTAAAACAAAGAAAAAATTGGTGCAAATCGTAAAAATAGAAACTGTGGGTTCCCGGAGTTTCCTGCTTATCCCAGCGATGCCCAAGGCTCGTCTTCTCTTGCTGCCCGCCTCGCCCTCGTAAGGCAACGGATGTCACGGTACGACTGGATGGGAATATTTGCATCCGTTTTTTGCCTTTTCATCGTCAAAAAAGAGTGCACATCGGTGATCACCATTCTCGAAAACAAAGAAGGAAAGGCCCTTTTCCTGCTGCCTACGCTTATGTAGTCGCTGCTTTAGAAATGCCGTCTGTGTCAGTATCCCAGAATAGCAGCAACGGATGACTAGATGACTACTTGCACGACATGTTTCATGCGTTACTATGAGAGCGACTTGCAAGATACAGGCAGCTGCGTAAGAACCAATCTCGCGAGATCGTTTGTGTCGAACGGCGCGATGCGCGAGATGCCCTTGCTCGCGGTTTTGTTCGAAATAGGGGTTAGGGCCCGTGAAAGTGCATTCGCATTTGTAAGCCGGGTCCAGCCGGCGAAGGCCCGGCAGTATTGCAGTGCAGGCATTGCAGGCATGCTCACCAGCGTGTTCTGCACGCGGAGAGAATGCGAGGCCACCCCAGGTGCGAGTGGAATCATGGTGAGGATATGAGGCCCTTTTCGAGAGACCAATGTGAGAGGAGACAGAGGAGACGAAGGAGATACGGCAAGGCCAAACCCCTTTGTGGGCAGGACCCAGCATGGCGTGTGGGGGGGAAGGAGGCACAGCACGTTGCTAGCGGCTTGGGTGTGGTTCTTGCAGGAACCCAGACGAGCCAGGCTCGCCAGGGAAAGGACAGATCGGATGTCTGCACATAAGGTTTTGGCACTACCTCAAAAGATACTTGCAACTTGCACGGGGGACGGAGCATTCACATGTACGACTACGGCGCACGGAGTAAGTAAGTACGCTGGCCGTGGAGAGGGGAAATGGCGATGGGGGAAGGAAGGAACGAGGGAAAGAATCTTTTGGAGTTGAGGCAATAAAGTGCGCGCAAAGCATACGAAGTAGAGCCAGATAATCGTCCGTGTTTGGAAGGTGCACTGTGCGCGCGGGGGAACAGTCGAGCGAGAAGAGGAATATCAGCCTATGATGGGGCGCTGCTTCCTTGGAAGTGTGATGTCGTCCGTCGCAGGAAGCCACGACAGACTGACCTGGCTTTTCGCTCTCCGTCGTAGAAAAGGCAAAACGGGAAATAAGCCTCTAGGCCTGTCTGTCCTCTCTCTTCTTGGCTGTTAATATGTTCGGATTGTCCAAGTACGGCGCTTCGTGTTGCAAAGGGCCTTTTCTTGTTTTACGCGCAAGTAGGCGAATAAACGGACCACAACGCTCAGACGATCGCCGCCAATCTTTTTGTCGTTTTGTCGTTTGTGTCGTTTGTTTCGTTTGACCGTTGAGACTATCCCTTTTACCTCTCTTCCCCTCAGCCTGCAACGCATTATCGCCTCCTCTTCTACACCCCTTTACAAGCCATGCGGCGCTAGACTAGGCCGGCCTAGACCTGGAAAGACGCAAGAGCGCTCCTTTCCTCTCTTTCCCCCCTCGCCATTGTCCGCCAACGGGCGCACCTTCCCTCCCTAGGGTGCACCAATTCAAACTAACTATCTTGACGATTTGGGAAAGTCCGCGTTGCAAGTACTCAGAGTAGGAGCCCTGGGCGCGCCGATTTCCCGCCGTTGTGAGGCCGAATGAAACGAAACAACGAAGATGACGAGCCGGCGAGATGACGAGAAAGATGTCAGGTCAATGCAGCCGGGCGAGACTGCAATGCAGACTGCCAGCCTCGGAATGGTAACTCATAGTCACGGGTGAAGCAATCCGTCGCCGTGGAGGAGAACATTCCTCCCATCGCTGACGAACTCTGGCTAAAACCAGCTGGACGGCAGCACAGCAGCCTTCTCTACATCCGCACCCGGCCGTTCAACGAGTGGCTCGGGAATGTCGTTGGCGTCCATGAAATTAAAAACGAAATGCAAGACAAGAGTGGCCGTGCAGAGAAACGCGTGACCAAAGAAGAGAAAAGTGAAATCAATACGACATACGGAGAGCAGCCAATGCGAGGATTACCAATTCGTTCCTGCCCTCTCAGCCGACGTTCAGCCCTCAGCCCGTCACGGTTTTGTTTCCTTTCCGTCTTCGTATTGTAACGGAAGGCACGAATGCGCCTCAACCTCGCATTCTCATTCTCTCTGTTTGCTTCCCACGGTCTCGCTCTTTCCTCCCTCATCTGGTCCTTCTTGCCTCAGCAAAGGCTCCTGCCGTCTGTCGCCCCTTTGTACTCGTAAGACCGAAGCCGAGATCCCAAAAAGTCGCTCTAGCCTGGTCAGTCCGGCGGTCTCCAGTCCCATCTTGACCTTGGGAAGGCGCGCTAGCGGCTCCTTTTCTCGACCTGGCCCCGACCGGCAACAACGACCCATCCCATCCTGCCATCTCCTCCCCTGGCGGTCGTTCTTTTCGATTCTGCAGCCACTAAACCCACTGTATTTGGGAGGCAGCACGCTCCACAGCACGCTGAGAAAAGGCGTGCTTGCCTGCCATGCCTGGAACGGCCGCCACGTTCGCCGCTGGCAATTCCACCTTTGCCCACCTCCACTGCCCCCCGCCCCGTAATCCTGACATGGCTCCACCGCGACGTCTGCTGCTCCCTCGCCGCGCAAGTGGGCCTAGGTCTCCTAATCTGGCTGCGTCTGCCCTGGCCACCACCGTTGGCACCTCCAGCACCACCGCTGACACAAACAGTGCCGCTGCCAACACCCGTCGTCAACAGCGCCAACGCCAGTGCCAGCGCCTGTGCCAACTCCAGTACCACCACCGTCCCCATATCACTGCCCCCAGCGCCGCCGCCTCCTTCTCCCCATCGCTCCTGCCCTCTGCCGCTGCTATCGCCATTACCAACAACGCCAGCACTGCCCTCCCGTATTCCTCTTTCCCTCATTCTCACGTCCACCTCCTCTCCTCTTCTTCCTCCTCCTCCTCCTCCTCCTCCCCACCACGGTCTCCCCCAACGACAACCACCACAGTCGCACCGATTGTCTCACCTGTCGACGCTGCGTCATTGCCCGACTCGTTTGCTTCGTCCTTTCCGTCGCAACCTCCCTCGTTCCGCGTTGACGATTTCGGCGATTTCGACGATCCATCCTCCTTTCCGGTTGCTGCACGGACGCCCGCGTCCCTGACCCATTGTCTGCCTGTGCCTCTTTCTCCGGGCTCGGATCCTGCAACGTCGCCTGCACTCCTCCACGCACCACGACGATCAACGCCTCGATCGCTCGGTCGCCTACCTCCCGCCGCCTCGCTTCTCGTCTTCGTCCCGTCCCCTCCTCCCACAGCAAAACTGGCGCGCACGACATGGCCCAGGCGTTATGAGCACGGCGCCTCTCCTACAATGCCGTCCCTAAACGCCAAGTCCGTCATTGGCGGCATCACCAACAGCAGCAACAGTAACAACAACAGCAATACCAACAGCAATACCAACGGCAACAGCCATTTCCCTCAGAAACTCAAGAACTTCTTCCGCATCAACAACTCGGCCGACGGCGGCGGCAGCGGCGGCGGCAGCCACAGTAGCGAAAAGCCGGGGATCCTCTCGCTCCGCACTGACAGCAGCAGCAACGCTGGCGGCAACGGCAGCGGCAACGGCAACGGCACTAGCAAGACCGGGTTCCGCCAGTCCAAGTTTTTTTCCGTCGGCCGTCTCCGATCCCAGACCGTCGCCAGCGAAGGCAACATCCTCGAGGAGTCCCTGAGCCCGACCGCCCTTGCCAACCCCTACTTTGCCCACCAGGGCCAGCCCGGCATCCGCCATCACAATGAAGGCTCCCAGCCGCCGAGCCCACCAGATACCCCGAGCCTAAAGGTGCTCGCCGCGAACGGTGCCGGCAGTCCGGGCGCCGGCTCCGCCGCCGTCGCTGCCGCTGCCGCGGCCAACGGCGAGCGCACCACCACCGCCTCCAAGGAGGAACTGGCTCGCAAACTGCGCCGCGTTGCTAGTGCCCCCAACGCCCAGGGTCTGTTTGCCAAGGGCGCTGCCGCGGCAAACGCCGTAGCAAACGGCGGCCCCATCCCCTCGGGCCTGGGCAACGGCTTCACCCTGGGCGGCAAGGACAGCGATGAGCGCCCGCAGACTGCCGAGCTCGGCAAGGAGCCTGTTGTCATGATGAAGAACTCGAGCGGTCTGAGCCTGTTCGACGCCAAGAAGATGGCTAGTCTGAACGGCATCTCGGGCGTGGCCGGCGTCCACGCGCTTTCCAGCAGCCCGGCGCTGGTCAACGACATTGCCAGCGGCAGCGCTGGTGGCATTGTCGTCGATAAGGACGAGCTGGGCGCGCTGCCCCCGCCGGGCCGTTCGCCGCTGGCGTTTAGGAGAACATACAGCTCCAACTCCATCAAGGTCCGGAACGTCGAGGTCGGCCCGCAGAGTTTCGACAAGATCAAGCTCATCGGCAAGGGCGATGTCGGCAAGGTCTACCTTGTGCGCGAGAAGAAGAGCAGTCGCCTATACGCGATGAAGGGTGCGTTCTTTCTGCCCTTCTTCCCCCCCCGGTATCCCATTACCTGGTGTTTCCGTACTAACCTCTTCCAGTCTTGAGCAAAAAGGAAATGATCAAACGCAACAAGATCAAGCGCGCGCTCGCCGAGCAGGAGATCCTGGCCACCAGCAACCACCCGTTCATCGTCACCCTCTACCACTCGTTCCAGTCCGAAGATTACCTCTACCTGTGCATGGAATACTGCAGCGGCGGCGAATTCTTCCGAGCACTACAGACCCGCCCGGGCAAGTGCATCCCCGAAGATGACGCACGCTTCTACGCGGCCGAGGTCACGGCGGCCCTGGAGTACCTCCATCTGATGGGTTTCATCTACCGTGATCTGAAGCCAGAGAGTATGTTTCTACTGCTTACAAATGTGTCAATCCCATGGCTCTGATTGCGTGCTAACAATGTGTTTTCGCTAGACATTCTGCTGCACCAGTCTGGTCACATCATGCTTTCTGATTTCGATCTCTCAAAACAGTCCGACTCCGGCGGCAAGCCGACCATGATCATCGGCAAGAACGGCGCCAGCACGTCGTCGCTCCCGACCATCGACACCAAGTCGTGCATCGCTAACTTCCGCACAAACTCGTTTGTCGGTACAGAGGAATACATTGCACCCGAGGTCATCAAGGGCAGCGGGCACACCAGTGCCGTCGATTGGTGGACCCTTGGCATTTTGATTTACGAAATGCTCTACGGCACGACGCCCTTCAAGGGTAAGAACCGGAACGCGACGTTCGCCAACATCCTGCGGGAAGAGATTCCCTTCCCTGACCATGCAGGCGCACCGCAGATTTCCAAGTGAGTTTCCAGTCTCGTTCCACCCTATTATTCATGGGCGCTTTTCATACTAACCGCGTCCCTATAGTCTCTGCAAGTCTTTGATTCGGAAGCTGCTGATCAAGGACGAGAACCGGCGCCTAGGCGCTCGTGCCGGCGCATCCGACATCAAGGTGCACCCCTTCTTCCGCACCACCCAGTGGGCCCTGATCCGCCACATGAAGCCGCCCATTGTCCCCAACCAGGGCAAGGCCATCGACACCCTCAACTTCCGCAACGTCAAGGAGAGCGAGAGTGTCGACATCAGCGGCTCGCGGCCCATGAAGTTTAAGGGCGTACCCCTCGACAGCGGCCTCTCCACACCCGGAAACGAGGTCGTCGATCCCTTTGAGGAGTTCAACAGCGTGACGCTGCATCACGACGGTGACGACGACAACAGTTACGATAGATGATAGGATCTGTAAGGGGAGGAATGACAAAAGGGGAGAATAAGCAAATGAGGCAGGCGTCGTGCGTTGTGCGGTTGTCTTTTTTCTTTCTGTTTTCTCTTGGCATATACGGCATTTTTATCCGATTTTATGTTTTTTTTCTTGCCCTGTTTCGTTTTCTTGTCTTTTTTTTGTCTGCGCCATACATTTTTCTTTTTTTGCTCATCTTTACGGGAACCTCCTTTTTTTGTTTTGGGACGGCTGATGCGTTTGTATTTTGTTGCCTTTTGCCTTTATTTTGCATTTTTTTGCATCTTTCATTCTGCATCCTTTCCTCAACTTCATTCCCTCCTTTTATAGAGGGTATTTTCTTCATCTCCTTTCTTCTTTCTGCTTTGAGTACGAAGACGGGGCCAGCTCTCTTAAGAGAGGTCATATATGGGAAGAAAAGAAACAAACGTTTGATTGCATATGGTGTACTTTGCGAGCTAGAGATGTGTTACGACCTTGTGAGCTTGAGAAGAGAGCCGTGGGCAGCGGTAACACCGTGGTGGGTGGCCATCTCCTTTTTGATACACTATTGTTTTCTCAAAATTCATTTTCTTCTTTGCAATACTTCTTGTCTTGTTGTATTCTGTCGTTTGTCCTGAAAGAAGGTAGATACACTAAACTCATTTATTTCGTGATAAGCGGCGATGCACCTATTTGTGATCCGGGAGTGGCAGTCGCTCGGCATAGTACAGGGACTCGTACGTAGATGCCGCCGCTGGTCCTTCCTTCCCACGTTGTCCATAAGCCGCCTTTCCGTGTACCGGCCGCGGCTGCCACGTCTATCCAAGACACTATACAGCAATGCAACCTGATCTCGGGGCAAACGGTATGGATTTTGGTCATGTGCCGCATGAGCTGCATCGCACTTTCTAGTTGACGCGGGCCGCTCTTGCCTCTTAAAGATGGCATTATCTAGGCAGAAAAGGAGGGAAGGAGCAGCGTAGCACTTATTTCCTTGTTTGGTGGAAAAGAAGGAGCGAAGTTGGCATTTTATGTACCCGAAGAAAGGCAACAATGAGAGGGGGGGCCGCAATTGACATTTCCGACGCCCCTTCATAATGCCTCGAATGCTTACCCTTTTTTATATGTTGTTTTCCGCGATTTGTCGATTTGTCGGCTTCGATGATCAGCTTGCAGGGGTTGTGGTCGGCAGACAAGGTTGCACCAATTAAGGTGACAAAAACTGTCAGCCTTCTGGGGAAGGCGCGTGGGGCTGCAAGTTGGATTTCGCGACTCACTCTTTCCCTCTTCTTTATTTTCATCCGTTGGGTTTTCTAGATACCCCTTTTTCTAATCTCATTCGAATCCGGCCTTCCCCTGCTCTCCTTCTCTCTTTCTTCCGCAGAGACAAGGAGGGTATTTAAACTCTCAAGATTCTCGCCACCTTTCTCTGTTTACTTCCTGATCCGTGTCTTCTCAACGTATGTTTGTTATTTGAGCCCGAGATGGCCTTTCCCCAGGACAATATTTCTCTTCCTGTTTCGTCTTTTTCTACTAACACTGTTTCACCAGCCAATCTCAGAGTCAGCTTAAGCTTACCCCCTCACAATGTCAGCCAAGGAGGTGGAGAGCGGTGCAGCAGCAACAGCTACTTCTGTGCCGACGCGCAATGAATCGTCGGCTTCCACAGCTGACCCGACATCAAGTCACACCGGTCGTGCGGGAAGCGTGCGCCGGCAGCAGCAGGCGAGCAGCTCATCCCACGGCGCAAACATGCCAGCATCGTACCAACCACTATTTGGTGGTGGCGCGTACGACAGCGACCAAAGCACTGACAAGGACAAGGATGCTGTCCTACCCGACTCGTGTCCTGCGGCGTACACTCTCGAATGGGGTCCACAGCAGCCGTGCGTACGCACGCCTCTCGATGTCGACGACGTCGTGGCCAGCAGTGCCACGGCCTCGTCCGGCGGTGTAGCAGGCAATAGCTCATCGCGTGTGGACTTCCTTCGCCGTGCATGGCAGTGCAATCACAGTGTGCGGTCATCCTCAGTGACAGGCGCCACGTTTCCCGAACCCTCGTTCTTGTCTCTTGAATTGGCCGCCTCGCGCAAGCTCTATGTTCTTCGTGACACCGGCGACGAGGACACGAATCGTCTCATCTGCGCTGCTTTCGACGTCGACCCGGCGTTCATGGCTGCCCACATCACTGGTCAGCGATACCGCCCAAGAGACCGCCCGTGGCGTGGTGGCATTGGCAGCAATGCCACATTTTCGGCGTGCTCTTATGTCTATCCGCAGACGTTGACCCTCACCGTGAACAAGCCCCTTTCGGGCGATTCTCCCCGGGACAGTGAAAACGGAGTTCGACTAGACGGAGCGGGCACAAAGGCCCCAGTGTCTGTGTTTCAAGCTGCCCTCGGAGACCACCTGAAGTCTCGGGACGGCGGTGAGAAGACCCCAGAGGCTTTGGATGCTTCTGCTCCTGTGGTTGAGTCCAAGACTCCCGAGCGAGGCCCCATGAACTCCTGGCTTTACGATTCAAAGACGAATATGAGCAGCAACTCGGTTGTCATGTTCTGCCGAGCAAGTCTCTGGACGAGCCCACGTGCCAACGTTCTTCTGCTCGACCGCAACCCTTCGTCCACGTCTCTTGAAGATGCCCTCTTAGAGGCTCTGGATGATACCATGAGTCCTGAGTCTGCAGCGGGACAGGGCAGCAATGAGGCACGACTAGCAACATTGGCCGATACTCTTGAAAAAGCGCTCTCTGGGCTCGTCTACGACCAGTGGCTGGACTTTGTTGACACGCTCAGTGCTAGCAACCGTGAAACAAGTCATGGGAGGATCAACAGAAAGCTCTTCTGGGGAATGTCGCAGTACCTGGAGCAGAACCTGACCATGGCTCGCATGTGTGAAAAGAAGCTTCACCTGAGACGGCAGCAGCGGCTACATCACCAGTCACAAGATACTGCCCAGTTGACGACCGACAACGTTGCTCACTTCTACTATGATGAGCAACAATTTGCAAGCTCGGACGACTGGAAGGAGCTTCTCTCTCGCCTAGAGCGAATTGTGGCGTTGCTTCCCTTGCAGAGACGGAGTCCGGTTATCCCTCTCACAATTGGGAACAAGGCTCGGTTCGTGGCATCGGACACGTCTTATACAGTCAATCGTATCCCCTCCGGCGAAGCTGACGACGTGGTCACCCGCAGCGCGGCAGAGATTGGCCTAGGCACTGAGACGTCTGGTGCAAAGGATCCTCCTGCTGGTGGCATCAATGACCCGTCCCAACGGCCGTTTAGTCAAACGCCCGAGGGGCAAGATGCGCTCAATAGGATAACGTACATGGGAGGAATTTTGCTGCCGTTCTCTATCATAGCTGGCGTCCTCTCCATGTCGGATCCATTTGGGCCCGGCGCCCGCCTGTTCTGGGTTTTCTGGGTCATCACTCTACCCATAACATGTTTCACGCTGACCATCATCTACGCGGATGACATTCGAAAGGCCTACATCTGGAAGCCGATGAGCCACAAGAGCCTCCAGGAAGCCATCAACAGGGGCGAAGCCGTCACTGCGGAGGCTGCGGCAAGTCTTGCACGTGCGGCCGAGAGGGTCATTGACAAGTTCTCTTCCGATGGAGACCCGGAGATTGAGACGGAACCCGTGACATCGGCGGCTCGCCTCGTTGATTCTCAAGGCAGCGACGGACGCCAGGCTAGGGTACGAGTCACGACCAAATCGGGTCCAGATGGGCCGACATTCTACCGCCTTTCCGAGCCGTCCAAGCCAGAGAGCCCAGCGGCGTCCCCGGTTCCGGGACAACAGCCTCCAATGTTTAGGCTTGCTACGGTCAAGATGGGGAGGCCTCAGGTCCAAGTCCCAGTCACCTACGTAGACGCCCGAATCCGACGCCGTTTCGACATTTTGGCCCCCTTGCGGCGTGTCTGGCCCGGGAGGAGCCGACCGGATTCTCCAGCGTCATTTTCGTCACCACATGCCATTCCAGCTCTGTTTGGAGACGATGTCGAGCCAGCTCTTCCGTCCGGCGAGACGGTGGTTATCGACGTTGCTAGACCTAACGTGGACAGCGGCACAGCTGAGATGTTCAGTCGGCCTGTGTCAGGCCTCAATGTGGCCGCCCCTGGCTGTCCGACCATCCTCTTAGAGCAGCGCGACGACGACCTTCAACCTACGGCATGGCGGCGGCAGCAGCTCGGCTGGGCTGGTGCATTCAAGAGCATTGTCGGCTACCACAGACCTCAAGACGCCTAGAAGGAGTCCTTGGAATTCGTGCGGCTGCTAGGCCGGAAGACATTTTGATGGGAAAATGGCGTGGCTGTTTTTAGGTTCGGGTTTGACCAAAGCATACATATTCTGGCCGGGGTTTGTTTTATGGAGTTGAAAGGGCGTACGGTGGGAAAGGCACAAAGCCCGAAGGCATCACATCATGGTTATTTGTTGTTTGAGTGAAGTATGGTGGATGTGGAAAGGAAAACAAGGGGCGGTGGCCTATATACGCGATGTATTTTAGGGCTATATTTGCAGCGCAGGTACTTATGGTGTTAAGTGGCTGTCCCACTAAAACCCCTCTACGCGTAGACGCGTCAAGAAATAATCATTATCCCCGCAAGTCTGGCAAGGCAACGTCCTTTCCAACGTGCGATTTGACGACAAACAGACACTTTCTTCGCCTTCGTGTCCTTCTCTCCTCCCATCGACTGCGAACCCCAACCATGGACGGTGACACGACCGAGATCCTCTCCGCGCCGGCGGCGCAGGCGGGCGCGACCGGCCTGCCCTCGCACGAAGACCTGACGCCCAAGGAGCAGGCCGTGCTCGAAGAGTACGAGCGCCTGGCCGAGAACATGAAGAAGGTAGCCATACGCCCCCCTGCCCTTCTTTGCTTTTGCTTCTTAGCTAACCCTGTAGCTCGCCACCCTCCTTGACGACCTGGCCGGCCGGCCGGCAACGGAAACGCTCGACGGGCTGCGGGAGCTGGAGCGCAAGACGAGTCTGGTGTTTACGCTGCTCAAGGCGAGTGTGTACAGCATTGTGCTGCAGCACCAGATCGACGGCGGGGAGCAGTAGGATGATCCGTGGAAAGGCGAGTTACGTGGAGGCATGGCAACACTCGATGGACAGGCACAACGACGATACCCTCTCGCGCGTCATTGAAAGCAAGACTATGGCATACCATGGGGGCGCAACTGCTTGGACGGATATTTTATGTTTGCTTTTTATTTGCGTTTTTGCTTTTTGCTTTTTTATGCTTTGGTAGATATACAAGATATAATGGGGGTGGTTTGAACAGAAATTACATGATCCGCTACCTCCTTCTCTCGACCCTCTCTCTCTCTCTGCCTCCCTTCCCTCCCCTCCCTAGTATACAGCACCGCCGTAGTAGACCTTGCGCACGTCAACCAGCTTCTTGCCGCGGCCAACGGCAATCTGCTCCGGGTCGCGCTGCTTCATGAGGGCGGCGTAGGTGGCTTTGACGGAGTTCATGGGGTTGCGTGAGCGGGGGATCTTGGCGGCGAGGTCCTGGATGCCGGCGGCACGGGCCATTTCAAAGATGCGATGCGGGACGCGCAGACCAAAGCCTATGCAGTTAGTGACAATGAACAAAATGTGCGTATACGGCGATGGGGTGGTGAAGGGGCTTACCTGGAGGACGCGCAAAGAGCTGGACGACAGTGCCAGAAATCTTGTGCTCGACGTTGCCGTAAATGGTGCGCTTCTCGTAGCGCGGGATGGGCAGCATGTTGCGCACGGCGGCCTCCTTGGCCTTGGACCGCGCGGTCGTGTACTCGGTCGACTTGAAGGTGCCCAGGCCCAGGCGGCCGTCGCCGTTGCCGGCAATGGCCATGACCGAGTAGCTGCGGATCTTGCCGAGACGTGTCTGGTTGCTCACCATGCGCACGACCAGCTCCTTGGTGGCCAGCCCAAAGATTTCCGAGACCTTGAGGCCCGTCCGCTCCACCAGGTCGGTGTAGTTGTTCGCCTCGTCCAAGCCCTCGTCGTCCGGGTCGACCCGGTTGGCCAGGCGGGTGTCCTCGTTGCTCATTCCGGGGACGTTGTACGGCAGGCCCAGCGCCATGCTCGAGTTGCCCGTCTCCTCGGGCGTGACGCGCGTCTTGCCGTCGCGGTGCACGAGGGCGTGGCGCTCGCGCAGGTACTTGAAGGCGTCCATGTCCGAGGGCCCGTGCTCCTCGGCGAGGGCCATGCGGTCCTGGATCGACAGCGCCTTCCAGTTGATGTTCTTGTCGGCGACAAAGGTCTGGAGCCAGGCCTCGAGGTCGTTGGCAAAGGTCTCCTCGTCCATGGTCGTAATGTCGACGGCGACCTTGCTGGCGGCGGTCGGGTCGCGCGGGCGGCGGTCAATGACGGGCTGCACTTTGGAAAAGTCGTCAAAGTAGTTGATGCCCGAGGTGACGGCGTTGCCCGTACTGCGCAGGCGGCCCTGCAGGGTCAGGTCGCGGGGGTCGATGGCGGCCTCGCCGGCCTCGAGGGCGGCGATCTGGGCGGGCGTGTACTTGCTCTGGAGAGCCTCCTTGTCGGCGTCGGAGTAGCGAGAGAAGTGCTCCTCGGTGAACTTGGTAATCGAGGCGTCGTCGACGAGGCCCATCTCGACAGCCGGCACGCTGTTGAAGCGGCGGCGGCGGCGGGCCGGGCGTGGCGCGGATGTGTGGAAGCGGCTGGCCTGGACGAAGAAGGGCGAGGAGCGGGAGGAGGAGGAAGAAGAGGCGGAAGAGGCGGGAGGGGAAGCGCATGTGGTCGGTTGTGATGGTGACGGCGCCTGTAATGACTGTGTCGTCGCTTGTAGCGATCCTGTGCACCGCCGCGCCTCCGGTCCGCCCGCCAGACGCCGCAGTACGCCGCCGGCCGTTGTCCGTGCAAAGCTCATGGCTTCTCTTTCTCGGAGAGGGTGTGTGTATGTCAATTGACGTCGTGGGAAAGGCCCAAATGCGGGATCCGGGGTTCGCGGGACTGCACTGTCGCAATCGTCGGCTGGGCGCGTGAGCGTTTTCGAAGCTGTCGCCGTCCTTTTTCGGAACAACAGCTAATTTTTTCGGGCGGTCGTTGCCGCTCCATTGGCAGGCGCGGAAAATCAAGCACGGAAAATCTGGCTGGGCCATTCTTATCTTATCATGGTCACGTGGATTATCAGGTGCATTCTGAGATGTTGGTGCAAACTGGTGATCTGTTTATTTTTAGCGCTCCTACCCCTGACCAAATGTCAGGTCCGCTGAGCTAGGGCGCTGTTGGACAATACCAAAAACACCACGGAGTACGTCGTAAAACAAAACACAGGCCGCGCAAGCAATCGGCAGTCTAGTTAACAAGGACAAGAAAAGGGTATTAAATTGCTTCGAAAGAAAGAAACAGGCATAAAGATTGAAACAATGCTGCTGTCAATGCCGGCTTCATTGGCTGTCGTGACGAGTGTGTACCTCTTCTTTGGCGCAGCTCTGGCTTACATAAGTTTAGCGGTCTCCAGGCTCCCCTTTCCTTGCACTCTGCCCCTGGCGGCCACCCTCCCCCCCCTCCCCCCAAACGGCCAGAATCAGTCGACTCTGCCGCACACCTGAAACGCAGTCTTGTTCCAGAAGCATGAACACCACGAAAATCACGATATACATATTTCGCAGTGTGTTTTCCCTCTTCTTCCCTTGTATCTTTCATTCTCGTCCTCTCCCACCGCTGCATGGTGATTGCTGGGATCGAATAAATCAAAGGCAAGCCGAGGACGAAAAGAAGACAAAAAGCATCAATGGCGCTGCAATCAAAAAAGACAGTGTCACTGCAACAGTGCAACCCCAGGGGACCTCCCCGGCATTGGCAAATTGCTAGGAGACGAATGTAACTCGCACTGGGAGACTCTTGTCACCGCCGTCTCAGCTCCCTGCTCTCTCCCAAACTCGACGATAATACCCTCCGTCCCCAGTGGAGACTCGTTGTTTTGCGTGCAAGATATGTCGTATTACTCCGTACTTGCAAAAATAGGTGTGGCCAGGCCCTCGAGATTTCAAAGGGCCAAATTCGACGTAACATCTTGGGTTTCGGACAAGGGAAGCGCGGTGGACCACTCTGGCGGGTTGTCTGTGTCGTCGTGTGCGTCGTCGTTCTCTTCCTTTGGGCTCTCTTTTCTCTTTTCTTCCTTTCCTTTCCCTTTTCCTAACTGTGCTTTTTCTTCCTTGTCCTCCTCTTTTCTCTGCCTCTGTTATTTTGTTTTATTCGTCAGCTTGCATCGTGCATCTCGGTATTCTTTCTATTCTCTTCTTGTTGCTTTTTTGTCTCTCTTCACTCCTTCAGCCCCTTCTCTTCGACTCGACATCCATCGACTATTTCCTCTGCAGCGCAGACGCTCTCCTTCTTGTACCAGCTTTTCTTTTTACTTCTTTAATCTCTTCACACCTCACCACCACCACCACCTTCAAAATGGGCCAGTTCGACTGGTTTTCCAAGATCGGCGCCACCAAGGAGGCCGTCGCCGTCCTCAACGACCAGCCTGTCCTCTTCTTCATCTTGCTCGCCGTCCTCGCCACCATCACCATAGAATGCGTCGTCATCTGGTTCATCCACCACGCCACTCTCAAGCCCGAACAGAAAAAGAAGAAGGAAAAGGGCGGCAAGAAGCCACCTGCAAAGAAGTAGGCGGCTTCTTGGGGGGTAAGAGCACGAGCGACTAGACTGGTTCATTAAGGTCTGAGACGATTGCACAAATATCCGAGATGGTCACACAGCCGGACGACCGAAGAAAGGAAGACGCAACAAGATGGCGAGTCTCGACCACAGCTTGCATAGCAAATCCACACTCTTCGATTGACCGCAATATATCGCCCGGCGACTATCCAAACGACCTCGTATTTCAACAGGTAGAAGTTTCTGCAATCCAGTAGTATCTCTGGTTCGCAGCCTAGCTTCTTCGTCTCGACTACCTCCTTCGTCTATTCTCGCCGACCCTCTCTCTCTTATTTTTATTATATTTTTTTGGTTATTTCCTTGGAGCGAGCAGAGAAAGACAACGGATTCTGTCACCAGGAGAGCAGCGGAGGAAGCGACGGCAGACAACAGCGGGTGGAACGACGCATACCCTCTAGAAACTACAACCTTTTCTTTTTTTTTCATCTATATTCTGTACATACATTCGAATGAGGGAGCCGAGACTACTGGAGACGAAGAGAGCGAGTATTCTTTAGATTTATTTCTTTTTTTTAACATTTGCTCTGATGGCTGGCAGGCTGCATCGAGCGCACATAGGTTCTATATGTTTTCTTATTTTTATTCACATAAACTTTCAAACCCCCCACCGTGGTGTGCTTATTCTTTTCGTCCTCTAAATGTTCTGTCCCTTCCAAATTTTCCCCAAAATTGTTCTAACAGCAATCCGCGATGATATCGTTCTCGTCTCGCCAGAGGCCCACGCCTTCGTCCAGGTCTTCCTCGATAATGTCCATAAACTCAATCTCTTCGTCATCCATGTAACCCATATCATAGTGCACCGGCTGGCTCTCGTCTTCCTGCCATGCATCGAGCTGCCATGCTTGCATGTCCTGCCACAGCGCCAGGCCGCTTTCATCGTCACCAGAGACTTCCCCATACGGATCTTCCTCACCTTCTTGCTGCTCAACCTGCTCTTTGTTTTTCTTGCATCCTAACCCTTCGGGCGACCAGCCTTCATTCATATCCTCAAAGGGACCGTCATCATCGTCAAGGTACTCATTGGGCTCTGACCATGCTTCAATGTCTTGCCAGTCCAGCTCTCTCGCTTCCATCTCGTCTTCGTCATCTTCATCTTCTGTGTATTCTCCCCACTCCAGCGGCTGCTCTTGCAAACTGCTGTCATCATCTGGCGATAGTGAGAAGATGGCCTCCAAATTGTCGTAGCAGAGGTCAACAAGTTGGTCATTGTCAGGCTCATAGACCGAGCGCTCAAGGGTTGGAGAAGGGATTGAGTCTGAAGGCGACGCTTGACTTGGCCCAGGGGACAATGGCAGATATGAAGGACGAGCGAGCCTTGGTAACGGACTGTGGCATGGTGCTGGCGGTCTGGGAACTGTCTTCTTTGGTCGAGGTGGCAGTTGCATCACGCCCTTTAGCAAGATCTCCTCCAGTTGTGTCCAAAGCAGCCCTTCTTGCGCAATCGCCTGGCCGAACTCGCCGACTCCGCCCTTTGTCAACACCTCGGCCTTACGCCGCAAGCTGGGTGACTGTGCATTTGTGAAGCTCGCCAGGAATCGGTGGATCAGCGGTATGTAGGCCGCCCGAGATGATACAGCCTGTCACGTCAGTAGGGTAACAAGATAGAGTCAAGTTGAGTGTCCGTACAGTGCAATACATACCGTAAAGTAGTGATTGCTCCAGGTGGCAGGTGCCACATCCAGGAGCGACGGCGCACCGGATGGCGCAGACACGTCATCGACCGGCCTGATGCCCGGCACCGGTGGCTTGTTTCGGCCTGCCTTGCCAGCCGTGCCTACAAGCACATGTAGCGCTGTTCTGATGAGAGCCGTGGCTTGGCTCCAGGTCGGACTGCCCATTATCAGTGCATCCCGCGGGTCAATGGCCGATTGCTGCTGCTTGTGGTGGGCTGCTTCACTCATCTGTGGCCTCAAACTGTTGCGAGCGGGCGGCGTCAGTTGCTTCTTAGACTTAGATTGCTTGGTTGCTCTCCTCGATTTCGTCTTCGGTATGCTTGTTGGTTTTGTCTTTGTCTTTGCCTTCTTCGTGATCGCAGCCGATCGTGGCAGCTCAAATCCATCGGTACAATAGTCAAGGTCAAGTTGACAGGATACGCGTTCTAGCCTGGCTAGAGGGATGCCGCTGCCGGCTCGGCTTGGTGCGTACAGCCCGCTGGGCGACGGTGGATGGCTGACGGTAAAATACAGCAGGGTGGTATCGTCGCGGGGGCCTATCTCGACGCTGCTGCTCCGGACTCGAAGTCCCAACTTGTCCTCCCATATCGGCCACTCGAGAATGGTTTCGTGGAAAAGTTCGCGCAGGTGATCACCGCCATCTTCGCCACCATCGCCCTGGATGCTGCCACCACCCACGGCCTTTCCGGCTATCATTGGCCGCATGGCCAAGTCAACACTGCGTCCGCCGCTACCGATCCATAGACGGCCGGCACGGACAAGTTCAACGACACGGGCAGCAGCGACTTTCCTGCTGCGGAAGACGCCGGGGTTGCTCGAGCTAGGAGAACTGCCCAGCACCTCCCAGGCGAGCTCGGCCATGATCGTCAGGGTTAGGGTCCATTTGGTGTCCACGGTGGTCCACTGGCGCTGGGGGAAATGGACGATTGTTGTCGTCGGTGTCGGTGGAGGGGGGGGTGGCGGTATCACCGTCGTGGATGTCGACGCCATTGTTATCTCGTCATGAACGTGCGTGAAGACAATAGAGAGTTATTTTGAGAGGAAAGGGAAAAGGGGTATATATACTTTAGTGGTCAGGACATGTGCTTCTCGTCACCGAAGTGGAAGGCGCGACTGGTGGCATGCTTGCCTACATCGATTTTGTAAGAGTTATTGCAATGCAATGCCAAATAGGGAAAGAAAGAAACATATGTCGTTCGCAACTTCCATTAAATCAAATTTGAAAAGATAACGAGGTTAATTTTTTTAAACTGCAAAAATTACAGCTTTATGCAAAATTTGTATTTGATTTTATATTCCAGTGTTTGTATCTTTCCAATGGGAGTTAAATAAACTAGATGCGCCTTGAAAATGGTGTGGGTTTGTAGATAAAAAAAGAAAACAAATGGACCTTTTTCCCTCCGAGAGCGCTGTTTTCTAAAATTAATAAAATAAGAAGAGTCATTCAAGAAACATACATGGCCCCGTGCTATAGCCCCATTTCTCCCTTATCATAAGAAAAACAAAAGTGAGTATCATCCCGAGCGAGGCTAAATAATGGAACGAAAATTTCAAAAAATAACCAAATAAAAACAAATTATGTGCAGTGGTCGTTAGGATATAGACAGTATGATGAGAGACGTTAGATGCAATAAGATCGTGTAAATAAGATCGTGCAACGGGGTGAAGTAATCGCGAGCAGTTCGTATAGAGGTCTCTCTATTTCGGTAGCCAGGGGAACTTCTTCTTGAGGTCGGCAGCACCACCCGTGGGCTCGACCTGCACGCTGCGCTGATAGACATCCTCTTCGTCCATGGGCATGCGGCAGTCGAGGATCATCTCGCGCGATGCCTGGTGCTTCTTGAGGTTCGGGTAGGGCGTGCCCTGACTCTTCATGATCGGCAGAAGCACCTCGCCCAGCACCTCAAACTTTTTCCAGTTGATACGGTCGCCCTGCGGGCCCACAAACGTGCGGCTGCCTTCCTCAGCGCTGACGAGATCGCGCCGGTGCAGCGGCATAAAGGGGATGCGCGGCAATGGCGAGTTCTCCCACGCCAGACGATAGGCAAAGTGGCTCTTTTGTGTGCTCATGAGCAGCACAAGGCGCGCAAAGCTCTTCTGGATGTCCGGGTCGACGAGCGCGCGCGTCTGGGCGAGCCGGTGGATGGCCGTGCTGTTGATACCAGCCAGCATGGCGGCGAGGCCGTTGTAGTTGCGGAGCTGGCGCAGGCGCAGCGCGATTGTCATGAACTTTTGCAGGCAGGGGGCGCGGTGCTTGGCCTTGTCGCGGATGAGGACCATGTTGGACACCCACTTGGCCACGTGGTTGAAGTGCGCAATCATGCGGTCCATGTTTTTGAGGGAGCGGCACCGCTCCTTGTCCTGCCCGGACAGCGAGACATGGCGCACAAGGTCGCGGATGCGGATGCTGCTGAACATGATCCAGTCGATGCGCGTAATCTCGTCGGCGACCTCGTTGGCGTCCATGTCCATAAAGATGTGGTAGCGGAATTTGTTGAGTGGTAGCGTCGCCATGGGTACCATGGTGGCGGCTTCTCGCTCGTAGTCTTCGTAGGAGTGGTACTGGAAGTGCGACAGCCCCCGGCCAGGGCCGAGGCCACTGGTTAACGTGCCACTGCCGCCGCCGCTTCCGGCTTCGCTGGATGGACGTTCAGACGACTGCGAGTCTTGGAGCGTAAGGGATCGCATGCTGTCGGACGGGTGCTGCTCCTTGGGTGTCGCACCGGGGCCGGAAGCGCCGGTGGGCGTTGATTCGTCTTTGGGCGGGTCGTCGCACTTGGCCCACCATGTGTCGTCGTCCTCGGCCACATCGTTGACGAGGTGCTCCTTGATTTGCTGTGCGGAAAGGGTGAAAATGGGCTCGTCGGCGAGGCGCCGAATGAGAGCTTCTAGTTGCTTGCGCGAGGCAGGGCGCGCAAAGTCACCCGGGTAGAGCGACACCCAGCGGTTGAGGACCTCGATGTAGCGGAACTGGGTGGCGGTGCGCTCGAGGAAGTGAAAAGATTTGTCTTCCCACGTCCTGGTGAGGGAGGTGATGATGGCGGCTAGGAGTTCGTGTGGTGCGGCGAACTTGCGGTAGAGGCAGAGAAAGACATCAGAAAAATTAGTGTCGGTGCGGGTCATGGGCGCGGAAAGAAGGCGGTCGACAAGCTCGTTGAAGGGAGTACCAGCTGCCTTGGCGGGCTTGTCGAACATATTCTCGTCATTGCGCTGCAGGATGGGCACATCTTCCGAAAAGCGGCGCAGGGACTCGGCGTCGGACTCTTCAATGTCGAGGAACGAGTCCTGCCCCGCATCGAGCCGGACGCCGGTGGAGCGCAGCATTCCTTGGACGGATTGAGACGATTTCTCATCGGTCATTTCCGCACCGAAGCTGGAGGTGTTGAGTTGCGGCGCGTTGGGGTATTCGATGCGCGGCGATCGTGAATTTTGCGTGCGGTAGTAGCCGTCCCGGTCTGCAGAGCTCGTCGGCCCGCCTCGGAGCAGCGACAGGTCGGAGCTCGCGCGGCTGTGCTTGACACTGCTTTGCTCGCCGCTGTAGGATCGACCGTTGACGCTGTCGGGTGGGGCGTCCAAGTGGGCAGCGGACGAGGCGGCACGTCGCCGCGTGGTGGTGGACGCAGTCGAGGCGGTCGTAATGGTGTTCGCGGTAGTTGTACTGGCGGAAGTCGTATTGGTTGTGGCGGCAGATGAGGAGGAATACGAGTTGTGGTGGTGGTGGTAGTTGTCCAGCTTTTCCGCTCCTATCCGATGGCAAACGCCTGTGTTAGAGGCGGCATGACTCCGTTGTATTCAAACCAAATGAAGCGAAAATAAGCAAAAAATACAAAGAAAGAAAGTAAGAAAAAGAGATCGAAAAAGGGAAGAGGAAAACTCCAAGTAAAAAAGAGATCAGGTGGAAGAGGGGGGGATATAAGGCTGATGCAATATAGGGTAATAGACTGCCTGCAGCCCGTAAGAATGAGGTGGCAGTGGATATGCTTGCCCACCTCTCTTCTGTCTCTTTTGGGCACTCCTTGGCATCGCCAGCCCATTGAGTGTTTCAAACCAAGAAATCTGGGAGAAACATGTGGGAAAGGGGAGCGGGGGGTGGGACAAGGGGAATAATGAAAAAGAAGGCCACATTGGTACAAGGCGTTTAGGCGTTGTTACGTTGAATAGCACCACCCCATTGGCCCCATAAACATATTGTGAGGGGCAGGAAAGCCAAAGAAAAAGAACACGGGCAAAAAAGGCAGACGAGAGGACAGGAGAAAAAAATTGACAAAAACGGTTGCGCCCCGTGGAGACAAAAACAGGCGCCACTTGGCAGGTAAGAGAGAAAGCAGAAAGGGAAAGGGTGAATTGAGACTGCAGACGTAAGATGTTTCGTAGGATGAAGGATTAGCTGCAAATGAAGAGAGGCAGGGGCTTGTTGTGAGTGTGCGTGTGGATGGAAGTGGTTTAAGGCTGCGAGACAAGCCAGACACTACTGCGTGTAAGGGAAGCGGCGGAAGCGGGGCCGTAAGAGGAAAAAGAAAAAAGAAGAAAAAACGAAAGAAAAGAAAAGAAGAAGAAGAAAGGAAAAGAGGGCGGCGAGGTCGGCGCTGGCGGCGAGGAAATGGAATCGAGCGAGCGGACAAAAAAACAACGGAAATGAGGTAGGAAGTGGAATAAGGCGATGGAGGGTAGTAGGGGAAAAGGAACTGAAGGAGGATCAACCTTGAAAGGGGAGACGAGACGGACGCGGCCAGACAGCCGAGACATCAAAAGCAGAACGGCGCAAAAACATGCGAGAAGGCGAGAAGGCGGTATAAAAAAGAGGCGGAAAAAAGAGACAAAACCCAAAAAAAGGACAAACCTTGTCGATTGTACACGGCGGCCAGGACGATCGCCTGGAGACAGTCGCGGGTGTTGCTCGGGACATTGGCGGATGTTTTAAAGTCGGTGAGGATGGACGGGAACACGGTGGCCAGGCCATCGGCGTTGATCTGGCGGGAGGATTCGGGGTTGTCGCATTTGGTGGCCACCAGGATGGTAGGAAGGCTGGAGTTGTGCAGGGCCGCTGTTGTGTTTCCCCACAATCGTCTGGTTAGAAACAGAGCACAATGGTCATATGCCGGGAACACACAAAAGCACAAATCAAAGCAAATAAAAAGAGGGAACAGCTCCACCTGCGCTGCTGCATCGTTTCGTGGCAAACAAGGCGCACAGAACGACGCACAGGGTGGTCCGGCCCCAGCATTGCACAAGGGTGCACAAGCGATAGGCGTTGACGTGGGCACTGGGGGCGCTCTTCATAAAAACAGAGAAACGGAGAGACAAGAGACGAGAAACGAATGGGGAAAAAAGAAGTGGACTTACACAGCGTGGGTGGGAGCTCCCGGATGCTGTCCTTGTTCATTACATCATAGAGCATCAATGCGCCGTCAATGTGAGGCACGATGTGACCGCTGATTCGCTTGGGCCAGTGGATTTTCTGTTTCGGATCGACGTCAAAGTGTTCGAGGTCCAGCTCGATCAGGGCAACGACAAAAGGTTTGTTATCGACATCGATGCGCATGGCAGTGATGCCGGCTGTTGGCGGTTTGGAAAGGCGCATCGCTCGTTGGATAAAGGAGGACTTCCCGACGCCATCGGCGCCGATGACGGCAATGTTGACGGTTGCCATTTTCTTCGGAGGCGGCGGCTGACATAATTAGCAAGGAAAAAAAAGAAAGGGAGGGTGGTCACGGTCGGTCCTACCCTAAGACCTTGGTCGTTCACGGTTAAAGACTCTCTTCGAGGCGGGGGCCGGGCAGACTTGTCATTGCGTGACTTGTCCTGTGCGCCGGGGCTGAGAGGGTCGGGATGGGCAGTGCCGGCGCCGGTGCGAGAAGAGGTATAAGCAAGGACCGTGGGATCGGGAGGAAGGGAAGGTGTCGCAGGACCGGGAAGCAGCCCGTCGTCGTCGTCGTCGTCGCCAAACCAGTCAGCGCCAGAGGTGTGGAAGCGCTGGAAGAAGGGATCGTCTAGGATGGAGATGAACGAGTCGCGGGCACTGCTCGAAGGTGGCGGCGGCGGGAGGGATGTCGGAGGCTCTTTTTGTGGTGGCAGGTGCTGTGTGTCCTTTGGTTGCGGTGGCTGCGGCGAGGCTCGCGATTGTGAGGGTTGCGACACAGACTGAGTCCGCGGTGTGTGCCGTTGTTGCCTGAGTTCGGGGAGGGATGCGGAGATGGGGTCGACGTCCGAGTCGGAAGCCGGTTCGGGGGCGTCGTAAAAGTCGTCGTCGCTGTCGGCGTCACCGTCTGGGCCGGCGTCGAGAAAAGTGCCACTCCACGGGCCAAGCGGCGTGATGACCGGAGTTCGTATGGAGGGTGTTGTCGGAGCTGTGACGGGGTTGGCCGCAGGGGGAGGAGGGAGAGGAGGAGGAGGCGGAAGCGATGAAGAAGAAGAAGCAGCGGCTACTGAGGCAGCGGGGGAAGCCGAGGCGGGCGCGGTGATGCCGGGTGATGCGCCGCCGGGGGTGGAGGATGACGGAGTCCGGCGCCGGTTCTGGGCAGCAGCGGGCAGCGAGCTTGCGCTCTTGCGGCGCGGTACTCTGCCCAGCAGGAACAAGGCGCGGTCGTCTGGAAGCGTGTGAGTTCGTACCCGGGGGTAGTTGGAGGACGACATGATGTGCGATGGTGATGGGAGGGAACGGCGGAGGAGGAGGGGCGGTGGATGGGTGGGTGGTTGGGGGGGGGGGGGTGAAGCTCGGATGGAATGGAGAGATGACGAAAGACCAGATGAAAGGAGCGGGTGAGAAGCGAAGACGGCGAAAATGACGAAATGAAAAGAATATAGGGGGGGATAGGGAGGAAGAGAAGAGAACAACAACAAAGCACAGCAACGCAACGAAACGAAACAGATACACAAGAGATGATGCTGGATAGAAGATAGAAAAGAGAGAGGGAGAGAGAGACCACAAAAAAAGGGCAAGCTCCAAAAAGGATAGGAGCGGGCCGGATAGGAAGAAAAAGAGAGCAGACAGCAGGTTGAAAGAGACACAGGACAATTTTAGGGCGTGGAGTTAACGCGGTGGATGGGTGGGACGGCAAGCCCACAGGGCAGGTTAGGCAGGTCAAGCAACACTAGACAAGAGCCAGGCCCACCAGCACCAAGTTGCGGGATGACGGCTGTTTTTTTGTCTTAGACATGGAGGAGAGCGAATATCATACGTCCAGGCAACACGGGCAACGTCGACGGCCACAGCATATGATGATAGAAGGAGCGACGCCGCACGGGGGTGCTCGTCAAGTAAGAGAAAAAGGCGGGATGGGAGGGGAGAGGATGCGATGTGGCGCGCAGTGGAACGAAAAACAAAGTTGGTGGAACTGGCTGGTTTGGTGGAACAGAGCAGAGTCTGAACGGCCACGACGAGGCGGTGGGATCAGCAAGGGGAGAGAGGCAAAGCAGGGTGACGGAAAACGTCCCCAAAGAGCTACTAGAGGCAGCTTGGGAAGGTGCTAAGACAAGCATGTAACTCCGTACCTGTGCCTTGTAGATGGGGTCATCGTGGAGGGGGGAAAGGAAGGGGGGAAAAGGCGGCAAGAAAAAGGCGGTCGAGGAAAGTGTAAAAGGGCTGTTGGAAATGCAGGCGCAAGCAAGGCTTGGGCGGGGATGTAGAGTTACAAAGAAATTCGTGTGCAAGGTGACATGTGAAGCCGTGTAAAGTAGACGAGAGACAACGAAACGAAAGGGAGAGAACGCACCTAGACACCACGGTTTTGTAAATGGAAAAACCCTGTTGTGTGACAAGGCCAGCCGCCCAACAGACCGTCGGCTTAGACCAACGCCAACAGCAATCTCAATGGCGGGCCTGGTTTTGATATCCGGTCGCCTCGTTCGTTTTATTTCTTCCTTTCCCCCCTGGCTCCAATTGCGTTCCTGCTGAGCCGAAGGAACCTGCAGGTATGCAGGCGTGCAGGTCTGCAGGTCTGCAGGTCTGCAGATACTCGTACTGTGGGATGATTTTTGTTGTCCTTCCTTTTGTTGCTGTCCTTCCTATTTTTCTGTACCTCTCTTTCGGGCAAATGTAAACGAGCTGGGTGGGGGTGCGGAACGAGCAAATGGGGAGGCCGAACAACGACCAGTTTTGCGCAAGAGCGCACGTATCCGATGAAGCAACCGGGCTCGACAGGGGTTGGCTGCGATGCTGCGGTTCTCTTCTGGTGGTGGTGGTGTTGTGTCTGGTTAGGTGAACTTGTACGGGGGATATGCAGCCCGTACAGGCAGAGTGAGACAAGTGGGCTTTAGGAAGCTCGGCAGGTGGAGTTCCTGCTTTTTTATTTTGCGGCGTGCTCCGTACGCCGTGTTGTCGATGTCGAATAAAAGGTGAGATATGATGGGGTTCTGGGGAGCTTTGCGGATAAAACAGACGCCGCTGGGGGTGTAGCGGGTACTAGTGGAGAGAGGAGGCCGGGACAGACCAGACAGCGAGACAAAGGAGGGCGAAAGAGAGGGCAACTCTGGGCGTTGGAGTCGCACGCAGACTCTCCTGGCAGTCAAATGAATAGATGTAAAAGCAAAGAGCGAGTTGGAAATGAGAAAAGAGAAAGAGATAGCGAGGTTGAGAACGGGTGAGGAGCAGGTAAAAGGAGGCGCGGGATCGGCGACGACGAGATGGGGGAAGGTTGACGCGAGTTGGAAAGAACGATGCAGCAATCGTGCAGGAAAGCGAAGAAAGAAACGAGAGCGGGTACAACCTTGGACGAAATGGGAGGCGGCAAACGGCAGACGGCAGACGAGAGAGCCGGATCGGGAGAGCAAAGAAAAAGAAGGAGGAGAGGAGCGATGGTGAGAGGATGCAGGCGAGATGCAGGCGAGATGCAGGCGAGATGCAGGAGAGATGCAGGGAAAGAAGCAAGCAAAGAAGGGAGAAGACGAACACACGAGGGACAAAGTGAGAGAAAGAGCAGCAGCTAGAAGACACAAGAGAGGAAGGAGCTCAGGAGGAAAGAGACACGAAAACGGAAGGGGGAGAGGAGGGAAGGGGGGAGAAACGAGGCAAGCATAACCCAGACGCAGACGACACGGAGGGAAAGAGTGGGGAGCTATTCCTGCGAGGCAGTCAAGCAGTGTGATGGAAGAGGTCAAGGAGGGAAAGAGCGACCCCGAAAAAGGACTGGGACTGACACTCGGACGCGTAAAAGTAACCATACACGCCGCACCCGGAGCGCACCAAGACGACACCAACGGCACACGATGGATGCTGCCGCACTGGGGGCCACTGCTGAAAATAGCGGTGGAGGGCAAGCGGAACGAGCGCGCGGACGCTACGAATCTACGATGCTCGATACGAGTCTACAAGTGTTGAATATGAAAATGCTGCAAAGAACCTTTGTGTTGGTTGTGGGCTGTGGGCTGTGGGCTGTATCGAGAAGGCACGATCGAGAAAACAACTTTCTTCATCGCTCTTGCCCTTTTGAAATCGGATATTTGCTCCGCCCTAGTTCGGGCTATTCGGGCTTTAGGGGTCCTCCCCTCCCTCCTCCTCGTCTCGTCTCTCCAACGTCTCCCCTCTTCCCCCTTTTAGCCCCTTAGGTACCAGGTGCTTGGGCCGCCCTGCCGCAGGGCAAATGCTACTGGAGAAACCATTCGCATTACGTCCAAGGCGGCTGAGTTTTGGCGCTATTGGCGGCGATAGGCGGAGCTGGTGCGTTCTGGACAGACAGGCAAAGGGCCAACCAGTCTTCAGCAAATGCTTTCAACGAAGAGGGTGAACGGGTGAAAACCCATACACGGCAAGCGCCACTGTCCGTTGGATAGGCAAGCTTGACAAGAAACCTATCCCATCTCCAAAACGAGGTGGCAGCTGACGGCATCCCTCGAGGCTGGTCGGCTGCGTTGACGTTCATTCATTGCTTGATGTTTGACGGCGTCTCGCGGTCTAGCTCTCCCCCAATGCCTTGTCCCACGTGGGGAACAAAGGAGCGCATCGTGTGGAGATCAACTGGGAAAACGGCAGCCAACTCTCGCCCTCCCTCTTTTGCTTCCTATGAAGGCCTTCATCTTCGTGGGAGTTGGCGGTTGATCACCGTTTCGTTTTGCGGCGTGCCGCAAACGCCGGCATTTCCAAGCCCACAGCCACGCACTGTCAGGGATCCCCAGCCGTTTGTCAACGCCCCGATATGGCAAGCGAGCGGGGAGCAGGAGAGGGAAAGAGAGGAGGCATGAGAGAGGCAGTGTGCGTTTTACAGCATGGGAGAACCCCCCGCAGAAAGACTGACATGACCGGGAGCCTTGTATTTTCCAGCGGGAGGAACGGTTGGACAGAAAGACAGGCGGAAGAAAACAAGCTAGTGGCCATGCTTGCACCAAATTCGAACTTGAATTCGAAGTCTGCTTGTAATAGTCGGGCCTTCGTGAAGATCGGGTTATACTCGCACACGAGGCTCTGCCGGAAAGCGATCTTCTGCTTGCTTGGTGATCCGTCGCCCGTTGGGGTCCAAACAGAAAGACATAACCATGGGACAGGAGAGGGGGAGCAGACGGATGGAGAGCCTAGAATTGACCTATATTTAGAGCTCTTTCTTGGTCATATCACCCGGCTTGAGCCAGATCCAGATGTGACGGCCCTCCTTCAAGCAAAGGTTGCGAGTGGACGCCAAGAGGTCGACTTGTCAGTGCATATGCGGACGCACCGAGCAAAGCACAGCGCTGAGCGACCGATCACAGCTGATCTCAAACGAGCACACAGACAAAAAGCGCCGTTCGGCACCTTTTTCTTGTGATCCCTCGCTGCCATTGGCACGACATGGCTGTCAGATGCCGGTCGCCTTTGCCGTCGAAGCTGATGAGTCGTCAGTATTATGTGAGGGCGCATCCAGCTCCTCGGCGCGGAAGATGCGATATTAGAAGAGAGTTGGAGAAACATGACAGCGTGTCGACGCGTAAAGTGAGGTGAATTAGAGGCGAAGGACAGAAAAAGAGACAAAATAATCGGCAAGCTGGAATAAAATTAAATGGCAGGCTTGGAACGAAAAACACGGCATCGTTTCATGAAGAGAAAGAAGCAACTATATATTGTTTGTTTCATACCATGGACGAGAACGAGGGAGAACTGTGAGTAGCCAAGACTAAAGAATAACAGATCTACAATGCCTTCGGAACGGAAACTCTTGACAGTGTGAGGTTCCAACAGTTTTCCAGTCGCGTTTTTATAAAGACCACGCCCTCTTTTAATGTCTTTATCTCTTGATTTCTCTTCGTCTCTGAAACAGACTCGGTGTGCTATGAGGCCGCACCATGGAAGAACTGCAGTTGGAGGCATTAGATGGGGAAATATTGATTCTTTCGTCATCCTGCAATCTTGACTGCCTTTGCACACTGAATTCATTCATCTTCACTCCGATGAACCTTGGCAGATCAGCCAGAGCGGAGCCAGTCCAGGCCATTCTAGCGTCCTGTCAAGGCCCTTTTTAAACCTTTGCCCTCTGCAACCCACCCCACAACTAGTGAGATCGCCGTAGCACCAAAGACGAGACGATGGTCAATATTGAAGGAGAAGGTGATATTGAAAGAGAAAAAGGAGCCGGGAGATCTAGATCGCCGTCAGATTTAAAAGGCATCGTGAAAGCAGCAGCGAACGGTATATACAACATCCTCTCTAAGAGCCTCTATTTTTATTTCATCCTCTTTTTTTTTCTTACTGATTTTAACCGCGTGAACCTAGTTTTTTCATTTCCAGACATCATCACATCAGCACTTGTTACGGTGTTACCCTTCTTCCCTTTTCATCCCATTTTGGCTGCTTCTTCCACTGGCACGAACCGCCATACATTTTCTTTTTTTTTACTGTACAAGTAGACACCATACTCGCCGGGTCTCACGTCCATCACACCGTTTCTTGCACCGGCATTCCTTCCGGTGCCCGTTTCGTCCAATTTTATGTCTCACTTGTTTCCCCATCCGCTCGTCTTTTACTGATTGCACACGTTTTCCCCCTCTTGTCTCGCACCGGCTGCTCCGTCACCAAGCCTCGACTGGCATGCAGATGTCTCTATTTCCTTACATTGCTCACTCACACTCTTCTGCATTTTGGCCTTGACGGTCCACCTTCAAGCGCCTTACCTAACCCGCTTACGGCCATGTTCAATGTGTCCAGTGCAACAGGATCGCCCCTATCCCCAAAGCAGGAAAACACTGAGACAGAGCAACACTGTGAAGAGAGCACCCGTAGAGAGGGCATGCAAGACATTCGAGGCACTTAAGTCACAAAAAAGAAAGCAAAATGTCTCTGGTCCTGGCCGTTTCTGCTGCAAACGTCCACAACTGCGTGAAGTCTGCTGTTTCTCGCTGTTCTCTCAATGTAAATGGCCACGATGCGCCCCGAAGCGCCCAAAACGGCCAACAACCATAACGAGAGGTTCTACTTGGCATTTGGCATGCGAGACCTTTTTTTTTTCTCTTGCTTTTGCAAACTTTAATTCATGCATCTTCATTCTCGGTGTCGTCTCGGACGCTTCCACCCTTCTGCTGTCCGCATTTGATCGTGCCTTTCCTCCACCAGCAGCCTATATCTTGTTCTCTCTTCCTCGTCCTTTCTGCCCCCTTCTCTTGCTTCTTTCTTCTCCTTGTTTTCTCAGATTCAAAGGCAAATCACCTTCACACATCCCACATCACATATCACAGCTCTATTATAGCCGTGCCAACCTATATTCAATCCATTCTCACGCACTCACACACTCACTGACAGTCTCTCTTACTCCTCACTCACTGCCGTTATTTGCCAGTGCAACGGCCAATAAGCTCCGCATCGCCCTTTTTGGAAAACCCCGTGCATCACACTCATCTTTTCTTCTTAGCTGAAGACGAGATCTCATCCAATTCATACAAAAAACGACCTTCACATCCAAATACTTATTTCATCTTTCCCTTTCCCCCTCCAACTCCCCTTATTCGCCATCCTCCATAAGCTCCCTTCCCCCAATTCGAGCTATCACGCGGACCATCCCTTATCCAAGCTCATCCGGCCCAATTGCCCAACCGTGTCCGTTGGCGCTAAATAGCTCTAAACGGCAGTAGCAAAGGAGCCCACGTAAGGGACAAATAGCTCAGACAAGCAACAAAAACAACAACAAGCTCCAATATCGTTTTCCGACTAAAACGTCATGCGCTACGAATCGCCCATGATGATGGCCGGCCCCACCACGATTGCAGCTCCCCGGATGGACCAGCCCACCGGCGTCCAGACTCTGTACCACGCTCCTCCTCCTCTTCATCCTTCTTCTTCCTCTTCCTCGCAACCGCATCGCAGAGGTAGCACTGCAACCACAAGTTCGAGCCGCCATCATCGCAGCTCCCAGCATCAACAACACCATCAGCCTCAGCAAGTGCAGCCGCAATTCCTGTTCTATCCCCAGATCATCCCCTACCAGCAGATGCCCTACCACCAACAGCTACCCTACCAGCACCAGCGCATGCACAACCTCTTGCACAACAGCAACGGCCATCACATCACCCAGTACAACAACCTCCACCAGAACCAGAACCTGAACCTGAACCACCAACACCAACACAGCCAAAACCAAAACCGAAGCTACCACCTCCGCCAGCCGCAGCATCTGCTCCCGCACGCACCGCCGTCGTCGCAGCAGCACTCGTCCTCCTCCTCCTTTTCTTCACAGCAGCACCTCACCGCTCTGCAGCAGCAGACGAAGCAGACACAGGCCCAGACACAAGCACAGTCCCAGCCCCAAACCACAACACAAATGCCGCTCTTCTCGGGGTTCTCGCTGCGCAGCAGCAAGCACAACAAGATGGCGCGCAACTCCTCGCAACAGCAGCTGCAGCCGCCGCCGATGACCCTCCAGGCGAGCTCCGTCAAGATCAAGCCGCCAACCCGCAAAAAGGACCCGGCCGACCGCAACCGCGGGCCCGTCAACCCCAAGGACCTCGCCCACCGCCTGCACACCATCCAGGCGGAGCGAGGACTAGAGGCGGCCGCGGGGCCCGGCAACAGCAGCGCGACAACGTCGCCCTTGGAGCCGCCTCCACAGCTCCAACAGGGCGCGGGGGCCGACCGCAGCGGCCGGCGCATCCGGTCGCGCGGGTCGGGTAATCTGCGCGCCGTGTATGCGTCCAACGCGCCCATCATTCCCACCACGGGCGGCGGGTCCATCCGCCGGCAGGCCTTTTCGGCGCCGCACAACCTCAACGCGCTGGCCCCGCCGCCGAGTGTTTCCGAGCTGCAGCGCCGCAAGAACCGGACGCGTTCGCTGTCACCGCAGCAGGTGAGCATGCGGGGTGGTGGGCCCGCGGGCGCGACGGTGGCGAAGCCGCCGTCGCCGATGGCCAACACCTTTTCTTCTCCTTCAGCTGTTGCTACCGCAGATGGCGCGGCGCCCACAGACGCCACCCTGGCACAAAGACGCGCCGTGACGAGCGTGATCCTGCCTTCCCATGCGCACCACGGCGTGCCGTACGTGCCGAGCCAAGCGGCGCAGCAGTTCACGCGAACGACGGCGGCGGTAGGCGGACCGCGCAAATCGATTCTGCTGCAGAAGCCCAAGAACCAGCAGCAGCAAAACCAGTCCTATTCGCACAACCAACCCGTGGCCCGTTCGCCACCGCTGTCACAAAAGGATAAGGCATCCCCGTCGGCCAAGTCGCCCCTCACGCCCTCGTCGGCGCGCGCGCCGAGTGTGCAGCACGCCTTCAAGGACGCGCTTGCCGAGCCGGGCAGTCGGCGGCAGAGCATGAAGGAGGGCGCCGACGCGGCAGTAGTGGAGGATTCCACTACTGCCGCGGGCGATAAAGCAGAGCCTGCTGTTGAGGACGCTGCTGTCGACGAGGTTTCGGCAGATGCCGAGGCCGAGCTGGATACCGACACCAAGGCCAAGGCCGCCAAAGCGGCCAAAAAGCCCGTGACAGCGTCCGACTTCCGCCGCATTGTGCAGGAACACAGCGTGGACTGGACGCAGAGCGACGAGACGGCGGGGCAGCGTAAGCGGGAAAAGAAGGAGAAGAAGGAGCGCGAGAAGCAGGAAAAGAAAGCCAAGCAGCAGCAAGTCCAACAAGAAAATGGCAACGATGCTGAGGCGGCCAAGCAGGCGCGCCCGCTGTGGCGGCTCAAGGCACGGCTGAGCAGTTTCTCCAGGGACAAGCGCTCGCCGTCGCCGCCTGCAACGGCGGTGGCCGCTGCAGCACCGGTGGCGCCGGTGGCAGAAGGAAAAGAGGACAAGGTGGTTACAGAGGCGCCTGTTGTTGCTGAGGCGGCGCCCAAAGTCCAAGAAGAGAGTGCGTCGGCTATTGAAGATGCTAAGGCAGGTGCGCCCGAAGTGGCGCCCGAGGCCACAGCAGTTGAAGCGCCTGCTGCTGTCGAGTCGACATCGAATTCGTCGTCTGTGTTGTCGCTGACGGCCATGGCCAAGTCGTCGTCGTTCCTGTCTCTATTCAAGCATTAGTTTGTGTTGCTTTATAATTTGCTTATTTCCTCGTTCTTTGAAGCGTTCTAGCATAGCCGTGCGAGTCCTTTGATAACACTCGTTTGATCTTTTTGGCGGTAATTTTGGGTACGGAGAGAGGAGGACAGAACAGAATACAAAGATTTGGTTCAAACAAAACCAACGTGCAAAACGACAATGTGAAGAAAGTGAAGTGAGATACGTACCGTGACCAAAATGTGCGTGCGTCTTTCGCTCATCCAAAAAGGTATCCAATACTATGCCTTCGTAGACGGCGCTTGTTTTCGTTCTCAGCGACGGCCCTCGGCGTCGAGGAGGCTCTTGATCATCTGGTTGGCCTCGACGGCGAGCTCTTCCCGCACGAGAGCGGTCAGGTCGTTACCGTTTCCATTGATGCTGTCGTTGGTGTTGCTGGTGGCCGCAGCTGCGGCCCCGTTCTTGCCGTTCGTGCCGCCGTCGGCCTCGCGTGCCAGAAGGTACGTCACGGTCTCGCAGTAGGCACGCACGGCATCGCCGTCCTCGCCGGGGTCCACGCGGGCCCTCCGCAGCGCCTTTTGGCCATTGCGAAGACCCATCTCCTTGCTCCAGGGCTTGGAGGACATGCCCCCACCGCCACGACCGCCGCGACCGCCACCGAAACCGCCCCGGGTGTTCTGGTTTGGCAGGCGTATGGGCAGACCTGGGTTGGTACCTTTGTTCCCGCCGTTGGGGCCACCACCGGCCTTGGGCGGCTGCGTTGCATCGTAGATGGACCGCAGGCGGGCCGGCAGCGTCGGGAACCGCTCAAAGAGGTGGCGCAGTTCGGGGGCGTCGTCGAGGACATGGAAGGGGTGGGCCGGCGGTGCGGGCTTGGGAGGCAGTGAGGACACCGTCGAGGCGCTGGGTAGCGTCGACATCTTCTCTTCGGAAGGGGCGTCGGGAGGGTGGTTGTCGCGGTGAATGCGCGCGCACGTAACAGAGCAGCTGCAATTGTTAGTCCAAGTCAACCAAAACCCTCACATGCTTTCGGTAAGAACATACTATGCCAGAGGACACCGCGCGCACTTGTACTTGGACGGCTCCGTGTTGCAGACGCCGCATATCGTTCGACGCTTGGCCGGTGGTGTCGCCGTCTCGTCGGCCTCATTTGCGGACGCTTCTCCGCTTGCTTTTGCTTGAGCGTTTGTGCCATTCGTGTCGGCCGCGCTGCCGCCGTCAATTTCCACAACACTGTCGTCGGCCGCAGCCTCCGCCATCTGGTCAGGGCTTGTCGGTGCCGACCGCTTGCCACTCGTAGCTCCTGCTGTTACTGTTGGTGGTGCAGCGGCGGCTGTCTCGCTGCTAGCATGAGACATGGGCGACTGTCCGCCTTCTCCGACCTCACCCGCCGGTGCCGTGGCCCCGTGCTCCTGAAGAGGCGGTGATGGAGAGGCCATGCTGTGTGCTCTTTTGTTTGTCGCGTCGGGCAAAGCTTGACTGTGTGCGTCGCGCCCCCTATTTGGAATACAAACCCGAAGATATAAGATCGCGCCTCGGCATATGTGTCGGCTTCGAGAACTCGCGTTTGCTCCTGTCTGTCGTTGGTGTGTTGTCGTCTCCAGCAAGCTCAAAGAAGTAGCGTTCTCAACAGGAGCTGGTGACCGTTTTGGCAGAAAAAAAATGCTGACTTATCGTGTTGGTAGTTGCCTTTGTCCTGCCTTATCGTATCCTACCTTATCGATTGGCTAATTGAGGCCCTGAGCCAGAGCTCCTTCAGAATGACGCAAAAAAACGGGGCGCATCTAACAGCACCGGCCAGCCTTTGAATGCTCTATCTTTCTTCGTTCTTCTTTCTTCTTTCTTTTCTCTTTGCAGGTTAAATTGAGTTCTTCAAATTTGATCTTGGTTCATGCTATTCTTTGAAAATGCCAGAATATAAAATATAAAAACGCCGGAAACATAAACAAAACAGACCGATAAGCCAGCCTGTAAGACCGTCGGCCCCTTCGATTGACCTCCAGATTCGCCCGCCCCAACCGTCCATCACAGACCGTGACAGAATGATGCCGATGCCCCTACCGTCGATTCCTCAATTACTATGTTTTGTGTATTTTTCTGCCTCGCGTTTGGCACATGGTATGAACACTATAAAAAGTGGTTCAGAAATAATAGGGAAACGAACAAGAACGAAAAACGCACAAAAGTAAGAGACAATGCTACGCAGAAAAACAAAACGGAACGAGAAAATGTGAATCGCGCATATGGGTGCGGGATCACCACCCTGGTTTATCTTCAAGCTTGTCGATGCGCTTCTTACAAAACTCAAAGGACGAAAAGAAGATGGCGTTGAGCACGCAGGACCGGGACATGGACACGCCGAGGCCGCGGTACATCTGACGCTGGAAGAAGTGGATCTTGACCGGTTTCACTTTCTGTCCTTTCGAGTAGAGGAGAGCGTTTCGCTGGTAGATGCTTTTGGCCGAGTCAATCGGATCTGTTGGGTTAGTAAAGGGCCCGCGAGGTTTCCGCATGATTATCAGAAGAGAGGCGCAACTCCCAACATACAGATCATAGACCACGAAACAATCCCGCACAGGCCGCCCGCAACGAAGACGGGCAGCGTGCTCGAGTGTGTTGAGTCGCCGGTAAACGTTGTCAGAAGCTGTTTGCTGCTTTCGTACGTGATGAAATACAGGGCCGTGCCGAGCGTGTCTCGTACTGCAAGGTGTTAGCAACGCCAATTTTCAATTTTGCAATCAGATGCGGAAGGTGTAAGTCCAGCGAGGCACCAGCGGAGACGAACATAAGTGCAACCGGTAGCCCGTATAGAGGCCGGCAAATCCCCGGTGGCGAACGATATTGGCCATGGTTTTGAAGGTGCCCTTATTTTGGTAGCTCGAGGCCACGGCACGGCTTTGTGAATCAGGGCAGTGCGTCTTTTCCGAGAGCAAGACCGAAACTTGGGCGCTTAGCTTGGTCAATTCGAACGGACCTGTCGCGTGAAAAAGTCAGCAGGCATTCCACATCAAAGAAAATCAATTAGGGGAGAATACGCACAGGCAATGACCGTGATGCAAGACCCTGCCGTAGCACCGGCCGCACCAAAACAGGCGATCGACCAGAGATTTGGGTAGGTGCCGGGAGTATTGACGTGCTTCAGAACGTCAAAGCCAAAGTTCTTGCTCAGCCAGTCCGAGTAGACGTATTTGGAGCGCTGGTAGATGGAGAACGATATTGTCCGTACAATCGTGACGCTTGCCAATGGTGCCGTTACACCTAAACAAAAAGGCACTGTCAGTTCATTTGCTCCGTGTTACGAGAGAGAGGAGCTCTGACGTAGTACAGCAGAGAAGAGAGGAGGAGAGAGAAAAATTGAGCCCACCTCGAAAGAAACCCCGCAGGCCTTCATGGCTGTATGTGTGCTTCAAGCAGTCGACAAAGCCTGCGTATTTGTAGGTCTGCATGCGCGTCTTGACGCTGTCGAGTGGAAAGGCACAGGCCGTGCTGATGCCGCTGGACAAGCTGGCGCTGACTTCGGTCCGGTACCGCTTGACCCATCGCTGGGGTGGTTCCTTGGGCGAGTTGGACTTTGTCGAGGAGGAGGGGGAGGAAGAGGAGAGAGCCTCGGCCGAGGCTATGGTTGAGGAAGCGGGTGTGGATGTGCTGCTGCCACCGCCGCTGCTGATGTTGCTGCCACCTTCCGGGGGCATGATGGGAGGGCGGTTTGGGACCGTGGTTTCATCTTGGGCTCGACGAAGGTCGGTGGTCATGCTCCGCGCCGGGAGGGGGCCCCAAAGGAGGCGGCGAGAGAAGACGGGCGCGCCGTGATCGCACAGGGAGGCCCGAGGGTTCTAGACGTCGGGGAGGGTTGGAGGTAGGAATGGCTGGGGGAGACTGGGGACGCCCAAGCAGTAGATCGCGGCCGAAGAAAGCTGTATCACTGCGGTTTAGCAAGCTTGTCGGAAAGGCACGGCCGAAACTAAGGAGAAGACGTCGAGGCGAGCTTGTCTGTCGTCCGTTGCTCGTCTTGGTCTAGAGGGACGCTCTCCGTAGCTCTCGGAACAGGAAACAGAAAGGATGCTCGTCAGAAATGTGCACGTGCAAACGCGCTGGTGTCGGAAGAGGCGTGGTCTGGATATCGTTCGTTTGATTTCGCTTTGGTCGTGTTGTTCGTTGTTTGCTTGTAGTTTTGAGTGCCGTTTCGTGCTGCACTAGGACGGCAAGACCACAGAAGAAATACCTTCTAGAAGACAGAGAAATGGATGGCCAAAGGTTGAGTTGGAAACGAATGTGCGCACGGGCAGACCGGAGGCGCGTGGCAGCTTTTTCGATCGAAGAACGCAACGGGCCACTTAGAAGCGAGACAGCGAACGTGGGCAGCAGTTACAGCGAGCCGTTGACAGGAGGCAGAGGGTCGGACAATAGATCGGCGGGGTGGGTCCAATCTGGCCAGGGCGGGAGAAGAAAAAGGGACGACAAAAGAGGGAACAGAGCGAGGGAATAGCAACACGTAGAAGAGAGAGAGAGAGAGAGTACAATGCCGTTGTAATGACGAAAAAAAGAAGAGAAAGAGGGCAATAATGAATCAAAGAGAAGGCAAGTAGAAAAGAGGAAAGAGCGTGTCAGTTGAGCTTGCGTTCTTTCCCCAAAAGAGAAAGGCCGCCTGTTTGGTGGAATTGGAATGCTACAAAAATGCACCATGTGATTGGCCCAGTCGGCCCACGAAGCTGCTGTAAAGGTTGGAGGAAGAGGGGCCTGGACCAGTAAGGAAGGAATCAAGTGCTCCGCCAGAGGGAAAGACAAATCTGGGGGACAGGGCAGAGGGAAAGAACGATGGCGCTGCGGGGCAGCTGCTGCAGTTTGAGCCAAGTGAGATGCACGAAAGCCGAATGAGACAGGAAGGTACGTCGTAAGGCCCAAAAGACAAAGAGAACGGAAGGGAGACGACGAACCATGCAAATTGCACGCATTCACTCTTTCTTTTCTTTTTTGGGTGGCCTCGATATTTCTCTCGATTTCTTCCCTGTAATTCTTCGTTCGTCTACCCCGTTGTCGGCGCCTGTGGCCGAACCGGCCAGCCAAAGTCGAAAAAGAGCAGAAAGGCCGTGGGCAGGGCTGGGCTGGCCTAGACTCACTGGGTGGGTGCTTCCTTCCCCTAGCGAAGCCCCGACCACAAGCACGAAATTACGAAGTTCTGGGGAAAGAACGAGTGGGCGCAGCCGAGTTACAGCCGAACATGTCCCTACAAGACGGAATCGGGGTGCCTTCCGGGAACGACAACGGACAACAGCTTATCGGAAGAGGGCCGCACTATACTTGTACCAATATCCTCTCTCCTCTCGCTGTCTCTTTCCCTTTCGCTCGAGTGCTTAACCTGCAGCGGCTGGCAGCGGTTCTTCTCCTGCAAGACCACCACCATCGTCTCCTACAGTGCCTGAGTGCCTCACGTCGCTTCCCGCAATGCATCTCTGGTTCAACCGACGTCATGTGTCCAAGCTGTCCCTCTTCCATACACGGCACCCACCAATCACAGCAAGGCCCCTCCGAGACGACCGTCCATTGCAGCAGATATACGACACACACCAACTTGCGTTCTGCACGCGAGGCTGCATAAGCCGTTTGTGCCGTACCGTAAATTTGTGCTGCATGTCAAGTTGCAAATGCCATATTTATCCTAATTTGCAGGTACTTGCTTTTTGGTTCATAATGTTGTTCTAGAATACACATGGTTCTATGGCCATTCGTGTCTTTCTAAAGCCACGCGGAAGCCTTCAAGAACCCATAGCCTGCTCTTGTTGGCAAGCAACGTGAAGCTAAAGCCTCTGCTCAGGATCCAAGTCTGGTCGGACTCAGCAGGCGGCAGATCGTAGTATCTCTCGGCTCGGCTACCTGGCCATTTTTTCATATCGGCTCCGCACTGCCACGGTGCCGGGTTTGCACTGCCAGAGCGCAACTGAGGCCGCTTTGCCGTATTTCTCTCGTATGTCGTAGACCTTCCAGTTTCGCCTTGGCCTTCTTGCTGTTTTAGCCCGGTCATGGGTTCAAGCGGCGGTATGAGGGCCATCGTTGGGAGAGGGAGAGAGGGGATGTTTATCGAGGAGCAAGAGAGTGTAGAGAACGGCGACTACACGGGAGGAGAGGGGAGTTGTGTCGTTTGGTTTCCTTTGCCCTGCTTCGTTTTGAAATGGTGGCTAGAAGAAACGAGCCGAGCCTAGATTTGGTCTCAAAAAGAACAACCCATTACGGCCAGACTCGTCACTTCGTCTCCAAATGCTTCACCGCAGGCACAGTCGCATTTGCTTGTTGAGCATCGCGATCGTTTCGTCGTAGTGGTCGTATGCCGTCCGTTGGAACTCGTCACTGGAGAAGGGAGTTAGCCCGATGTACTGTAGAAGATAGAGAGACGGGGGACACGGAGAAGAACAAACTCTGGCTTGGGCTTCTTCTGCTGGCTCACCACCTTCCATGACGGCTGCCGCGACGCCGCCTCCTTCCGCCGCCAATACGCCGTCTTGAGCAGGTTCTGCAGGATCTTGTGCTCGATGCCGCGGGACTCCGCCGCCGAATTAAGGAACCAAACGGTTCGCCGCACGGCCTCGGAGTCAAAGGGCTGCGCGCCCTCGTTGTTGGCGGCGCTCGTCATCGTCGTGCGCTCGCCTCGAAACGCGGCGCGCAGCTGGTCGCGGATGACATAGCGGGCGGGCTTGGAAAACTGAACGGCACGCAGGGCGCTGCGGTAGAGGCGGCGGTACGCCTGGACGAGCTCGGCACTGGACATTGTCGGGGTCGGTGACTCGGGGGTGCCTTTGGTTGTTCCTGGGCGAAATTCATGACGGAGCCTCGCGGTCGGAAGCTTTCTCGAAATTTAGAGGGCGATGGGATTTGTGGGGCTGCAAGCTTTCATCCCAGTCCCTTTGAGCCAATGAGAGAGCTTTAACCGTTTCACAACGCTTTCAACCTCAACACGACCCAACAGCAGACCAACTTGCCATACAACAAAGGCTGGCAGAGCAATATTCTTTTCATTGAGAAAGACACTCTAGAATGAGGCCATCCTTGGCCTCTTTATAATGGTACAAAAAATCCCGGAACCCGTAAATCCCCAGCTGGCAAATGACCTCTCTATCGGGACCGCCAACCAAATCCACCTCTCCTTCCCCTTGTCCAAAATGCGCATTGCGCTGTCACAACAACGCTTGTTGTAACGCACGTCTATATGCAAAAGTAAAACGGAATAAAAGCAAAAAGAAAGAGAAAAAGAGTGTTCAGAAAACGACAAGATTGGAAATAGACACCCAGCAAACTCTGCGCCAACTCTTGGCTCGTTTGCTCGCTCGACTCGCCGCTTGCTCTATTTTACTCCTCGCCCTGGCCTAGCGGCGCATACTTGCCGCCGTTCTCGCCCGTGTTGGACGAGGAGCCGCCACGGAAGACGCCCACTCGTGACAGCCAGCCGGAGACACCGCCACGGCCGGAACTATCCTCGCCACCGCCGCTGGGGCCTCCACGGCGGCCCGACGACGAGGCCTCGTGGAGAGACGTCGGCGGGTCGATATTGAGGCCCGGGATGGCGCTCGAGGGGCCGAACTGGCCGCGGGACGCGCGCAGGTCGAGCGACGGCACGGGCGAGCCGGGCGGTAGGAGCGAGCCGGACTCGGCGTCGGCAGGGAGGGGCGTGCTAATGGAACGCGGTGTGCCAATGGTCGTGCTGGCATCGCCAAACAGCGAGTCCATGTCTTCGAGGCGGACACCGCACGTTTCGGGGTAAAAGAAGTACACTAGATAGGTTAGCACGTGTAAGCGAGCAATGTGAGAAGGGGACTGGGGGACTGTGAGACATACCGACAACAAAACTCAGAGCACAGAAGAAGGCGTGCACCAGGTAGAGCCGCCATGCAATCCACTGCTGCAGGATCGGCGTCATCTCGCCCACGAGCCAGTTGAAGGCCCAGTTGGTGGCGGTGGACAGGCTGGCGCCCTTGGAGCGGATGCTCAGCGGCAGAATCTCCGGCGGGTACAGCCACGGGATCGGGCCCCATGAGTAGCCAAACGCAGCGTTGTAGATCATGACAAAGGCCACGACATAGATGCGGGTCGTCGGCAGGTCCAAAAAGATAAAGTACGAAATGAACGACAGCGAAATGCACATGGCCACCGCACCCGTCAGCAAAATCACGCGACGGCCCCAGCGGTCCACAATGTACCAGGGCGGGATGGTCGACAAAAAGTACGTGATACCGTTGATGCCCGTCATCAACACGGCGCTGTGGCCCGCCCAACCGGCGGATTCAAAGACGTACGGCGCGTAGTACGAAATGACATTGATGCCGTTGAGCTGGGCCAGGGCCTGCGCGGACATGGCGATCAACACACGATTCTTGTACCGGCGGAACATCTCGGCGTACGTGCGCTCGCCCTCCTGGCGCTGGATCAGCACGTCCATCTTGATCTCGCGGAACTCGTCGCGGGCCTTGGGGTTGTGGATGTCGCCGCCGCCGTACAGGTTGGCAATGACGACAATGCCCTCCTCGTCGAGGTCGTTGTCGAGCAGCCAGCGCGGGGACTCGACAATAATGAGACTGCCGAGGCCAAGCAGCGCGCCCATAATGCACTGCATCATCAGCGGGATACGCCATGACATGTTGCTGTCGATGTAGCCGCAGAAGTAGTCGACCCAGACAGAGGTGGTGTAGCCGATGATGTTGCCGGAGAACTCAATGCAGGCCAGCTTGCCGCGGTTGTGGGGCGGCGAGATCTCCGACTGGTAGACGGGGACGATGGTGGACAGCATGCCAACGCCAAGACCGGCAATGATACGGCCGAGCATCATCATAGCCATGGACGTGGCCAGCGTCTGCAGCGCGCCGCCCGTGAAGAAGATGATGGAACCGTACAGAATGGTTTTCCGGCGGCCGATGATGTCACCGACGCGGCCGACCACGAGAGACGAAATGAAAGCGCCAATCTCGAGGATAGCCACCATGGTACCCACCTCCGCTCGGGAGGGGTTGTCAAAGTAGTCTGTGAAGAACCCGCCTCTGGAGAGTGTGTTAGCAAGGAGGGTGTCAAAAGCAAAATGGAAGGCCATTTGCCGGGACAAATAAACTTACGTGATGATGCCTGACATAACGCCCTGATCATATCCGAACAGAAACACGCCGAGAGACACGAAAATGCTCGTAAAATAGCTGCGAGTAGGACAATTAGTGATCATGTGCCAAAGATAGAAGGGGAGCCTGTGAGTTGAGAACAAAAACATACATCAGAGGTTTGCCGGTGAGGCCATGAATGGAAGAGGAGCCGCCGGACATGATGGAGGCGAGGATGCGTTCAACCGCGGAGACGCGTCGAACTGCAGTATCAGGGATGCGGATGGCCTCCTTATTAACGGCGCCAGCGTGGTGGTGATGGCGAGGGGAACTGTCGGAGTCGCTCGCGTCGTCGTAGTGGACGCGCTTTTTGGACGAGTTGTTGCGGCGGGCCTTGTTACCAATGGCCGTGGGATGCTCGTTCTGTTTGAGAACGCCAGCAAGTGTGTCCTGGTCGAGGTGGTCGTACAGGCGGGCGCGGACGGCCGGGGCGTTGTCACCGTCTTCGGCAAGCTGCTCGGCAATGTCGGCGGTGTCCAGCCAGGACTCGTCGTCTTCGCCGTCGGAGGAGTAGTCGTTGTCGGAGTAGTCACCGGCAGACGAGAGGGATTCGTGTTTGCGGTGGCCTCGTCGGGAGGAGGAGGAAGGATGCGAGGAGGAGGAGGCAGCGCCGGACCGGGCGGCGGCGGACGCGAGGAGGGAAGTCCCCGACTGCCGGTCAGCAAGGGCGCGTGACGCCGACGAAGCAGAGGAAGCGGTGCCCGGCGAGGAGAGGGCACGGAGAGGAATGTTGGACGGGAGTCGGCCCGAGCTGGAGAAGGAAGGAATCTTGGAGGAGATGGGGGCTGTAAAGCGGCAGCGCCCGTCCGCGACTCTTTAAAAGGGATATGAGGGGAGGGGGGAGAGGGGGAGAGGGGGGTGGTGGTGGGAAGGGTAGGGAAAGAAATGAAAAGAAGGTGATGGGGAGAGAGGGACGAAGGGCAAAGGAGAAACCAAGGGACTTTGGCACGGGGATGCCCAAGTGTGGATAGGGCTGCTTGGGGGTGGGGAAGAAGGCGAGCGAAGGGTGGAAACGAATGAATCAAGGCATCAACAGCAGATGACCTGGCATGTGCGTGACCTGTCTCAACCGGACCGTCGATTTAATTGTGCTGCCACAGCGCGTGGATGTGGGGAGGAAGGCAGCCTTGGAGAGACAGAAATGAATTAATGATGATAAAAACAATTTTGAAGTGAAAAAAGACCGATCGGAGGCCAAAAAAGAGTGCGCGGCTTGTTTGCCGCAGCGGCCTTCGGCTTTGCTGACTATTTGGCGATTCGGGGGCGTCAAACGCGGTTGGTCCGTCGAGCTGGCTTGTCGTGCCGCCTAGGAGCCTTCTTCAACGGCAATCGGGCGTCAAATCTGTCGGAGTCGTCGAGATGGGATGGAAAAGGTGATGATGGTGAAGTAGCCTCTAGCAGATGAGAGTTCAATGGACAAAGCAAAACATCCAAGGAAGGAGAGGATGCAGAAAAGGCAACAACCGACCTGGCAAGATACCAGGTAGGCGCGAACGAGCGGGAATGCACGCCAAGATTAGGACCGTATGTGTGCACTGTGCAGATCAGCCGCTCCGGGCGCACGCTTGTCGGAGACTAGGCGACACATACAGTGCACATCCGCGTTCGGCAAATTTAACCACTGTGCTGAAAAGGGGGCTCCTCGTTAGTGCTCTCCATGCTTGCTCGGGAAAACCTGACAGGCGCAATGCGGCGCGAGGCAAGGCGTCCGGGGGTCGGTTCAATTTTTTTTGGCTTTCTTTTGCTGGCAGAAGGACCCCGGAATCATTGGGACAACTGTTATCTACGAGTGCGCATTCTGTCTACGGCGGCGGGTATTTTTTCAAACCGAACTGGTCTCTCAGCCGGAGAGCAAAAGGCACGTGTTGCGTCTGCTGTGTTCGTGTTCGTGCCTTCCCTTTCTTCGGTCCCTTGCTCAAAATTGGGCCAGGACGTCGTCGTGGGATGACGTAGTTCCTTCCCAGTCTTTGTCTTTTTCCACAGTCCCAGTGGGGGTGGGTGCGCCGCTATCCAAAGAAAAGGCACGATAAAAAACGGTGTGGTGTGCAGACCTGCCAGGGCAGGCGCGCAGGCGCGCGCACATGAGGCGGCCCCGCGGCCGGCTTTTCCCCTTTCCCTTTTTCACGAGACCCGTCCGCCTCATCTCAGCCTTTTGCAGCCCTCCAGTGAGCATCCGCCGGGCGTCTTGCCGGCTATTCTCGACAACCAAAGAACGGAACGGCGACGGCAAAGTAAGACAAGGCGTGCAATGTGCACAATGTAAGATGCACCAGACCGCTCTTTAGATTTTTCCTTACATCTGCTACCTCTGTGCCTCTGCGGGCCCGGTACGTCGGACCAACGTGAGGCGAGAAGCATTCGTCCTCTGAAAACCTCTAGAACTGTTCCTTTCCCCGGTTTTGCTGTCAGATGAGGCTGATATTTCCAGTAGCTGCCGTCTTGGTTTATCCAGCATATGCTTGAGAGGTCTCGACAATTCTAAGAAGCCAACCAAAAAAAGAACGCCGAACAGCCCCATAGCGGCAATCCACAGACGAAGCTATTCACAGCCAAGAGCGGCCCCATCGACGAAGTCCACAATAGCAAAAATATCGAAAAAACCGACCCAAAAAGACCAAAAATTCTCTCTCGCCGGGAATTGAACCCGGGTCCCGGGCGTGACAAGCCCGTATACTGACCACTATACTACAAGAGATGCTTGTAATCGCCTGATACGATGCTTCACCGCACTTCGAAATCGCTTTTGTCTTGGAGTGTGGCTTGGCCTGCGAGCCTCATCTTTTAGTCCCTTTAGCAGCCAACAACGCCAAGCCAGCAGAGACTTGTTGCCCGAAGGTCACAGCGAGGCTTATGCTGCACCTCTGCCGTTGCGATCTAAAAAAAGAAACAGGGAAGAAAGACGCAAGAAGACGGTGAAGGCTTCTTTTGCATCGAGTCGTCGACACGGGACATACCACAGGGCATGGGCATTTGTTCTTCCGTGGCAGAGCATCCTTCGCACAGCCACAGGTGAGATGCCCACAGTTCCACGGCGAAGTGACTTTGTTTCCAAATACATTGGTCGAAGTACGAGCAGAGAGCCAAGACAAGTCTCTTAGATCCCACCTGAGCCACTCTTGTATCTTTTGGTGTGTTTCAAAGCTCTTTCCTCAACTGGGCAGTGGACGGTGGAGTTGCAGTGCTAGAACAGCGGCGAAACAGGATTTCAGAGTTGAGCACGAGACAACCCTCGACTTGGTCTCTTGCCATCTCGATCCCCTGCACGTCGAAACGGAGAGTCATGTTCTTTTGTCCTCACAAACGGAACGCTCTCGAGCTCAGGCGCGTTTCTCTTCACAATCGAGACCCATAATTGATCATGCACATATCCTCGTACCCTGGCGTCCTGACCGGGGCGAATCGATCGTATTTTGCAGGGCAGACACAATCCCAAAGACATGAGGGAAGAGAAAGAGAAGGAGAAGGAGAAATTGCAAGGATCGAAGCCGGAGATGGGGAGGAGGGGGGATCGATCCAACAAAAAACGACATGGGTGTCCGTTTCAAACGGCATTGCAACTTTTTCCAGAGTGCTTCCGAGAGAAACGCTCGTTCCCCTCTCAAAAACAAAATTGGATGTGCAAGGCCAGCCAGGACGAGGCCACGGCATGGCGAGGGATGTGAGGAGAAGCACGCTCGCACGGAATCACAGGGAGACTTAACCAGGCCACGCGAAATGAAGGCAAGAACAGAAGAAGATGAGCATGTTGCCTTACGTCCCTCCCTTGGACCAATCGGACGTCGAGCTGGAGGTATTTCTGCTTTTGTTCGGGACAGCCTCCTCTTGCTCCTCACCAAATCCCCTCCCTTGCCACGAGCGGAGTAAATTACCATCATTTCAGGTGCTTTTCAGGTGGCTTGCTTTCTTGACATTCTCTCCCCTCCCGTGAGCGACGTTTTTACGGAGTCGTATCTGATTCTTGTTTGTTTCCTGAGAACCAAAAGAGCCGCTGATGGGGAAAGTAAGATACCGGATGATGAAACGAGCATGATCTCTTTTTTCTACGAGTATATTCATCCACTCGAGTCACGATATTTCTCTGTTCTGTGTGACGACTCCGTATGGTCTCTCCGTATTGCGGGTTTGTCCAATACACATGCGTCTACTGGCTGAACATCGCGACGTATCTCCCTGCAGCACACGCCACTGGTCTTTCACTCCTTCCCTACTATGATCCAGCCTTGGATGGGCCCCGGCCCGCCCTTGGTTCCCCTCAAAACGGTGCAAGACAATCAGCCAGCACATCGTACGGCATCCAGCGTCTTTTCTCTTTTCTACCATATCTCTCATCTCGCTTTCGCGTCTTGTTCCTCTTCTCCTCCCTTTTTTTGCCTTCTCCCCATCCTCGGCCCTGTCAAATATCGTCGAATCCTACCGCGCCTCTTAGATGCTTTCTGTGTCGCCGTTCCATGCATGCCAGCTGCAGGGCTGACGCCAGTTCCGTTTTTCTTTCTTCTTTGTTTCTTCCTCGAAGTTTACATGTATGAGTAACGCCGTGAAATGGTCCCCTGGAAAAGATAAAATGCATAACAGACAGGTCGCGATGGGCTTCTTGCCCGTCCGTTTTGTACCAAGGATTTAGTCACTCTAGCCTTTTCCAACTGCTCTCTCTGAAGGTTGTCACTGGACTTTCGAATGGAGGATCTCAATATTTTGCTTCGTAGCGATATAATCGCGCTTCTGTATGCATCCCGTCCCAGAGCGCCGCCGGTCGCGCCGTCTCTGCCGCGCATTTGCGTTCAGACTTTCATTTTACTCGATAGGTTTGTTCCTGTTCGTCATTTGCCTGTTGGTTGCCACTGCTGTCCCTTGCTTGACGAAAGGAGGTTGGGACTGTCTGTGTCGATCTTTGAAGAGAGTGAGCACAAAGTGAGACATTGAATGGTGCAGCACTCGATTTTAAACTTTCAAGTTGGTAAAGTGGTCTTTTTCACAGATGGAGCCAATATCAATATCAATACAATATCAATATTAATACCGATATGATATCGTAGCACTCTGTATCGACTCTCCTACGACAGGATGCTCCGTGCTCCGTGCGATAACAAAACTCCCTGGCATGCTCATGGCGATGCTGGCTGCATGTTTAAGTGATCGCCTTTGCATAGAGCAGCACACGGCACAGGGCCCCCATCGGCGCTCAGACCGCGGGGGAAGACAAGATTCAGAGTGTGTGCATGCGAAGAAATGTACGTTGAAATATTAGAAAGGGATGCAGACATATCAAGAAATGAGCACCTTATTTTCCCTCTCCTTTTTCTCTTTTTCATAATGAAATGCGCCGCATCGAATCGGCCCATGGAAGAACGGATCGCGGGACGAGGAACAAGGGGGAGGTTGACTTGGTTGCCCGTGCCGTCCTGCGATCCGAAAGAGGCTCTGGGCGATGTGCACCCTCTCTCTCCCTTGGCTCGTATCGCCATCGTCGATGGAAACGGTGGGCTGTACAGAGTGCTCATCGGCAGACGGAGTGATGCCCTTCCAGCTCGTTCGCCTCGAGGAAAAGAGAAGAAAGCGAGGGAAACACGCGACCAGCTCATCGTGCATGAGACCAAGACAAGCAAAAGAGGAACCCAGTTCCACGCCAGACGCGGCCACGGCCAGCTGGCCCTGCCACCACACCACCAAAGGACCGAGAGGAAAACACGATCTTCCCGACACGGTGTGTGGCAGCAGTCTTCGGGCATCGACCGAAGCGAGCGCGCATCCCGAGGCACATTGGACAGGATGGGCAGCCAGAGCGTGTCTGCGTGTCTGCATGTCTGCGTGTCAACAACATCGTCGCGATAGAACCTGAAAGCTCCGAACGATGCAGTCGTTTTGAGCCTTCTCCAGGGCGTGCTGGTGTGTCTTGGCCTATCTTACAGCATATTCTCGGAAGGAGCCGTTTTCAGCGTCCAGGGAGCAGGGTCATCGCCTGTCTCGCGGCCCATTTAGCGGGCCCATTCACATTCCAGTCAGGCGACAATCACGGCCTGGCCAGGCCCAAAGCAATAAAGTAGTGGTCTTCCCTGCCCGCCTGCCCCCCAAAAATGTCGTTCAGCGCATGCAAACAATGATCGCATCATTACCACGTCCGTCCAGCTGCCAAGTTGCCCAAAGCTAATTTCAATTCACGAATACGGGCCTGATTTTCGACCTTTTTCTTTTCGTATCCCGTTTTTAGCGTGATCTCCGTTTCGACCGCCACTCGTTGTTATGAGAGGCGTGACTGGAGACTGGACTGTCACCCGCCAAGATTTGGGACTCTTCGCTGCACAGCTGGCGGCAGTAGCGCCGTTTGTTGGAGCCGGGCAAGCAGATGGCCTGTGGCCTGGAGGCTGCGTCAGGAAGGGATTGCCCCCCGGTCCCCTCCCAATCCAGCACTGGCTCCAGGGGCAGCCACCCGTTCGGCCAATCATAGATCTGAATCTTCTTGTGGGGCCGATGGAAAAGCGGGTCTCGTAAAAAGAGTGGCAGGGCCAGGGACAAGTTGGAGGGAAAGCGCACCAAACAAGGTCGGGCGAGCGAGCTAACAACGCCTTGCTGCGCTGGCCAGAAGCCTGCCAGCCAGCGCAGCATGCACAGTCTGCGCAGCAAAAAACGGCCGATGAAGAGTCTCAACAGACTGGTTTCCTCGGCCGTTCGTTCATCTGGGAGGGCTGAGAGAGTTTTTCCTGTTTCCTGTTTTCCCGCGAGATGCTAGGCCACTTCTCTCGTCGGATGGCTGGTGATCGCGAACTCGAGACGGCGGGCTCGCATTTGTCGCCGCTTTCGTCCAGTCTTTCCCTCCGTCTCGTTTTTGATCGTGCTCCAATACCTCGCCGAGATTCATTCTGTGCTTCTCCCTCGTCTCTCGCTCTGTCGTCTGCTTCCGTTCCGTAATAGTCGTATGCTTGCTGCGGCTCGCCTCTCTTCATCTCTCCACGCTATTGCCCTGTTGCTCTCCTGCTCCTGCCCTTCTGGGCCATTCCATACCCCCAGAGCAAGCCTAGAACTCCCAGATCCCACCCTCCTGCTCCTGCCCTCCCTCTGCTCTCCTCCCCCTTCCTTCCCCAAAAGTGAGCATTGACGCTTAAATTAGCAGATCCGACAGGCGGCCCCACCTGCACCTTAGTTTTGCTCGGTTGCTGGGGCTTTTCCTCTTTTCCTTGGTGCTGCCTTCCCTGTCGCCCTTTTTCCTCTCGTCGTTTCCTCGTTCTCTTCCTCGTTTTTCTCTTTACCCTTCCCTCCTTCCCGTTCTTCCTCTTCCCTCCTCCATTCCTTCCCTCCCGCCATTCCTCCCCCCAAAGCATAATTATCTCTTTCCCACGCTTTTTCTCTCCAACTCCACGAGCGAACGCATATCTCGTCTTTTCAGGATTCGTCCACACACACCACGGCGTAACTCTACTCATATTCCCTCGACACCTATAACAGCTTCCCGGCTACAAATTAAAAGGGCAACGAAAAGGGTGAACAAAAGCAGCTTCCGTCACTCAGGGCGACCGAACTCGAACACACACACGCACAGCAACCGCCAAAGCCAACCAACAAGACCGGCCACGACACACAAAACGACGACGACGACAAGTACGTTTGTTGACTTTCTTTCTTCCTCGACTCGGCTTCTTCTCGTCTTCTCTCTCCTCTTCACCTTCACGAAAAGGACGTCAATTCGCCTTGACACAGCTGCTTCCCTGCACGCGCGCCACCGTTTACCGCACGATCACCCGCCTCCGTTTTTTGTCTGAATCGTTTCGCATATCAGCGGGATCCAGATAGACTCGAGAAGCGAGGCTCAGACGCAAACTGTTCCAGTTACTCGACCGTCGGCCACTCTCGTGTTCTGCCCTCGACATCCTGTGATCTAGTCTCGTCCACATCACGATCTACTCTCTCCACAATCCGCGTCCACCGCATCACGAGCTCTACGATCTCGAGAACCCGACCAAGGCATTGCGTCTTGTGCTGCGCAAAAGCCTAACCCTCCCAACTCACAACAAACTCTCGCCCTCTGTCGGCAACGTGCGCAATTTCCCTTGCGCGACCACACAAATCCCTTCGCAATGGGTTCTACACAATTCGGCAACTTCGACGTGAGCATTCGCCCTCCTTCTTTCTCTCTTTCTCTCTCACATCGTGCGCGCAAGCGTATACTAACATTTTGATCTTTTCTTCTCACAGAAATTTTGTCGCGATTCCACATTACCAGTGTGCAATGTGCTCTCACCATTTCACAACCAGACCGGCCCATGGGGTGGCTGCGAGCTGACGGGCGTTTCCCTCAGCGGCGGCCGGAGACTAGGAAACCTGGGCTCCATCATCCTGGCCGGTATCGCCATTGTTGTCTCTGCGTTCTTAATATTCCGGTCCGACCGCAAAAAGGCAGCCGTGGGACGGAGGGAGATGCAGCTTTTCCTGCTCGGCTACATTATCATTGAAATCTGCGAAATCTTCACCGTCGGCGAGTTCCCGCTCAGCAGCACCGTCCGCATTGTAAGCATCCATACTATTCAAGGTCTTTCTGTTTTTCTGTTCTATACTAACAACCACCTCAGGCTTTCACCGGTATTCATCTTGGCTTCATCATCGCAACAACATGGATCCTCATGTACAATGCCATCATCGGTTACCAGATCATTGACGACGGCACGCCACTCTCGCTTGGCCTGGCGGCGGCCTCGGCCCTCATTCTCCTGATCGGTACCGGGTACATCACCCTCGACACCGGCTTCCAGTGGACCGGCCACTTCGACTCGTCCCTCAATGGCCCCCCGACCGGCACCAACCGCAACATTGCCCTCTACGTGCTCTACCAGCTGGCGCCGCTGATCTTCCTCGTCGCCTATTTCGTCCTCGAGGCCTACCTGGTCCTGAGCGTGCTCGGCGAGACCCGGCCGCTGATTTACCTCACTGCTGCAGCAATCCTGTTTGCCCTGGGCCAGATCTTCAACTACGTCGTCAGCCCACACATCTGCACTGGCACTCACGGCAAGATCGACGGCGCGCTCTTTGAGACGCTGTTCACGCTGCTCGCCGTCATCATGGTCTGGGTCTTTTGGTCCAGCATCACCGAAGACGACTGGCCGATGCCCCCTTCCTACACATAATTGATTGACAAAAAGGGCGAAGGCAACGGCAGTTATTACGCAGCAGACGATTTTTTGGGCAAACCGGTGTCGGGAGTTTTGGCTTCCTCTTTTTATCATTTTCTTGCTCTCCTTTTATGTCGATTTCGATCGATCTTGATTTTGCTTTTGATTTTGATTTTTTATTCTTCTCACATTCGTTTGTCATTTCAACGGAACATATCAACGGGGCCAAGTACAGGCAGGCGCCCCGAGGCGCGAAAACGGGTGTTTTTGTTTTCTCTTGGATGACGCGCAAGCATATGTCCAACATACGAGTGGATGGGTCAAGGGCCACAGGTTTTTTTTTGGATGTCTAATTAATTCTCACCGCATACACGACACACCCGGCAACGACGACCACAACACGACAGGCGACAGGTGACGAGCGGAGGATGGAAAGAAGGACAGAGGGGAAACGAGATGAAGACTGCGCCGAGCTACACACAACCGCAACGGACTCGACGTCGCAGGAAGGCATCTCGCCACGGGCGACAACAGCACAGCACGTGGCATCTGGGGAGGGGAAGAAAAAGAACAGAGATTTGTGACAGCGGGGCAAGTGTCTAGCTGGTGGACCGAGCAAGTGCTTGGGCAGAGGACACAATGGGGCAGGCTCTTGGTGGTGACTGGGTTTCACGACGACCCAATGCTTGGATTCTCGAGTCTTTTTTTGCGATCTGAGTTGGAAGTTTTTTGTATATGTTTCCGCACTTTTGATTTTTAGTATACCCATTTTTGGACAGGTTGGTCTCGCATTGCGAGTCGAGTCCGACACCCTCTTAGAAAAAAAAATCTACCGACAGCTTTTCAGCAATACCTCGTTCCTCCTGGTGCATTTGAACGCTTTGAAGGAGTCGTGCGTGATGTCACCATAATTGTGTGGCCAGATGAACGCCGCCCTTGGTGGCAGCTCTGTCCAACGCGCCGTCTGTGATTGGCCGAATCTCGCACTGAGAGCAAGGCTACGCGTATTGCAGCGCCGTGCCAAATAGTTGGCACAATGCCAGACTGGGGAACGAGCCAGCTGAGCTAAACCGCTAAAAAGGGCAGAAGCAGCCCTCCACATTTTCCGTTCCAAACCACCACCAAAAACGGATCTTTTGCCAACAGCCTCGCTGACAACGCAAGACAACCAACTACTGCTCTTTGCCACCTCCCGCATCGACTCTTGAGCTTTTAACGCTTCCAACGCATACCCTGCTCACAACCTCCGACGCCTTCCCCTTCTAACCCCTGTCGAGCTCGACTTCGCCTCCAATCGAGACCTAAGGAAAGCTGCTCTCGTGCGACGATCACCTCGCGACCATTCGAAGCTTCGTTCCTTCAGCTAACTGCATCCCTTGGCTCGTCGTCGTCTTGTCTCTTTTGTATCTGGAGATCACCACGCCTTCCACGACTGTCTCTCTTTCCCACCTCCCATCCTTTCATCTCCCTACCTTCACCCTCCCCCCTCCGACAGAGGGGAGGGGACTTTTTCAACGGGGAGTCGGGTTCATCACACGAGTGACACGACACACGACACTCCCTCCCGCGCCCGAGCTCGACCAACACGATGGCGGACTCGGACGGTGAATATGTGGATAATGCGTCCGACGGCGGCCGTGGCGGTGACGACCACTATGTGACACAGGAGCGAGGCGAAGACCGTCAGCAGCCAGGCGGCCAGCGCCATGGACGGCATCTACAGCCAGGCGGGCCGGGTGCCCGACGACCCGGTGGTCCCAACACCAACGGCAGGCAGCAGCAGGGCCGGGGTCATGGCCAGGGCCAGGGGCAAGGGCAAGGACAGCCGCGGCGAAAACAGAACCGGCAGCAGCAGCAGGCCGCGTGGGAGACGGTCAAGCGGTCGTGGGACACGGTCGGCGAGGCCGAGGACGGCCAAGTGGTGGGCATCGAGCTGCTCGAGGCCGCCGAGAAGCGCCGCCGCGTGCTGCGCGATACCACCCCGCTACAGCGCGGCATCATCCGCCACATGGTGCTCGTGCTCGACATGAGCTTCGCCATGGCCGCCCGCGACTACCTGCCCACCTGCCACCGCGTCGCCCTCTCCTGCGCCGCCGCGTTTGTGCGCGCCTACTTTGAGCAGAATCCTATTTCGCAGCTCGCCATTGTCGCCATGCGCGACGGCGTCGCCCTGCGCGTCAGCGACATGGGCGGCAACCCGGCCGAGCACCTTGAGCGATTGCACGAGTGGGACAATGTCGAGCCCCAGGGCCACCCGAGCCTGCAGAACGCCCTCGAAATGTGCCGCGGCGCCCTGTTCCACACGCCCTCGCACGGCACGCGCGAGGTCCTCGTCATCTTTGGCGCCTTGCTGTCGTCGGACCCGAGCGACATCCACGACACCATTGGCGCACTGCTGGCCGACCGCATCCGCGTGTCGATTGTCGGCCTGGCTGCCCAGGTCGCCATCTGCTCCGAGATCTGCACGCGCACCAACGGCGGCGACGACCGCTCGTACAACGTCGCGCTGCACGACGTGCACTTTCGCGAGCTCTTTCTTGCCGCCACAACACCGCCGGCCACCCAGGCCTCGGCATCGTCGTCGGCTGCACAAAACAACCCCGCCAGCCTGCTCATGATGGGCTTCCCGAGCCGTGCCATTGCCGACACCCACATTGCCGGCGGTGGCGGGCTCAGCGTATGCGCGTGCCACAACAAGCCCGTGCGCGAGGGCTACGCCTGCACACGCTGTCGCACCAAGGTCTGCCGGCTACCGGCCGAGTGCCCCGCCTGCGGCCTCACGCTGATCCTGTCGACGCACCTGGCCCGCTCCTACCACCACCTGTTCCCGCTGCGCAACTGGTCCGTCGTGCCCTGGATCGCCGCTGCCGCTGCCGTTCGCCAGCGCGGGGCCACGGCCTGCCATGCCTGCCTGGCACCCTTCCCCGAACTGCCACCGCCCGAGAAGCTGCGCGAGCTCCAGGCGGCCGCCGACGCCGGCAATCAGACCAACTCAGCGACGAGCGCAGATGCAAACGCAACCGCCTCCCATAACCTGAACGCGACAGCTGACTTGGCCGTGACTGCCCTCAACAATCAGCTCAAGGGCGTCAGCGAGAGCAGCCGCTACGCGTGCGAGGTGTGCGGCAACCACTTTTGCATCGACTGCGACGTGTTTGCGCACGAGGTCGTGCACAACTGCCCCGGCTGCCAGAGCGACACGCGCTCGCCGGCCGAGAAGGAGGCCGACGCACGGGCCTGTGCCGCTGAGGTAGCGGCCTTTGCGGCAGCGGCCGCAGCCTCGGCTACAGCAGCCGCCGCGTCGGCTGCCGCGGCAGCCTTTACACCCGGCGGAGGAGGCGCCGCCGATTCGGCCTCGTCGTCGTCCTCGGCCGCCGCTGCAAGACCAAAAACCAAGATCCTGCTCAAGGGGCGAGGATCAGCAGCGCCGGCACCAGCCGACGGGATGGTGATTGACTAAATAAAAACAAGAGGTAGTCGAGTACGGGAGAGAATAGAAGAGAATATAGCTTAGCTCATCGCTTCTTGCCTTTCTTCCTCTATTTACAATACCTCCATCCAATGTATCAGGCTTATACTACATGGCTTTTGCCTACCAACTTATGTACAGAAAAGCGTCGTTTACAATAACAGTCATCTCAATCAATTGACGGTTTCATACTCAGATCATGTTTAGATAAACAAAACGATCGCAGCCAGACCGCAACCGATGCGTCTTGCATTTACAAAGTCTTACTCTCAGTCTTTCCTCTGTAGCCCTTGCAGTGCGCGTTCAGGACGTGGTGTGTTGAGAAGGGGCTTTTTACAAATTCTCTGCCGACCCCATGTCTCGTTAAACGCCCCGACACTCTGTTGTTGCCCCTTCTTGACCCCATCTGTCGGCGACGCCGTGGGACACACTGGTAGCCTTTCTCATACTAGAGCAGCAGAAGAGGGAGGCCACCAATCTGTCCAATGGGCAGTTCCAAGAATGACACTTATTTTCCCTCTGCTTTCCTCACGGGAAAGTGAAAAATAAACTGTAATCGAGAGGCCTCGTGGGCCCTTTTTACGAAGAGAAAAGGCCCTGCGGGTCTCGTAACAAGTGGAAGTTGGTGTGGTGGCGGCGTAAGGATAGGACTCGTGTGCATTCATTTGTCGAAGAAGTCACAAGAATACAGAAGAATAGGACAGTAAGGTTGGCTAGGCCACCACTCCGCGACCCATTCCCTCTTTTAATCCTCTTCTCGAAGATCTTGTAAGACCTAAATATTTCGGAGTGTGTGTGTGTCAAGGCTGTGCACAACCATCACGGAGCTTACGTTTTATTTTTCGGCGTCATCCATTCTAAGAATGAGATAAATATGGCCAGAGAATAGGCAACAATTGAAATAGAAAACAGTAGTGCCAGAGAATATAAAAGAAAGGGGAGAAACAAATTGAATAAAGACGAAATAAAGCAGAACAGTTGGCCTTCTGCTATGTATCTTTGGCGGGCCCTCCTCGTGACCAAGGCTGAGGTTTTACTATTTCCTGTCTGGTCAACCTCCTCGCCCGGGAGTCATGGCCAATAAACTACAAGAAGCGACCTTTTGAAGGTTTCCAATGTCTCGGATTTCCTTTCAAGGACAAGTTGTTACGGAAGCAGGTGGTGCATGAACGCCACCCACACGGAATACGGGATTCGATGTCGACGCCAGCAACCCCTCTCCAGCGAGAATAAAGCATGCACAAATAAGAAAGGATGCAGAGAATTTCGCATGGTCAGCAGGTTGTAATATTTTTCCTTCTCTTTTTCTTCATCGTTATTTATTTACTTTATCTTATTTTCTTCTCATGTTCCCTTTGTTCATCTTTTTATCTTCAGCATAATAAATTCCTTTTACAGAAAATAGAAACATTGTTTGTATTTTCTCTTTTTTTTTCGGCAGGGAAATAAAAATATTGATGAAATGCCCATAATTAGACAACACCAGGAACGAGCACATGTTGTGTACTGCATGTAACTTGTCACACTCGCGGTTTCGTCATATCGTCTAGCCTTGCCTCCTCATCACACGTCCCCCAAAAAGGGAAAACAAGGGGAAAAACGAGAGGAAGACTCTCTAGGTGTCCCCTACGTCTGTCCGGCAGGCACCAAACACATTTCCTCATTTTCGGTGTGATGATTTGTCCCAATGTGGCCACCAGCAGCCACACTCTTCATCCCCTCTCACCGAACTCTCGGCATACACGCCTACTATTCCTCATTTACCAAGGCCAAGGAAGAGGTTCCGTGCCGTGTACGGAATACCGTGCCCGGGAAGGCTTGCGAGAAATGAGGTCCTATCACATCTTGTCACACGCTCTCGTCACCTTTTCATCACCTTTTCGTCACACGCCGCCTCCCCTGTCCAGGAAAACCGGTTCGCTTCTGCTGCCTCCCAACATGCTGGATATGCCCGCGCACTCTCATTCAAGCCTTAATACGTCGTACAGGAGGTGTACTGTGTGCTGTGTGATAGAAGCGATACTGTTACCCTGGACCTGGGACTTGAATCTGCCTCTCATGGAATTGCTCTAATGTGACCAACAGACGCGCCAAAAGAGGCTCTGTCGCTCGGTTTTTCGGAGATTTCCTCTTCTCTTGAATACACTTGGAAACTGGTGCTGAGGCTACTGATGTGATACCGTTTATTGGCGAGAGCTTGCAATAATACTGTCTGTCTTGTTGTCTACGAAAGCAATCCTTTAAGCCGCGGGTACGACTCACACAAGAGAGAGGAGATATGCCAGCGAAAAGAAGCCCACAAAAAGTAGAGATGCTGTATATGGAGGCCAGAAGGAGCTACCAATAGCGAAAGACAAAGAGGAAGGGTCGGCATCGATGTGCAGTGGCCGGAAAAGGACATAGAGACAATTGCACTTTCCCAGATGGCGATGTAAACTAAACAACAAGAGCAACCGACGTAGCAGCCTGTGTCTTCCCTAACTATGAACGGCACACGCTGTCAAGATTGTGTACTGGTCCTGCTCGGCACCAGTGATGAGATACCATCCGGAAGGAACGATCTGACCAACAGCCATCGTGAAAGAAACTAACAATTACAAGCACAAACGGCATGATGTTGTTTCCTCATCAGGTTGCAAGGCGCACCGTGTCTTTTTTGTATACTCCCTTCCGGTCCCCAAAAGAGACGGAGCTCACTCCGGAAGCGTACAACAGCTGGTGATGCATTCGGTACGAGTATGTAAGATAGTCAAGCAACGTCTCACGTCAAGCCGGTAACTGGCAGAAACACATACTCTTATTATCACCATCCAAGAACGACACCAGCTTTACCAACAGAAAATATGCCGTCCTGGGCCAGGCTTCCTGCTGAGCTCCAGCTGGTGACCCTCTAGCAGGTTGTCGATGCAGCAAACGGACAGAAACTTGCCGGCTTTGCGTCTGTTTCACGCGACTGGCAGCTGTTCTTCGAGAGGCGCACGTTCAAGGAGCTGTCGCTAGTCCACAAGGACGAGCCTCTTTTTCGCCAGTGTATCTTCAGTAGTAAGCACCTTGCTCGTCTTAGCTACATTTCCCGGCTACGGGTGTGCATCGTGCTCAAAGGTTATACATGCGATTCGTGTGTATGCGACGAGGACGACGATACAGTTTGCCAGCGAGTACCGCTTTTTGCTTAGCCTTGCGATATGGGCAGGGGCGTAACACGACAGACACTCACACACCGACTCAAAGGAACGACTTCGATTTGACGAAGACTCTCTTCCAGTTCGCCAACATTTTGGGGCTGTGGAGGCAAAGAGTCCACGACCCGGACTGCAAGCACGAAGGGCTGGAGTTGGAGGTTGGCTTATGGTCGCCGAGTGACAACTAGCATACTTTTCCCCGTGCCCAACCTATCGATCCGTTTTCTGACGATTTAGACGCACTGTACAAGACACAACAGAACGACCGCCAGTCTCTAACCTCTACGCTGCATTGCATGCGTGACGGTAAGCGCTTCGGCATACCGGCGCAGTCGGCCGTCCGGCGGGTCTTGGGTAAGCAACCCATAGAACTGGATTTCTCCCGAACCTGGAGGCTTCCTGAGCTATTCAGAACGATTCTAGAGATGGACATTGTCACCACTTTTCGAGTGCGTCGGCGGTTCTACCGCATGCTCGCACCGGGGGCGCTGGAGGAACTGCTGCCCAAGTTCCCTCGGCTGGTCAGCCTCAAGATAGAGCAGTGGCGGCCGGTCGACAGGGGCCATTTCCGCAATATGGAGCGCTCTTACGAGTCCATCCTGCGTAACGGACTGCCCAAAACACTGAAGCGACTGCGGCTCTACCAAGACACCAACTGCATCATCCACCCGCAGACCGTCAGGCTCACGGAGCGGAAGCCCGATCCGAGGGTTGGCCGGGCACTGGCGCAGGGCTGCGGCCAGCAGCTGGAGATAGTGTCGGTCTCATTTTATGCCGACGCTGAAGATGTTTTCGGCAAATTACTGGACACGTACAACGACCCGGTTCCACGCCGTCCTCATCCGCAGTATCTGTTTACTTGGCCAAGACTGCGCCAGCTGGTCCTCACGTCGTCGACCCTCTGGACAACATCAAAGCCCGAGGACATGGAGTCCTTATTTTACAGAGCCGGCTGCGTAGCTATGAGTATGCCCGCCCTACAGACGATGGAAATGTGGTACGCGCGCGATTATTCTGTCGATGCATGCCTTTTCCAGTTCGTCCGGGTGCGGCCCTCGTCTTGCGTCGCCGGACAGGCTGATGATGTTCTTGCATTCACCACCAAGTCCACAGCCACCTCTCAGGAGGAGCTACCCCAGCTCACGCTGTATTCCACATGGCTCATTCCTTCTGCCGCCTTCTCGACTCCGCGTCTCACCTCTGTCTGGACGGATGTCGCTGACAAACTGTGCGGGCCGCGGTGGATTCACGATGGTATCATGCACCGAGCGGTACGGCTGGCCGTCCGAACCGAGTTGTGGACGACAGACCTTACAGACGGGCACTCCCTGGTACTGTGCAACCTGGTGCAGCCCTACTTGACAACCCTCGATCGTTCGTCGTTGAATGAGATTCTTTACGAGCGCAATGAAGGTCTTCAGTCTATGTGAAGGCTCAGAAGTGGAGGGTCATAAGACAACGTGCAAGTGCGTGTCGGTCTCAGGTACGACAAAGATGGCTGATATTGGCAGTGGCGATGGCGAGAAGTCCCAATCGAGCGACTTGCATCATGACCCCATCGATGCCCCCATCCCCATGATCCCCCCTCTTCTTCTCTCTTACAATTGCCTTTCTTCCTGGCCATCACCTTCACAGGTGACCTCTGATCAATGTTCGCCGTCCGCGGTTTTGACTCCAGGCATGTTTATCACATCACAGAGGTAAGCTGTGGGCTATGCGCTGCCAAGGTGGTGTGCCAGTGGTCTGCCGATGGTGTGCCGATAATGTGTGAGAGGTGTGATAGAGCCCGAGCCTGGCCAGCTAGAGCATAGGAGCAAAGGAGGGAGGGATCTTGCAGATGGAGGAACATATGGGAAACACGCCAGCTCCATCGGGCTCATCGCGCTGCGGGTTGTCTGGCTTCTCGCTTTCTCGCACGGCGGTCGACGCTACCAGTCTGTGCTTCGTTTTAGGAGCTTGGAGTGCAATGGGGCTTCGGCTCTGATGCTGGGCTTCTGTGGGCAAAGTGTGCGGGGCTAATAAACATTCAAAGAATAAAACGATGCAAACAAAAATAGAAACAAGAAAATACTTGTAGGAACAGAGAATCAGAAAAATCACGTCGTTTATTCAAACTTCACCCCTTGTCTTTGACCAAGCAATCCTGTTAGCGCGTTGCAGAGGCGTCAGGCTCGACAAGGAGAGGCAAACTAAAAAGACGAGGCCACTGTGACAACGTACGAAGTAGATTGAACAGCCCTGCCTCCTGCGTACTCCGTATTCGTATTAATGAGGGGGATTCGAGTGGCTTGTTGGAAAGGTCTTTAAGCCTTTTTTTCTCTTTCTTTTTACTCCTCACGGCGCCTCAGCGTGCCATTCACGGATGCAACCTGTCCTGGGATGTTGAGACGACAATAGGACAACGCAAAACTCTCGACGAACACCTTCTCGCTCGCCTCCGTGATCTCCGTCCAGGTCCAGGTCGGCAACCAGGGCAGGGGCAAATAAATTTAGGGGGCAAAAACCCCGAGAGCCTGTATTTTTGACTGCCAGTCTCGCCAGTGTCTCTCTCTTCCTTGCCCTGTTGTTATGGAGCCTTCTCCATACGGGACAATACCCTATCCGGTATGGCGCTCTTTTTGTGTCTTGCACGTCCCCATGCGGATTTTCATCATAATCCAACGCTGCTCCATCCAGGATGCTCCCGTACGACGTAGGAGCAGGCTCAAGTAAAAAGAAGAAGAAAGGAGAGAGATAAAAAAAAATATGCAGCGTGCCTCTCTCCCGTTGATCGCCAAGGGGTACAAAAAAAAGCAAGGCTCACGGTCTGTTTCCTTGAGGGGGAAGGCCTGGCCTTGTCCACTGTCCTCAACCCCTACGCCGTAGCATTGTTGCGACAAAGTCAACAAACTTGCAGCGGCACTGTGAAAAATTTCCAGCTCCCTTGCCAGCTCATGCTTTTCTTTCAGCTTGGAACTCTACGACGTAAACTCCTTCAGAACTGCAATATCTGGGCAAGTAAGCGAAATCCCGTTTCTCCCCTTTTCCCTTTGCCATCGTGCTCTGTGCTCCGTGCTCCGTACCGTCGTATTGCATATTCAAATTCAGCTTACAGAGAGTCAATACTTTGTTACTGTGTTAGTGTGCTTGCTTGGCCTCTGACGTGCACGAGCCCTTTTTTGAGGGCATTTTACGACGTTCACGACAGTGCTAAACACTTGGCCTGCCAAGTCTGAAATAGACAGAAGAAAAAATGGGGCCCTATTTTGAAGAGAGACAGGGAGGGAAACAAACTTCTCCGCATCTTCATGCCTGTGGACAACGCGGATGCAACCGGCAGGGGGTGATTTTGTATTTTTATTTTGAGATTTTCCCCTTTTCTTTTTTCAATGAGGTTCAAGCTTTCCTGCAGTCTTGTGGAGATCCCTCCTTTCAATCTGTGTTCATTTGATAGCCGCCTATTTTCAATATTGTGCTCTCAACACGATCGTTTCTCTTTGTCAATTGACTATCTCTCCGTCGTAGTACGTCGTACGTAAATGAAAAGGGGGGCGAGAGGCAAACAAACGAGATTCGACAAACTTTTTGCTCCTTCCTACAAGTACACTAGACGCTATGACCAGCCTTGTCGGCGCAACGCCCCGAGGCCCTGTCAAGAGTTTTGCCTCCTATGCTCTGTCGCCTATTATTTTCTCTCTCTTTTTACTGTTCTGCCTTGTTGCTTTTTTTTCGCCTTGTGCAAGATCGTGTGCAACGTGAGGGTTGCATTTCTGCAAGAAATGCACTTGGGCCCGTCTTCACTTTTGCAACTTTGCACTTTTGCCCCTCGGAGCTGAGAGGCAAGACGGCCAGACAAGGCTCGACGGACACCTGCAGCAGCATGAAGAAAAGGAAAAGGTTCTCTGCACCTTTGCCACACATCCTTTGCATTGGCCAATTCAATGAAAAGAATTCGAGGGAATCCAATTGAACGAATTGGCGGATGAGCAATTGTCTGGTCGATCAACGGGACAGAATTGAAGCCAATAATGCATATACTTGTACAGTACGTCGTAGTACTACACGAAAGAAAAAAGGCAAGCAGGGAAGAGGCGAGGTATGGTATCATAAAGGAGGGGGTTGCGGGAGCCTGAGCGGCACGACACGGCTGGGACACAAGAACGGGAAGCATAAAAGAAAGGTAAAATAAATAAAAGCGAAAGTAAGAGGGTGGCTGAAGATCAACAGTGGAATTTCAAGATGTTCGTGAAAGGACTTGGAGGCAATTGCGTCAATGTGTTGGGGATGTGAGTGAAAAATAAAATAAGAAAAAATTTTTTGAGGAAAAGGGAGAAAAGTAAAATGTCTGTTGGGAGAGCGACGGGGCTTGTGATCGACGCCGCACATGCGTGCGACATTTCGCACTTCGTACTCTCAGTGCAAGTATTCATACATGACGATACAGACAAGAGGACACAGACCAGGCTGTGGCCAAAAGGACGGACCACCTACCACAAAACGAACCACGGGCCTCAAAACAGACCTCTGAAAAGGAGGGGGTGTGCGAATACGACAGGCTCTCCAGTGGCCATTTTGCACAGCCTACGAATACCAATGGGCGAGACGCCCAGGCAAACGACACGGGTTTCTAATTTCCATGTGCAGATTCTACGACGCTACCAAGATGAGGGAAAAGGGAGAGAAAGAGAGAGAAAGAGGGAAAATTGAAGCATCGTGGACCTGGTTCTAGATTCGGTTTCTATTTGGAGAGCGAGAGAGCGACAGAGGGAGAGAGAAAACTACGGCGTAAACAACCGGTTAAGCGAGAGAGGCACGAGAGATCTTATGCAGGCTGCTGAGATAGGAAGGCAGTAATTCAGAAAGACACGGGCAAGGCTGCTGAAGGACAACATAAACAATAGACACGAAAAGAAGCGAAATTGGTGAAATGAAGGGACGCTGCGTCTGCGAAGCGCGCATAGGCCATTATCAACTGCTTTTAAGTTGCACGATGCAGATGCACAATAAAGTTTTCTCGTTTGTTTGATTTTGATGTGCAGTCGTGCATGGACGTTTCCTCTCTGCCCTCTTTGTTTTATTCCGGAATAAAAGCCTGTGTATATATATGCACAAATACACAAACACACAAACACAACCCACCCGCGGACACGGGAGAAGAGGAAAATAATATACGATGCAAATAACACACACACACACACACACAAGAATAAAGAAGCACAGGGCAACCAAGGGACGGCCGGGCGACACAAGAAGCAGAAAATGTTGGTTCGGGACCTCTGTGCTGCTGCTGCAATAGCAACGAAAAGCAGGAACGGAATGAAGCACGACATCTGTCGACACTTTCGGGACGGCTGGAGCACATCGTGTGCCGTGTTTGTAGGTGGGGGTGCCATGATGCACAATGCAGAGCATTGGCGTTTAATAAGCTTGTAGATGAAGGGCATACATCGCAGCCCGGCGCCGTAGAGGAGAGAAGGCAGTGGAAAGAGAGAGAACCCGTATGAGAAAGATAACGACTGCAAAACAAAAAGACGAAACCCGGGTCCTGCAGCGGAGATCAGACTGGTCTCTATCAACAGTGCAGAAGCCAAGAGAGATGCGACTGGACAATGAAGAGCCCCCTTGACGATAGCTAAGCGAGAGGTGTGTTAGTGTTTACCTTTTTTATTGCCCAGCATTCATTCCGTTGGTTTTCCCAGCATAGCCGCGTTTCGCTGGGGCGTAACATATCGTGAAGATGAGGGGCGTTTAAAACAAAGAGGTCAATGAGATAGTCGTGGTCTTTCAACAACACCAACAAATTATTATTAAGATAAAATAAAACAAACAGCCTCTATCAGACCGCGGACAGACCAGAAAGACCGCCTCTTTCAATCTTTTTTCTTCTTCTTCTCTTCAGAAAGGTCCAGACTCTCTTAGACCTCGGGTGGCTTTCTCGGCTTTCTTGGCCGTTCTGGCTTTCAACCGTTCTGGCAAACCTCTTCTGCATTGTGGCTTTTCGGGGAATGGGCGTGTCGGCGTCCTCATTCCCATCCTAAAAAAAGACAAGTATCTTACTGAACGAGTGGATCGTGAGCAGCAAAAAAAGAGAAGAAAAAAGACGACAAAAAACGACAAAAACGAAGACCGTAATCTGCGTCGGCAGGAAATCGAACCAAACCACCGACGCATTTCGAACTGGCTTCTGATGGAGGAACAGCGGGCCTTGTCGCATTACGACATACGAGACTGCAGGTACGATTGTCGGGCAACGAAGGCAAAGTTCGTAACAATTTGACAGGAAAATTATGTGCTTGAATTCAAAGTTTTTTCTCATTATTCTTTTCATGCTTCTACAGCTTGTACATTGTACTTGCTGGTCTGCCTGCTTCGCACGTAGTCGCTGGGTGAGCCAATCAGGTAGTGGCAATCGGGCGAGTGCGGCTGTTGCCTTTCTATTTTACTTTTATCACGAACTTTTGGTCTTGGTCCCCGGCTGTTCGCCGTTTATCGGATTTACTTGTCGTGCAGCACGATGCAAGATAAAAACGCCTCTTCCGGCGAGAAAATGTGGAGTCCTTTTTCACACCTCGACGCCCATTTCCCTTTCAGCTGCGAATAGGGTCAATATATTGCCTGTTTAGGAAGCAGACCTGCCAGATTGGGTAAAGTCCTTTTGTTTCTTTTTTTTTTCTCGTCTTTTTCTTTTCTCTGGTTCCAGCTGCATCTTCTTTCAGCTCGGGTGACAGGCGCTCCAGAAGTACCATGCCGTCGCCTCCAAGAAGATCAGTTCGGCGTTGTGCCTCTTTTTATTTTCTTTTCGGCGTTGTCGTCTTCTCGAGACTTTTCCTATTCAGGTAGCAAACTACCCTCCCTTTCGTCTCGGGTCATTCGCCAATCGGCGTTGTGAAAAGAACTTCTGACATGCATATGACCCCGACCAAGACGTGAGAGGCCATCTTCGGTGCTTTCTCTTTTTCTTCCTTTTTAACATCGGCGAGTGCGAAAGCGTGCTCTGAATGGTTCACGATACGAATGAAGTCACCGAAGCTGAAGGGGGAAGGGTGAGATGCACGCTGCACGCCGTGACCATCCTCATTTCTTCACAGTTCCATTCCCTCCCACGTCCTCCCACGCTCCTTAAAAATCACGCAGACTAAGGTCGACAAAAATGAGTGAAAAAGGGAGCACGAAAAAAGGAAACGTCAGAAATCTTCACGATGGTCTGAACTGATAGTAATCCGTCAGTATCAGAAAACCACACACGAAACGATGTGACAATGACAAATTGACATGTTCGTCTCACCCAAGAGCCCAGACGTCGAGAAAAAGGGGTGGTTCGTGCCCTGTGGCATGTGCGGCGCTGGAGGCGCTGGGCGTCGTGCCTGGACCACCCACCACCCTTTTTTTGCACCGTAGCCTTGTCCGGTTCTGCCAGTTCGTGGCAGGGCACCCTGCCACCTGTCTAACGTGAGATTGTGCGAAGGAGGAGCATTACAAGTGCCAAACAACCCAGAACCAGTGGAACAGGACGTGCCAAATAGAAAAACCATGATAGCAGGCCTGTCCAAGGTGAGAGCCTCCCCTGTAAGATACGATCTGTAAGATGGTTCCTCTGGGTATTTGCATTACACCAAATCCTAGAGCACAAACTTACAAATACAGGCTGACAGGGCCCCAAGTGTTACGAGGCTCCCAAAACGTGGTAGTCTAAAGCCGAGAGAGAAAGGACCCCCATACTGCTGTGCCTCAGACTTTTTATCAGCGTATTGTTTTGTCGTCGTACTCGTACGGGCCTATTTCATTTTTGGGAAGGATTTTGGAGCGAAGGAAGGTAAATGAAAATAGAAAAAGGGAGGCACTCAAAAGAGAGCAAGTAAATATACGGAGTAGGGAATAAAAACAAAGATCTGGGGTAGTTGCTGGTCACAGGAGGAAGGCATGCTTTGTACAGAAAAACCTGTTCCCAGGTCCCAGGGCACCCCCGTTTTCCAAATGGTGTGCCACACAGGCTCTCCTCAACACTCTCTGCGATAACATGTCCCTCCTTCTCATATAGCACTCGCTGTAATATTTATGTGAACAATGGAAATATCGGATTCACCAAGGAAAAAGAGGCGAACAATAAGAAAAGAACACGGAAGGCGACGAGTACATACAGTGAGAAGAAGGTGTGCAGAGTGGTCTTAGCAGAGCACGAATACGGGCATAATACACAAGCGGGGGGGGGGCATACAAGATACAGGTGATGCATACGAATAGACGAATCGATTCATTTTGTTGCTCTAGTATCAGTGCAATATTGATCATGAGTTCACGGCGATGAGCTACCGAGGAGATGAATGTTGCAGATATCTCTTAATTCGTCAATGATGATTCCTGTTCTTTTGTTCGTTTATTTTCTCCTTTTTTTCGTCTGCAAGGGGAAAAGCACAAGGCCCGGCCAACAGACAACCAGTCACGACCAACGGCTGGTCAGACGGGCCTCTCACGGCCAAATAGCCGAATTGACCAGCCAGGACTCTGCAAAGACCGCAAGGCTCTGGTGCGGCGGCGTTTCAATGCTGCACTCCTGTTGGCTGCCCTCTCTCTTGTGCCCAGGTGAGACCCTCCTCCCCGAGAATTACATTGCTGCGCCACCCGCTCGCAGGACTCTGCTGCAAGTCATATTTACGAGAAGGTGCCAACCGCAGGCGAAAAGGCTAAAACAAACCTGTTGGTGCAGCGTACCAACGAGTAAGATGCAGGTATCAACGAGAACAGCCCCCAGGTGGTGCTCGCTTGTCTCAGCAGCGTGGCAGATGACCACCAACAGGAGCAAAATGAGAGAAACGAAGAAGAAGGCCATCTCCGGACTGTGGAGGTCTCTGTCCAATCGTATCTTTTACGTGTGGCGTCTTGAAGAGGAGGGTGCAGAAGGTGGATGGCAGGTGGCAGATGACACCGAAAGAGAAGCGAGGTCAGAGGGGGCTGGGCAAGAGGAGGGCACGATGTGCGAGTGCTGAAACCACAGAGAACGCCGGAGGATTCGCCCCTGCTAGTCTCCTTTCAGGGGGTGGGAACTTGGACCACCTCCTTCGTCTTCCTCACCATTTCCCTTCATTCTCACATCGTCTGCTCTGTAACTGTTGACCGGTTCACCTTTGCTCTCCTCTTCTTTTCTCGTAACCTCTCTCCTGCCCCGTTCCTTCCCAATCCCGTCCGTGCCGCTCCACTGCCATGGCCCTTGTCCATGTTTCTTCCCTATCTCCTTTGGACGTGCACCCCTCCCCCCTATTCCCACTTTCCCATCTTTTCTCTCTCTTCTCAGTTTATGTGTGTTTGCCCCAGACATACGGAGTAACTCTGTACACCGAGCAGGTCCTTCTTTTTTCGACACGAAGGATCACTGGGTGCAAGAGAAGATGGCGAAATTGTAAGATACGGGGCGCAGGAGTTCTTCTTCTAAAACAAGATACTGCCCATCTCGTGCCCTGAAATGTTAAAACGAACAAAAATAGCAGCAATTAACACAAGTTGCATCCAGTATTGCGTAAAAAGAGAGGTAGAAGAAGAGGCAAAATCAAAACAGAAAAGTAAATCAGGGCAGAGCAGGGCACAGGTAACAGGTGACGGGAAAATGTTTTTTTTTTGTTCTTTTATCCACGCTCTCCCGTAAAGATTTGTTGATATCGGAGCCTCATATTGCCATTCTTTTGACTGTTACGTATATGTGCGACCCTTTTTCGTCATCAGAATCTTTATCGTCATATCTTGCATCGGTTTGTACTTGTTGTACGCTTGCACGCTTGTACGCCGTGCATAACCTGCCCGTCCTTGCATCCTGTGCCGCCCATTCCTCCCCTAACCCTGCCTAGTTTTTTTGTCTTGTTCCTTTCTGCCTTTCCCCGTATCTTGTTCTTGTTGTGTTGCAGGATCGGGATGCAAGGTACCAGGAGCAAGCGGCAGAGCGAAGTGGAGAGGCGAGAGAGAGAGAGAGAGAGAGAGAGAGAAATGATTGACAACGACCGACATTTCCGTAGAGATCCTCTTCCTCTTTCTCTTCCTCCTCTCTTCTTTTTGTCCGCTTGATCAAATCATTGGTCCGGTCAGGATTCGTCAACCGCGGTTTCTTTTCTATTCTATTTCTCGTTCCCTTCGATCTCGGGACATCTATCTTCTTCGTTCGGAGGGTTTGTTGCCCCTTTCCCCAAGATTACGACACACGGAGAAGAGATCGTCATAGGCTCTTTTCTCCTCGGCTGCTCTTTACTCTTCTTTTTATTTTATTTTTATTTTTCTCCTTTCTCGTCCAGCTCACGTCAGACAGGGTCGCGTCAGACAGGGCAGGGTTCTTTTTGACGTCGTAGCAGTGCGACGTTTTCAGTGAAAAACACAAAATGTATCTCACAAGGCCGCCAACGAAGTATCAAACCCGTGAAAAGGACCACTAAAACAGCCCCACTGAAAAGGGCAAAACGGGGTTCGCCCTGCGCCATGCCATGGGACGATCCGTCGATTCCGTGCGATGGAGGAGGGGAGAGAAGGGAAAGGGAAAGGCCGGCCTGGCCGGTTGAAAGTTGTTGAAAACACTTTCCTTGTTTGTGCTTCGTACACGTACGCCGTCAAGATAAGTCAGCGACCGGCGGACGAGACGGGGGAACGAGACGGCAGGCGTTGCGGCGGACGAAAACACCGGGTATCTCGGGTTTGGATTTAGCAGCAGCATGAAGTGCCCGTATGGTCGGAAATGCACGTCACCTGGGACAGTTGTCTTTGCCTTCCGTGTACACTGTTCTCGTGGTCTCTCTTTTTTATCGAGGAAACAACTTCTCGCGGAGTCCAGATGGGAGGAAACCCGTTGGTTCAGAGACAATACGAGGGGGGACTGGAAACGAGGGCATTTGCTGAGACAAGTGGGTGGTTTAGACGTGGTTTAGACGATATCCTTATCTTTCTGCAAGTGCAGGTGTTGTCCGTTCGTTTATCCCGGACGGTATCCTCTTGCGGAGAGTATTCTCCGCCAGCGTAATCGCATCGCAGGCCATTTCTGGCAAGATTGTTCGATTTACGAGTACTTGCCAAGGCGCCCAAAAGGAGAAATGTCACGATGGCAAGACCAGGTCCGGAGGACAGGCAAGAAGGAGACTAGGGGCAAAACGCAAAAAAAAAAAAAAAAAAAAAAAAAAAAAGGGGGGGAGAAATGGAGACTGGAAACTTGGTTATGACGTATCGCACCCAGGAGACATTGTGTCGACCGCACGATACGCGCAGAAGAAGGCGAAAGGAAGCCGACCCAAGGTTGAGCTAGGTCTGGCTCTCACCTTTTGTTGCCTTTGACCCTCCTTTTTATCACAGACGCCGCAACCTGCAGTCAACGGTCGGTCCGCAATGGTGGTACTATGCCGCGGCTTCTGTCGTGGGTGGGGGACGAAGGATCGTGACCCCCATTCTTTTGCTCTGCACTCCCTTTCCCTCTGTCTCAACTGCTGTGCCACAGAGAGCGATCAAGATTGTTCTCGTTCGTTTTGCTCATTCCCCGGAACGGCATCCCCAAAAGGGCAATTCCTACGGAGGAAAGATGAGAAAAGTATGTGTGTCAGGACTGGTCAACGCAACACCGGTTCGACAATGGTCGTTGGGGGCCGGTATATATCATTTCCTCTATTGTTGGGTCCTTTGCTGCCCTTCGCTTGCGCTGCACCCCACGCGCAGGAACAGAAAAGCTGTCTGCATGATCTCGAGCGAGAACAACGGGGTTTGATTTTGATGAAACGGAATAAAGGCAGAAGCCGGAGATAAAAACAGACGTTGACGATGCGACCTCGAAGGGAAGAAAAAAGTCAAAAAGAAATTCCAAGATAAACCTCATCAACCGGCTTCTTTATTCTCTGTTTCTCGTGCGGGACATTGTTTCAATCTTGCAGAACGAACAGAACGACGATAGTATCGTATGTCCCGTGCCTGTCATACGTCGTACGTTTTACAACCTCGCTTTTCCCGTTTATAGAGTTTATGGAGCATGTTTTATGTTTCCTTCATCACTTTCTCATATGCCGAGCCGTCATTATAACGCAAGACGTACAAAACGGGTGCTTTTTCTGTGCGCACGCACAAAGTAAAATAGCCACGAGGAACGGCAAGTACGGGAGATGCGCAATTAGGGGGGCGAAGCTATGGGGAGCTCGGTGCGCTACGGGGGTGGACGCCGAACAGGGGACCGGGCCAGGACACAGATGCGTCGTACGTTCGTAGAGGCTGAACATTTGAACAATGCCTCGGAATCGAAGAGCTTCTCCTTCTTCTGTGCTGCTTTCTCTCCGATAATACTGCCGACATTTTGTGGAGTTTTGCTGCGATGTTCGTTCGATGGAAGCGGCTCGTTCGGTGGGGGATGTTGATGGAAAAAGAAAAGGAGGAGAAAAGATAAACGGAAAAGAAGCCGAACAGAAGTTACTTCCATTCCCTCTCGAAAAATCGAAAGATAGAAACGACATGCTCTCACAAACAGGAGCTTGCTCCTCGAGCTGGGTCCCTATCGGGTGGAACGGGGCGCTGGAGAAACGGCAGAAGACACACCAGAAGAGTAGCGATTGTCATTACCTCCCCTGAGCTTTTCGACTTTTTCTACATGCAGTCTTGGTGCTGGTCGAGGCTGGTGTTTTATATTTTTATATTTTTTTTTTTTTACTTGGCCCATGCTTTCTGACTTGCAGATGCCCTCATTGAACGTCTGACAATTTATGGGAAAAGGGAGACTGAACAAGACAAAAATGATAAAGAGCAGAACTGGCCATGTTTTGTGACAAGTCACAGTCAAACGGTTTTCTGTTCGCATGGCCGTTGAGCTTCCCTTTTTCCTGCTTTCTTTTTCCTCTGCATTCCTCTAGGCCCCCTTACTGAAGGGCCCACTGCTGCTTTGCCTGTCAGTTGTTCAACAGTGTTGTTTTTTTCCAACAGTGCATTCCATATCCGAAGTGGGCAGGTCAGGGCAAGGCAGGGCAAATCAGAGAGGTCGATGGTGGATGATGGCCGTTCTCTCCGTATCAATGTCTCGTTCGAGGATTCTCACGAAACATCGACATCGATCCTTTTTGGCAGCGACAATACAGGACACAGACAGAACGAAAGAATGATCTCCCCTTTCTTCCATTTCCACGTGGGGGAACCCGCCTCTTGTCTATCCGGCGTCACTGCGGTCCATCGTAGTAGCTCGCAGCTTTTCTGTCTCCCGCTTTGACAAGACTGCCGTCGACCGATTTAATTTCGATAGCACGATGGGAAGTGGGTTTGCTTGGGGGGAAATAGCACCATCGTCTGTTGTTTCTTCTGTCTTTTCCCTTTCACCATTCTTTCCTGTGTCCTTTTTTCCATTTCGAAAATGCAACGCTGGCCAACAAGGTTGGAAAAGGGTTAGGGCAGGCGCGTTACCAGAAAAGAAGAGCGATACGCACGGAAAAGACGACTTGGCGGGATGCTGGACTTCACTTGCACTCTGCCTCACCTGCATCGCCTGTCAATTGACAATTTGATCGCCGGCCAAGCGTTTCCGTGCGAATGCTCTGTATCACAGCGCCGCCCAAGAAAATGACGAGCAAACTAGACAACCGATAATCAATGCACAGAGCTCGAAACAGAAGCGCACACCATCGACTGTCCGTTGCACTTGGCTGTATCTCCTCTCTCTGCCCAGTCTGTCCATTGTCTGCTGTTGCACATCCCACGACACAGCAATGATCTCTCTCTCTTGTCTTGTCTTGTCCCCTGCGTTCATCACCTTAGACATGCATGTACGTTGTATTTCCCGCAACAGAATAGCCTCTCTCCCGACAAAAGAGACAGAGCAATATCCTTCGTCTGTTGCAAATCGTCTTTTGTGCTCTCGTTCTCCAAGCAAGGAGAGGAGCACGGAGAGCGCCGGGGGGGCCACGCTGTCTGCGAACATTGTCTCATGCTGCTGTGAACTCTGGGCTTTTGCGTGTCAGATCGCTGTCCTGTCTGTCCATGCCCTGTTCATGCAATACTTGTACAAGTATACAGCGCATGTTGTCCCTTGAAGGCTTGGTCTCAAGTTATGCTCAGGTTGGCCCAGAACAGGCCCAAACAGGCCACCCACAGGCGCTGTGCCAAGAGACAATAGCTGTCAGGATAGAAAAAACCGCCAACAAGGTTAGTCTGTCACTTTTGTCTCCTGTCCTTCTGTCTCTCCTCACAAACCCTGTCACGACCGGCCACGCAGGCTGGTTTCTTCCTTTTTTTTTTGCCCTCTTTCTGTTTTTGCCTCTTCGTTTCTCGTCCGTTTTGGGCCTCTTGCATATTCTGTGCCTTTCCTTTCTGTGATTGTGGCGCCAATCTTGCAATCTATTTTGCTTGTCTCCAAAATTCTGTCACTTGTCCGTTTTTGCTCCTGCTTCTTGCTTTTCTTTTGCTGCCCTTTTCTGCCTCTCCCTCACAGGCCCAGAGGGGCATTGCTTTTTCCAGTTAGCCGCGTTAACCAGGGTCGACACCCACCCTCTCCCCCCTGTCACTTGCTTCTTTTCTGTCATCGTTTGTCCTCCTGACGAAATGGCACACACCCTCTCTTCTTTCTGTCCTGGCCTCGCCGTCCCCTCTTTTCTTCTTGTCTCCTCTTCTTTCATTGGCCGAATCGAAAAATGGCAGGTCGATCACTTTTCTTCTCTGGCCTCCCGTCCTCTTTACTTTCCTCTCTTCATTCACACCCTTTCCCCCTGGCCGGACGCTGGCGTGCGGCCGGCCCCTCCTCCTATTTTGTGTGATGCACTGCTTCCTTGGTGGTCCACCCTCTCCCAAAAAAATCTCCCAAAATCTGGGGAAAGTAGCATTGTCTGCCCTCTTTGAGCGAGGCTGCTCTGTGATTGTTAGCGTGCAGTTGGTGATTGGAAAAACTGGGAATTCTCTGGGAGGGCCGTGGGATGGGATTCTCCACGAAGAGAAAGAGAATGCAAAGAGATAAAAAGAAGAATTTCTTGTCTTCTCTCGCTCCTCGGAGAACGTGTGCTCCGTGTGGTGATTTCCTTGGACACCTGCTGCTGCCACACGGAGGAGTTGCTTGAAATGTTGATCTTGTTTTCTGACGATCTTTTTCCCCCTCAGAAATGCAAGCAAAGGGAAACAAAGAAGAAAGAAGAAGGGAAGAGATACAAAACTGCCAAGTTGGCAGAGCCACAACCCGATGATCAAAACCACGCGTCTCGCCCTCCCTTTCATGTTTCTTCATGTTTCCTCGTGTTGTTTTGTCCAGCTGTGTCTTGTTTTTTCCTGTCTCGCCTATCAATCCAGGGAATACCAAATAAAGAAACGGCTGTCTCAGCGCCGGAGGCATTTTTCACTGCTCGTACTCGTAAATTCTCCTTTCCTCTCTGAAGAGTTTTGCCCACCGCCAATCGACGCGTTCTGTTGCCGTGTCCATCTTCACCCTTTCCACCCTCGTCTGCCTCCCTCGTTTTCTTCACTAAACGGCGTGTGGCTTTGTTTCGGACGATCCGTTCCTATGTTGTCTCCTATCTTCTCATCGACGACCGTTCAGGGTCTGGCATGTAAAACACTCGAATACTCGTATTTCGGAGAACGGCGAGACAGCCAGTCTCACGATGTATTATCTCTCTCTCTCTCTCTCATATCAGCCTTTGTCTTTTCTCCTCATGTTCCCCTTTTACTTCCATATTCGTACGTGCATGCAGGTGCATGCCAATATTGAAACGCCCTTGTCTCAATTTCGGGTCGCTGGTCGAGTCCGTCGTTCTCTTTGTTCGTGACAGTTTGGATGCCAAAGGTGCACTGAGCTAACAGTGACCAGGGGTCCTCCCTCGCTCCAACATAAAGACGGCTACCACGGATATTGCCATGGCTCGCCCTTGCACTAAAACACTAACAAAGAGCCCCGAAGGGACCCAAGCGACTCAAGAACGACCCAAAGACCACCAAAAAGGAGCCCCAAAAAATCAAGACCGGCCAGTGGTAGCGCTGGCTGTGTCCGAACGGGCCGTGAAAAGTGGAGATTGTTGGTGCCTTTTGTTTGGTTTTTGGTTTTGGGTTCGACGACCGGACGGAAGCGAACGACGCGAGAGCGAACTCCGCACCTGCGGTCTTTGACGACGAGATACGGCTAGTTTCCTGTCCAAAGAATGAATGTCTTCGACTGCCAGTTGCAATCGTCGTATGGCGTTGGCTCGTGTGGAGACAAGCAATGGAGACACGCCTGGAGGAGGAGCACTAGGAAAGACAAAGCCCCCATTTGATCTCCCGTCACTGCCGTGGACCCTTGCCTTTTTCGATGGAGTACGACGTATTACCGAGCACGGAGAACGGAGAACGGAGAAGAAGAGAAAGAGGAGTGTGTTCATCAATTCTGCGTCTTGTGTGTACGGGAGTCGACGCAGCCGAAGGCAGACATCAAGAAAGAGGGCAGAACGGGACAGGCACAAGACAGGCACAAGACAGGCACAAGACAGGCACAAGACAGGCACACAAAGATGTGTCGCGCCAGGCCAGAAGAGGGAAGGATTGGCAAGAAAAGCCGACGAGCGACAAGGACGAAGGCGATGGCGAGGACGACATTGGCACTCAAAAGAAGACGAAAGAAACTCGAGTAAAAAGAGCCCAGCCCAGCCTTGACCATCAAGACCATGCAGGACTTCTTTCTTTGGGGGTAAGGTGTGGGTGGGCTAGCAGCTTGGGGTTGTGTTGTTTGCCTACGAGGCCGTCTTCCTCTCTTCTCAGGGCGAGATAGGGACAAGCGCAGAACAGAAAAGGGAATGGTTGGTCTTGTCGGTCTTTTCCTGTCCAGTCTGCTGGCTTCTTTGGCTTCTGACGTTCAAAGTCTTTGCAGCCTCCTCTGCAGCAGCCCAGCATGCGATACGACGCCGACGAGCTTGGCTTGGAGAGGGGAGAGGGGGAGGTGCAGATGCAGGAGGAGGATGACAACAAAAGAAGAGGGTGTGCACATTGCAGGTACTTTCTCTTCTCTTTCGCTCTCTCTCTCTCTTTCTTTGCCTCGTCTGCGTCCTTCAAGGCAGCTGCTTCCTGCGTCTGGCCTGCTGCAACCCCCCAGACACAACAGGAGCCAACACGCTGGCAAGCCGCCTGTGCCGGGATGCTCTTTTCCTCTTTCCCTCTCGCCCTCCATCTTTTTGTCTCCTTCCCTCCCTCCTTCCTGCCACGCAACGCAGCACGGACACAGCGCTAGTGAATTGTCCAGCCCCAGGGCAGGGCAAAAAAAGACGAGGACCGCAAATCTGCTTTAACCCAACCGAGCTCTGCCTCCTCACCCTCGAAAGCCACCCAAAACTTAGCTCCCAAGACGCAATGCAACCTCACAACGAGAAAAGATGAAAGAGACACGCAAAGAGGGCAAAAAAAGTAATAAAAAATGACAGAATATCAACAAATCAAAGAGGAGCGACCAGAGGAAAAAGAAAGCATCCCCACGCTATCTTCGAACTTGTTCCTTTTTGTCCTCGTCTCATCCTCGTCACTCTTCGTCCTCGTGGTTTTCCTCCGTCGCCGCCCATCCGTTTCCTGCTATCTTTCCTTCCCTCCCTCCTCCGCACCCACCCACGGCGGATACTGCGTCTAACTGCATACGACGCATACGAAGAAGGAGGGAAGCCAAAAAGTGCGAGAAATAAAGAAAAGGCTAATGGACTTGGAGTTAGTGTGTTGCAATGCACATCTTTTCTTTCTTCCTTTCTTCCTTCTCCCTCGTCATTTTCACTCGCCATCTGTCGTTGAGATGCTGCATACAACTTTGCTCGCTGGAACTGTTTGTGTCGCTAAACCAGGGGCAAGTCTGGGGGAAGCCAGGGACAGGGGTTTGTTGGAGGAGGGAGAAGGCACCAGGGCAAAGGAAAAAGAAAGGTCAGGGGCATGCGTGTTGTGCTACGAGTGCAAAAAAGGCTCTTTCCTATCCATCGTGACATTTGGCCATCCCACGCCCTTGCATCCTTTTCACTCTTTTTTTCTTTTCTTTTTCTGTTGGTCTCCCGACCCTCCTGCGTTTACGCACCTGAGGGGTTTTTCGAGAAGCGAGCGCGCCAGAAAGAGTGACGAGTGCACGAGAGAGACTCTCAAAATCTCGCTTAATCAACAAGAGACCTGGTGGTCAGGTGCATTATTTGGGCGGTGCAGTGCGGGTTTCCCTTTCCCCTCTTTCGGTGTCCAGCCCCCAAACGCTAACAATGGCAAAAGAAAGCAATGCAAGAAACGAAAAGAAAAATAAGAGACAAGCGAGAACAGTTACGAGACACGACGTACGAAGTGTAAAATGGCGCGGCTGAGGGCTATGACAGCATATGGTTGAGGTCGAGAAATACTTTTTTAATTATGGGGGGCCCGTTTGGTTTGTATTCTTGGTGTCTCTCATTTTCTCCTTTTATCTCCTTGGTTGTCTTCCTGCCTCCCTTGTCTTCTGCTTTATGTCACTTGTATCTTGTCTTTCGTACTCGTAAACTGGCATGTCTCACAGAACAGCTTTTGGCTTCTTTCCCTCCCTTTTCCAATCTTCCTATGCCTGTTCTAGATCTGTCTCAGCGAGGTGAGGTTCCAGACCCTACATGCCCGTCAATAATAGAGAAGAAAAAGGGCGCTCCGGAGGAAAGCGACGTGTGGTGAGCGTTGAAGGTAGGGGGCGAAGAAAGAATAAATCAAAATAATAAGAAAAAATACAACAGAAAACAAAAGAGAGTGATATAAAAACATAACCGCGTTTAGATAGCAGCGGCAGATACAAGAGACCACTTGATACATGAAATGTGGATGGACCTCTCGAGCTTCGCATCGGACGAATCAGACCCCTGCATCTCTCCTTACTCCACGATTTTGTCTCCTCTTTTCTCGTTTTGATAGCGGCCCCTTTCGAGATAGAGATACTCGACAGACTTCGAGGAGCTTGTCTGCACATTAATTACCTCTGCTCTCATTTGCCCCCTTCTCCTTTCTCCTCACTTCACATTTGCATTCCGTGATCCGTGCCGCAGACGCACGTCCCTTTTTCTTTTCTTTTCTTGGGGAGAGAGAGAGGGTGTGGGCAAAGAGGGGAAGAGAAAGAAAGAACAGTTCAGCTCCGCTCCATACGCAGGCAACGCAGCAACGCACTCCGTCATGCGCGCGGTACGCAAGGGGAAGAAGGAAGAGATGCAGTTTGCTGTTGCACCGAAAGGGCAAAATGAGCAAGCAGCGACTCAAGTACCCTAGCCTTGCCTCTCGCATACAGACAACGAAGACAACAAAGCTGAGACGCAGAAAAGAGCAAGGGGTGGTGTATGATTGCATGCTTGCTTGCCAGAGCTTTGTCCTTGGGCTTTTGCCTTGCCGTTGCTTTTGCTCCACTTGCAACGGCATATGTAAACATGGGGGTGGCAACTTTCTTCTCTCTCTTTTCTCTCCAACGACAGCGACTGTTGTCTTTGCTCCTCTCGTCACCTCTTGTGATTTTTATTGGGCAATTGGAAAACGAAATACTGCTACATTTGTGTCGTATCTTACACGGAGCGTCTTCCGGATAGCTACCTCATCGGTCTGGGTTCTCTCTCTGTCTCTCTCTCGCTCCTTATTTGTCATTTCCCACACCGGGCGGCAAGCTGCATCGTTTGTTGAGTGAGGGGGGCTGTCGCAGATATTCCTGTCCTTTTATTCCCTTTTAATCCAACAAACAAGGGCAGCAGCGCAGGCAGCGAGCGCAGCCTATCAGGAGCTCCAGGAAGAGTGTCGGGGGGTTACGAGTACGTCGTAACGACAAGCAGGAAAAAAAGGGAGCCTGCCTGATCGAGATGACGAATGCCTGGTACCGAGCCTAAGGAGGACTACGGGGAAGTGTGGATGGCCAGACAAGTCGAAGTAAAAATGAATAAATAAACACGGTCTGCACCAACAGCTCTCCGCTCTATGTCGTACCTGCAATATATATTGCGATGCATGAGAAAAACAAGCAGAGAGCTCAAAGAGGAAGGGGCACAACTTGACGAGGTCATTGGGAGAAGGCTGGGCAACACAAATGAGCTGCCACATGCTCTGTCTCTGTTTCAACTGTTGCTCAGTTTACCCCCCTCTCGTCAATGCATGTCGACCATTTCTGTTTTCTGTCTATTGTTTTAAAGGGAGCACACGGACAAGCAGAATGAAGATAGACTAGGCTGGACAAACGAGGCAGACAGCGGCTGTTGGAGAAGATAAAGAAAATACGTCCTGAACAAAGTAAAATACGGGGCTGTTCTGAAAAGGGCATAAGATGTACAACATACTCCGTAGTTACCAAGCAAAGCTCAAGGCTCGATAACGAAATAGGCATCCCCCCTTTCTCTCTCCTTCTCCCAAAACCTAAACGGCCAATGTCGAGGACAGGGCCAATCAGGCGTCGACGGTGGCTGGGCGCCCTCTTTTTTCTCTTTTCCTCTTTTTCCTCTTTTTTCACTTTCTCTTCCAGCGTCGTATGAGCGCCGGGAATGTGTGTGGAGATGGGTAAGAGAAAGCAGCTCGAGGGAAGAGAAGCAAAAACAGCATGGGGGTGCAACAACCCGAGGACCCCACCGGCCAATGGCGATACGCTGCTCAAACACACCACTTGTCGTCGGCAGCCCATGAACCACCACGAACGACTGGAGAAGGGAAAAGTGACGTTTGGGGAGAAAAAGAGAGAGAGAGATGTACGGAGTACGTAGTGGTGAAATTGCGCTGGCAATTGGCCTGAAGGAGGGAAGGAATGCGCGCCTCTCGTTGGTCAGACGTTTTGAAACGAAACCAGATGAGAACGAGCGTGAGAGGAGATTTGAGGGCAGCCCAGAAAGCGACGGTAGTTTTCATATTCTCACGGCCAGTCGCCAGAATGAGATTGAATGAGATAATCGCCTGTTTGAAGTAGACCACTTTTTTTTACTTTTTTTTTATCTCACCCGGTTGGCGCCTTACGCCTTACTATGATCACCAGCGCGAGCGAGCGGAAGGGAAGGGAAGGAATGGGTACTGAAGGCAAAGAGGAAAAAGAGACATAAGGAAAGAGCAAAAAAAAAAACTAGCGGGTCTAGCGGGTCTGGTCTGGTAGGGGCTGATACCTTTTTAGGGAAGGAGCCGCTGATGAGGATGGCGAGCTGCAAAAAAAAAGCGAGGGAAGGAGGGAATCTCAGAAAGGAAGGAAGGAGGGCGCGGCGCGGACGAACACCTCTCTGGCCCGGGTTTCGTCTCTCGTCTCTCGTCTCTCGTCCGCGCCGTCCGAAAAGTACTCCGTAAGTACCTTACAGTGCACGTCCTTGAATCATGCCGTGAGATGTGAGACGATTTTGGCCCCAAAATCTGAGGTCCAAAGGTCTGAGCCTCAGAATGGCGACATTGCCTGCTTGTAGAGCCTTGCCCCTACAAAAGGCAATGGAATCAGACCGAGGATGATCAAAGACGCCCGAGAATCGAGAAAGAGCTACCCCCCACCGAGAGCGACATCCCGTTCTTTCCTTGTTCCTTTCGCGGCCGAGATCGAGCCATTCGATGCGTTCAGATGGCTGGACCCAGTCTCCGTATCAATTTCTTTTGTCGGTTTGTCTTTCGTGTCTTTCCGTGCCTCTCGCAGTCGTTCGCCGTGCGTTGCTTCCTTTCCAGATTTGTCCATTCCACGGGTTGTTCTGGCACAACAAGCACAGCCCCCCTGCCTGTTACAGCTGTAAGCAGTAACTCTTCTTTTGTCTTTTTGTTGTCCCTCGTCATCAACCAACAGTCGTTTTTTATGGAGCAGCATTGTAAACAAAAGCTGCAGAGTTTTCAATTCCGAGACATCACAGCGTACTGGAACCGTCGAGCTTACCGTTTTCTTTCCTTTTTTCTTCTTCTTTTTCTTCGGCTGATCGTTCTTTCGCCCTCCTTGCATTGTCGTTGACAACTGACCAAGACAGCTAGAAAGAGAAAAGGAATCTGTGGAATCCACACATGAAAATTGTGGACGAACGATGAGGAAAGATGTGCACACAAGCGAGCAGCTCACATAAGACATGGCGCGAGCTGAGGGGGAGAGAGCAGACAACAGCGACGAGAACAGCATGGGCAGATTTGGGCAGATTGCATTGGGATGGACAGGCCATGTCGGGTGTCGTTTTTGTCCATCCTTCACGATAACGGGAATTATGGAGTAGAGTAGTAAAAGCAGCTCACTTACACACAGAGACGGAACAAGTCTTGACCAAACTTGGGTTGCAGGGCTAGAGATACGACGACGAGAACCGCCGAGAGTGATCCTGCGTTTCTTCTCTTCTTCTCTCACACGGCGCTCTCTTGATTGACCCCCACGCGCTTTTCGGCCTGGGGGCCTCCTCCTTTCGTTTTGGGTCTTTTCGCGCTCTGCCTTCCTGAGACTCGACCACCAAAAAGAGACACAGACAGAGAGCGAACGAAAAAAGGCATCACGCTGTCGGTTTGACCAGCCTTTCAGTGTCTCTGGTTCACACCCTCCCACTCCCGATTCTCGCGCTCACGCTCACGCCTTTTCACTTTCGCTGTCGCCTGTCCTTGAGCTGACTTATCTTAGCTTCGTAGACGACGAGCGCCCCCATCTTCAACGCCTCACACCCCTCGCCATGCCTTATCACCACCACCTGGACCTTCTATCATGCGTGCCGTATATCTAGGAAGAACGAGGAAGAGAAGGGAAGTAGGGGCGTGTTATTCGGGAAGCCAGCCTGCGATACGAAGCACCCTTTTCTGTTTGCTCGTCCATCTGCTTCCTCTGTCTTTCCCTGTTTGTTTTCGCAAGAAAGAGACTATCACAAGGCCATTGAATCCGGTGACAGCGAGAGCGAGAAGAGACAAAGAAAGAAGTCATTTTTCTTTTCCTTGGAAAATTCGTATTTCTTTTATTTTATTTTCTTTATTTATTTCACAATTTTTGTCGCGGTACTTTCTCGTCTCGTCTCGGAGTTCGTAGTCCACACTGGAAAGATAAACACCGCAACACACACAAAAAAGTCGTCAAACCTGTTCCAAAACAGGCACAATATGGCACCATTTTCGGGTTTGGGCCTGACTGCCTGAAGAGCCCAAAATTCAATGGCCTCTTTTTTTTTGGCGAGAGGAATGGGGTGGTCAAACAAAGAAGGAGATTGTGCCCAGGTCGCACCAACAAGCGATGAAAGCGATTGACGAGTCACGACTCAGAAAAGCGACGACCCCGTATTACGCCGGACACGCCGTTGGCGACCATAGTACTCTGCAGGCCCCATAGGCCCCCCAAAAGCAAATAACGCCTAAAAGATTTTTTTTTTTTTTTTTTTTTTTTTTCGCTTCGCTTCCTCTCCCTTGGATCGTATGCCTGGGGCTTGGGCCAAGCCACCAACCGACGAAAGCGGCCCTGCCAGAGGCCCTGAACAGCCTGAAGCGCCTGGACAGCCTGAACAGCCAGGCCCAGCCGGTCGAGGCCACTATTGTCCCACCATCGAACGCCAGTCTCTGTTGTGAAAGAGAAGGGTGTGCACCTTTTGTCAGTCCTATCTGGATTTGCACGCCTTTCACGCTTCTTTTCGACCAAGAAGGGTTTTCGCCTCCTTCCTAATATGGCGCCATTGCCCTGTCTTTCGTGTTCTTGTAAGCCTGTCAGATGTTTATTACTGTGTGTTTTTTTCGGGTCGAGACGTGTGAGTTCAGTCTTGTTTGTTTGGATGACTCCTTTTTTTTGCTGCTCGTCAAAATTTTCTGGTCTGCAAAAAGGTGCACGCACCAGCTGCAAATTTTTTCAAAAGCACAATGTCTCTGTCTTAATTTGATGATTCACACAGACACCTGGCAACGGCGGGCAATGGGGCAAGAAAGGGAGAGAACGACAAAAAGACGAAAAATTACGATACGAGAAGAAATGAGAAAAAAAAGGCAAAAAAGACGAAAGAAGACAGCCAGCGGCATTATTGCAAAAAGTAAATTTCTCATTTTTAAACGCGTGACGGCCTTGCCTCATCGTCGTGAACTTCAATTGCCGTATTTGGTCAGCCAGCACGGCATCGTCCGGATCGTGAACGACGTCCGGAGTGCGGACATCTATGTCCCTCTCCTCTATTATGTAAGATCCGTTTACTGCTCGCCTTCACTTGGCTCAATGGCAAAAGAGGAAAAACGTAAACATGCAGACAACAGTCTCATCGCAGGAATGCCACAAAAGGCAGAAGATGATGATGTGTGTCAACGGCACGGGAAAGTGCATACTACTTTACTCCGTCGACGCCCGTAGACGCCCGTCGACCACAAGGCAGATGCGTCTTTCTTTGTCTTCTTGTGTCTTTCGTCTTCTCTTGCACGCCGTCTGCCGCCGATGGCGTGGGCAGATGACGGGAAACTCCCCAGGTATGGTGTGGTTGCGCGGTGCTATGGTGCGAGAACGACGGAGGAAACGAGCGGACGAGTTGAAACGAGCAGAGGGAGGGCGCGAGGGCGCGAGGGCGTGTGCATTGGCTGTGGCCTGGGCCTCACCCCTCTAATTGCTGGCGGTCGCCTTTCTTCCCACTGAAGGCCTCAGTGAGATACAATTACGAAATCGCAATGAGAACAAACGAAATACAGCGCGTGCGCGCCCGCTGGAAGGCGACAGAACAGCGAGGAAGGGCGCAAAAGGCCAGCTGTGTGTCCGGTCCAGCGCAGTTCAGGCGCCCGCGGTCCACTGAACAGAAAATTTCTGCTTGTCTGCCTGCAATCTGACTCATTTAGACCCACGCCCCCTTCTCCCCCCACATCTTCCACTGTGCCCTTTCCAAACAGCCCCCAACTCGCAACCCTGCAGCACCACAGCAGGAACAGGAACCCACAATGCCTGTGTGGACAACACAGAGAAGGGAGAGCAACCCGCAACGCACTAGCGCTGGAGTGGGTCGCCCATTTTATCGATTTTTTTTTCTAAACGCCAGACGAAAGAAATGCTGGTAATACCCCGATCGCACGTCACCAGCACCGCAGAATTGCCGTATGACGCTACAAACACGCCGTGTCCCGTCTGCTTCGCAGCTGGCCTCGCCTCTGTTGGCCGTGCCCATCTCGCTTCAGTGCTAAGAGCGCTAAAATGAGGGGAAACCACCCCGTCGAAACAGCACCCACACACTGCCACACAGGGCAAAGAAGGCAAATGAATGACCCAAGAATGGTGCCAGTTGAGCCAAGTGACCAGCAAAAACAGGCTTCGCGTTACGAAACCACAACTCGTAGTCGTAGGCGCTGTTCGAGGAGGGGAAGAACGTGCCTCTCGAGGGCAACGTCCAGTGGAGAACCCCGTTTGGCGCGGTCACCAGGCCGCCATTCGTTCTTGGCCCTTGGCCATCAACCACGACAGTGCTGGAACGTGTTCAGGTTGCTCTTTCCAGAGGAGACGCCCTCTGTCGCCTTCTCTTGGCAAGTCTTTCCTTCCTCTCTCTTCAGATCACCCCCCTTCCCACGCTCTTTCCTTCCTCTCCAGCACATGAATGGGCACAGCGGGAGAAGGAACGGATACGTACCTGGCCATCCACGACATGCATGGGTGGGTCTGAGGAGAGGAGAGAAAAAAGTCACTGAAGGAAAGAGGAGAGAAAGGCAAAGAGCAAAGGGACTGGGGGGAGGGGTATGAATGGACAGGAAGGGAGGGGGGGCGTGGGCAGGAAAAAAACTGGGTCACGCCAGGAGTGGCTACTGCCTTTTTTTTGGACGTCGTAAAAACTGGGGGTAGAGGGGGTACGACATTAGGCCACACGATTTGGCAAGGCCCGCCAAGTTGAGGTTCACTTTGCTGTATGGAGCACGCCAGGGTACGTACTCTGTGACTGGAGTACAAGTTGACGGCCAGCAACTGTGGACTTTGGGTGTGTGAATCCCAGTATGACTGTCCAAACATACAAATTAGATGCTTCTCCCACCTCGTCTTCTTCCTCCTGCTTCTGCCTCCCGACTACAAGATCTCTCAACTTCCTCTCTTTTTCTTGCAACCAAGCAACTTTTCTGACCTCGTCTCTTCTCCCAACTTCTTCACTTCTTTTACTTGATCACTCCCTTCCATACTACTTCACACTTCTTTCTCTTCTCGACCTCGCTCCTTGTTACTCCTACTGTCCTATATCCTCTCTCTCTCTTTCTGTATCAACGACATCCTTCTCGTCCACCTTACGTTCATGATCTCGACATTGTAACAAGACAACAACCGAACAGACAGCTCTCCTGCTTCTCCCTCGTTCCTTGCAAGACTCGACATCCTGACTTGGAAACAGCATTGCTGCCACCACCACCAACAACCACATCCTCTCCCACAACAACCCACCACAAAACCACCTTCACAATGGCCAACGACTTGATGTGGGACCACCACTTCTGCCTGACCTGCGACAAGCAGACGGACGGCCCGGCCTACTGCTCAGAATCGTGCCGCCTCGCCGACTACGAGGGCGCCACCTCCTTCGCACCACCCTCCGGCCCGGGTTCGCCATCCTGGGTGCCCTCTGGCTCCTCCACCTACAAGTGGGCCATGGGTGCGCCCAGCGCCCGCAGCCGGCAGCTCTTCACCCTGTCGCCCGCCTATGACTTTGGCAACGCCCAGCCGTACCAGCCGTACTACGGGCCAACGCCTGGCTACCAGAGCAACTCCTCGTCCACCTACAACTACACCCGCCAGCCGGCACCGCCGACCATGCTCTCCGCTTCGTCTTCCTCGCGCCACGTCTCCCTGCCACCCACCACCGCGGCTACCACCGCAACCACTGCCACGACCTACCACCACGTGCTGTCGCCCTCGAGCTCGCACAGCAGCCTGAGCTCCATGCGCAGCGGCATGAGCTCGACGGCCGGCAGCGGCGCTCTGGGCGCCCTGAGCGCTGCCTTTGCCAACAACGGCACGCCCGCGAGCAGCGGCAGCCACGCCAGCAGCCAGACCAGCTACGGCTCGTCGGCCGCGAGCAACAGCAGCGACCTGTCCGAGAAGGTCCGGAGCGAGCTCCGCAAGTACGCCAGCTCCTTGGAGCAGGGCAAGCTGCAGCGCCAGCTGCAACGCCGGCGGTCATGCTAGACGCACTCTCTTCTCCTTTTCTCTCTTTATCTCGCCTCTTACCACCTACTACTCCTTTTTTTACGACCAGCGATCCTCCTAGCAGCGTCTTTTCTTCACGAGCATGAACATACCACCACACAAACCGTTGGAAATTTGAATTTTCTACTGCCGGCGTCTCTCTCCATCTTCACACCTTTAACCCTTACTATTTTCCCTTTGTTATCTTCTTGTCAAAAAATAACCGCGCGGCCACTTTGTTTTCTACTTGGGAGGAGTTTCCAGTTTTTTTTTTCAGCGTCATAAAAAAGTTTCTTGGTTTTTTTTTTCACAACTCGGGAAGGGGAAAGGGATATCCGGAACACAACACACACACAACAACATACCACACACAACAAACCACACATCAAACAACGCATTTTCAAGGGAACACAACAACTACGGGAACATTTTTGGGAAACACCAACTGCAAGCCTTTTTTTCTTCTTTTTTCTTTTGTCAACTCCTTCTACCAACATGTTATACCACCACACAGCCTGTTCTATGTTACCTGTTTGTATCACGTTGTCTTTTTTTATTAGGGAAAGGGCCAAAACGTGCCCAGGGAACATCGTTTTTTTTTGTTTTGGGAATCACGATCAGCATAGGGAAACACATACCTCTCACAAATGGGAAAGGCGCAATTCAAATGGGGAAGTGCGAAATCGCACTTCACCCTGAAATTCATTGTCATTTTACACTACCATACCATACTCTTGTCACTTCTTTTTTTCGTGTCTAACAAGATAGACACCAGTTAGTCATAGGTTTAGGCCAGCCTACTGCACAATACAAACGAGAGAGAAGGGAGCAAAAAGAGGGGAGTAACTACTCGCCCCCTTTTCCATCTCTCTTTTGCCAAACCAATATCTTGTCCCTTTTTTATCAGTTTCTTTCTGACTCTTGTTGGGAAAAGCTCTCCATAGCATAAATTACATTAGATAAAATAAAGATACAAAGTACAAGGGTACATCCATACATCCATACATTATGTACGTGCGAAAACTCTCTTTCTCCCTGTCTGGACATCTCGACCTCAGTAACTCCACTTATTATTTTATTTTGTGGTTTACTTTTATTTTAATTTTCGTAGCTCTCCCTCAAACAGCTGGAATGTGCTCAAAACAGTCATTGCTCTTTCTGAAGAAAAGAGGAAAGTAAAAATGTACACAGTTCGCTCGTGGGGGTGTGAGACTTTGTTCTGTTTTGACAAGAAGCCACCTCCTGGCTGACTTGAGTCGAGCAGAGACAGAAAGAGAAAAGAAACAGAAACAGAACAACAAAAAAACGCTGCCCTGCAGCTGCAACAAGGAGAACAGTGAGCTCCCCAACCGGCCTTATTCACGCCTCGCTGCTCGCTCCCCTTGCCTTGTCCTTCCAGAGAAAAAATATGTGCACATTTGGACATGTAGCAGGTGAGCTTTGTCCGCGAACAGCCAGATGGGCAGACGGGCCAGTTTCAAAAAGAGCCGCCTATGGTGGACTCTGCTGGGATGTTGCCTTTTCCTGTGCCTCAGCTTGTCATCCTCTCTGCTTCTGCTGTCCAGTGCTTCTGCCCACGATAAGGGACGTATGGAGTCATTCTCCTACATCGAACATGGATAGACGTGGTCGAGAAAAAAAAATAGAGGGACCCATAACAGGTATCCGCTTTGCCTCATTCGCCTTTTTTCACAACTCCATTTTTCTCTTGGCAGCTGTATTTTCTCTATTTTTTTTACGCCCTCAACTCGCTGCGTGCCTGAAGCTGTGGATGTCTCTTGTTGTGTCTCCTCCTCTGTCGTATGTTTGCTGTTACACGTGTCTGTCGTTGCACCTCAAAGTGAAAAAAAAAAGGATGAGTATCCACTGTCAGAGTTTTCTTCTGTGCTGTATCGCTTTATGCGTTTTTTGCCTCCCAACCCCGGCATATAGCAAATAAAGGGTGTGCATAAAGGTTCGACTTTGCTCGTTTCTTTCGTTCCTATGGTTGTTGAAACAGCCGGGAAGCTGCAAGCTGCATTGAGAGGAGTTGATGAGGGAGAGTTGGGCGTCGGTTAGGCTATAAAAAAAACGTAAAAAATAATCGCAAGATGCAAGACCACCGAAAAGTCACGACACTACTAAAAATGTATGACGGTGACAAGTTTCACGGCGTTTAGCGCTATTTTGGAAACCCCAGCGAGCCCAGCAGTTGTAAAAAAATCCATTTTGAACAAACAAGCCACCAAACGGATTCAAGATCAGGCAGTTTGTTACTAAAAATATGCGACCTAAAGCTACTTGCATTTGCATGACGTACGCTGCAAGATGGAGGTACTTGAAATGTCACATCTGAATAAAAACTCCGGAAAACCAAAAGTCAATTAGAGCCAACCGTTTCGACGAAAGGGACGATGAAAGATTTTTGTTTCTGTATTGTTCGCTTGCCGGTTTGCCTCCTTGTTCTGAATAATATAAAAAAAATAAAAAAAAAAGGAGGTGGTGAAAAAGAGGAGGAGAACAAAAATGAGGCAAGATTCCACGAGAATGAGGTCTTTTTTAAAAAAACGTTTAGCTTTTGTTTTCACTCCGCATTTTTGAAAACAAAAAGGAGAGAAAAAAATAGTGTAAAGAAGGGGCTCCACGATGCCCCCGTTTGCCCCATCTGCCCCGTTTGCCCCGTCTGCTCCATAGGAAACTCCATAGTGTATGTCTCCCTTTTCTATTTATTTGTATTTTTAATAAAAAATATTATTTTCATCGCGATCTCATTTTAGTGCTCGACAAGAGAAGAAGGCGCAGTTTTAGGGTTTTTCTGTTTGGCGCTGAGCTGCGGTGTTCCCACGACTCAATGACGTTTGCGTGGAAAAAAGGAGTCAGCAGTAAGGGGAGAATAGCACAACGCACGGAAGGCGTCTTTCGTCGTGCCCAACATGCGGGATCCTTGCTAGCAATCTTCTTCTGTCTCTCCTTCTCTGCATTTCCACGTCGTTGGAAGTTGATCCGCCCCGGTGGGTTTGTTCCTGCAGGCGAGGCAGTCTCCCATTCGTAGACAGGGAGAGAGAAAAACGAAAGAGGCAAAAGGCTATGGGTATTTATCATCCTCTGCCCTGGGAGGGAGAGACTTGGAGTGAACTATGACAAAGAGTGCATGAACAGAGCACAGGGTAATTACTCCGTACCCGACACGGAAGTTGTGGACCAAATGCCCCGAAGGCTGCGGTCTGTTGGATGGCGGAACGGCGGACGGAGCAAAATAAAAAGGATACATAGTGCACCGGAGGACACGGGGCGAGCCCAACACACAAAACACACAAAAACAGTTAAAACAGTTTAACCAGTTGACGTGGCGTGGGGACGTCCAAAAGCGGACTTGCGGTTGGTTGAGAACCAAATGAAAGAGAAACGAGAGAGCACAGAATTTTCGGACCAGACGCCGCGAAAGGAGGAGACAACAAAAGAAACCGTTCCCAGGGCGCAGGGTATGGCGTTCTTCTGTTTCGCCCCCTCTCCCGTGTCCTCCGTGTACGTGTTGTATTACGAAACGGCTTCCCGGCTCGTCCATCTCGTCCTTTGTGTCTTCTTACGCACAAGTACAATACGTCGTAGTGGTGGAAGAAGTGGAATTGTTCTCTCAAAGAGCCTCAAGCGGCTGTTCCAAGGAAAATGGTCGAAAAGGGGAGTGTCACGTTGCTCGCTACCTTTGGCGCTAAGATGCTCGTTGAGGAGGTGTTTCGGAGGACAAAAAGAGAAGAAAGACGAAAGAAAGGAAGCCCTAACTCGAAAGAAAAACCCGGGGCAAGGATGGACAGGGCCATCCGGGCCTTGCCCCTTTTCGTCAATGGACTCGGTTGCGTTCTTCTTTGTTCTCTCCCAATTTCAGTCGTATCGTTTCCTTTTTCCATTTTGGCGGGCAATCCCCCAGATTTTCCAAATAGGAAACGCGCGCCTGCAACCGCGCCGCCCTCCTCTTTTTTTTTCTTTCTTTTTTTTCTCGCACTATTTTGGATTTTAGCTCCCTGAACTCGCCTTCTTTTCATGGAAAATAGGGGCAGACCAGAGGGGGAGAGAGGGGGAGAGAACGGGCTTTGCTCAACTTGGTGCTAGTACGTCTCTGCTTGCCAGAAGCGTCCGGCACTAAATGCAGGACAAGGGAAAAAGGGTGTCGCCCTTCTGGAGCATCTTACAGGGGGGGTTGTTCGGTCGCAAACTCCACAGCAGCGCGCTGTAACCCCCAGACTCGAGCCCACTAAAAATTTGCTTCTCGTTTTTGTCGCGTAATTGCACAACCACTGGGCGAGTTTTCCTTTTTTAGGCCTCTTTCTCTGCTGCATTTCCATTACAAAGTAATACTTGCAAGCCTCCTTCCCCGCAGACCGGCCAAGCCTCGCACCGGGCAACGCGGCAAGGCCAAAGCAGAGGAGAAGAGGAGACGAGGAGGAGGCGACGAGGAGAAAAAGAAGCCAAGGCTTGGGAAGAGGAAGTCACTTTGACGAGACAACGGGGGACGGAGCAATACCGCTCTGGGGAACATCGAAATCTCGCCTACGAAGCCTTTTTGTTAGGTAACAGGGTATCATGGTGCCGGTGGGGAGAGAGGAGAGGAGACAAAAGATCACAAGAAGCATCATTAGTGAAGAGGAGAAGAGGGTCCCCGGAGCCTTCCCCAGTCTCCCCAGGCTCCTCTCCTCTTTGGTCTCCAGTTTTTGTCGTCCTGTCGTCTTGTCGTCCTGTCGTTTTCTTGTCGTTTTCCTGTTCTGTGCAAGTGCGAAAAATTGAAATAGGAGGCAAAATTGAAGAGAGAAGAGGAAACACGCCGTCTGCGAGAACGGTCCAGCCCAGCAGCTCTCCCCGCAAAAAGTGAGAGTGAAAATTAAAAAAAGAGAAGAAGAAAAAAAAAAAAAAAAAAAAAGGGCCAAGACCAAAGGATTAGACTTTGCTGCTAGGAGTTGAATGCGGAGCTTGCCAACAGAAAGAGGTGTGTAAATTAGAGGTTGAAGACGACCTCATGGAAAGAGTTTTCATCTTTTGCCTCCTTTTGTGCATAGAATTCTCTCTCGCAGCAATTTCTTGCACGTAATAGGAATGTAGGCGGACGAGGGAAATGGGGACATAGGGACAGAGGACTGGGGGCGGAGTGCTTCGCGCCGTACAAAAGGACAACGACAAATCCATTCAGTCGACAGACAAGGCCAGGCCGAGGGCCGAGTACGGAGCGCCTCATTGCAAAAGGATTGACAAGGCAGGACCGTCCTAGAACGGCCATTGGACAATCCGCTCTCGCTGAAGGAAGTGCCATTTCACTGGCTGAACTGGCTCATATCACAAAAAGGAACACGATAACAGCATCCCTTGCGCAGGCAAAAATCTGTTGTCCGTTGGGCGCCATCATGACAGGGCCGTTTCAGGCGAAGCGTTGGGTGACAAAGGGAGAGGGTGAGTCGAGGCGAAGGAAACTATTGGCGTGTTGGTTGGGAGGAGACGTAAAGAGGAGATGGGGGAGATGAGGAGACGATAAGAGCCCAACAAGGTGGCAAAGTCCACGTCCAAAAGGCAAAGGACGCGGAGAAGAATCAACGAGAACGAGAACGAAACTCGCCTATACGGGGGAATGTGCGATTTTCTGGTCACGCCCTGGTGTACGAACAGCCATTGGAGAAAAACATAGTCGTAAGATAAAAGAAGAAGGGTGGTGGCGGACATGAGTGAAGAGGGGGTTTGGTGGTGGTGTGCTCCCACAGTTTCGCCACGATGGGCCAGATGGACCAGATGCACACAGCTGCCCAGTAACAAAGGCAGGTGTAAGTGAAGAGTTTTACTCCGGGGAGATGAGCAATCACGGGTGGCACCGGGTTCTGTGTAATGAAAACAAACTGTCGTAAATGTCTAAACTATGTAGCTGCTATGGATGAAAACGTATCGTATTGTCGATTGACCTTATGTGTTGTTGATCCACGGAGGCGTGTCCTCGCACCCCACGGTTGGTGACACAGAGGCGACACATCACGCCAAGAAATTGTGTCCTCTGCTTTGTTAATATCGCAGGATAGGACCCTGATGTAAGAAAAACGTCGATGATGTTCTTCGGCAGAAGCATGAAACAAGCCTCGACTCCATGCAAATAAACACAACACACACATCCCAGAGTGCACATTAGTAAACAAGTGCCGGGTAGGAGCAAAGAATAACGTAAGGCCCAGTTTCAGTCTGATGAAGGATGAGAAAGGGATATGAAGTGAAAGCGACGTGAATACTACAGTCAGGTCACTCGGCGGTCGTCAATGCCTAAAAGCTCTACCGTCGTACATGTGCACGGCAAGGGATCGTGTTTTTCACGGAAATCCTGCAGCGGTAGACGCCTGGTTTAATTATGTGAGCAGCATCTCAGATCTCGGAATATTTCTTTTACATCTTGTTTGCTTCCTTATTTTATCATCTGTGCACACGTTTGATACCGAGCTGAACCATCTATCTGATGCAATTGCAGGACCGTCCATTCTCTTTCTTCTATCGTTTGATCTATTTTGATATACGGCAATATACGCAATAACACGCATTTTGCAGCGCGATATCAGCCGGGGAAGTGCACCGTGAGAAGCCGCCCCATGAGCCCAAGCAAAAGGGGGGTGCAGAGCACGGCCTGCAGGGCGGGTGCATCGTACGTCTCCCGTCTTTGTTCATGCGTTCCACGGCCGTGTCCTGAACGGCTGTACGAGGTAGCTTCTGGTGTAGAGGATGGTCAAAGAGCGAAGGAAACAGGAGCCAATATCAAGCCGTTCCCGGAAATCAAGAAAATGCAGGGAACGAGATGGGATTCCAACCGGTCGTCTGGTCTCCTTTAATGTTATCAATACAATCAAATTTTCGAGGACCTGCCGATGGTGAGCCTTTGTCGAAAGAGAGTAAAGGATCTATGAAAACAGCTTTATTTGTTTGGTGAAGGTATCGTCCAGCACATCAATCTCCATACAAGGCCGGCCCTTTGTTTACTTTCCCGTGCCCTTGCCTTATCCCGTCATTGTGGCTTTTTCGGACCTTTTTTTTCTGGTTCGGCTCCTTTGCCTTTGTCGTCCCCTTGCTTTTGTTTTAATTGAATGGGCTCGAAGGGGTACAGTGTGAGAAAGGCAAAAGGAGTCAGGACCGAGAGTGCCTCTTAATTTCACACCCAATGCACGGTCTATGGTGCATTTTTGCCCCCTTGCTTCAGGCTGCTTTGATGATATCCAGAAAAAAAATCAAACATGTCTTACAAGGCTCTCTCTTTCACGCCGTTGCCCCCTTTCATTCACTCTTCATTCAACCCCCACGATTCGCTCCACTTGAAAATTTTTCACTCGTTCAAATCGAGATGTGGATGAGAGCACAGCAGATGGAGAACAAGCAGGAATGAAGCTGTTCTTTCAGTTCAATGCACACTCTGGGTCAATCTTCTATGTGAATCTTTTCTTGCTCCATCAGCCCCATATCGTACGCTCCATAAAGCTCCACTATGGAGCGAGATACAGCACACGCCCTCTGTCTCCAGATGTCGGTGAAACAATGTTCAAGAATAGAAAGACGGTGAAAAAATAGAACGAAGAAAAATGAAAAATGAAATATGAAAAGCCCACTGTTCATTTAACGCCGAATCAGTGCGACCTCTTTTGGGTAACTACAACTGCGCGGTGGGTTAGGGAGATGACTGCTGGACGGCGGTTCAGCTGGGCCCTGCCGTGCTTCAGATACCTAAACGGGACAGCCAGCAGATGAGAATGGGCAGTCGATCGTGCGATGATAGGCTGGCAGGGCTGGACAGCCATTCTCACTTCATTCACATCTCATTCAATTTTTTTTTTAACTTTTTCATGGGCCCATTCCTGTCCCATTCCTTACCAATTCATGCTATTGTGAAAAATTTTCACTTTGTCCAGGGATGATCCATTCCATGAGAATGACTTCTCACAAATGTGCTGCAAAAGAGTGTAGCCTTGTCTAGCGACACACCGACTCTGCAGGCACAGACGCCCGCTGCGGCTTCCATGCAGCTGGAGAGTATGGGGCATCTGGGTAGCCTTTCCTGCACCTTTCTTTTCTTTTCCCTGTCGCCTTTTTACTGTCTTCTCTCTCACTCTTCCTCGTTGTTACGAACCCCTGCTCTTCCGAGCCTTCCTTTTTCTTCCTTTCACCATTCTGGCGCATCCACTGGTTCCTGCTGTAACCGGGGTGCGGCTGAAAGTGATGATGGAAAAGGAAAGAAAAATACGCAAGAAAAAGAAAGCATAGGGCGCAAGGCATGCAATCGAAACTGGCAAGCAGTGAAGACATCGTAAGTAAATGAAAGTGAAAGTACACGGAGAACGGAGGTTTGATGCATTTCTGTTTCTCGTCGCATTTCTTCTCCCTGTTTTCCTGTCTTTTTTTCACGGACTGCCGAAACGCAAAGATGCAACCTGACATGTCAAGTCGGACAACTGCAGAAAAATGGACAAGACGCGAAAACGCCTCCTCTTTTGCGTCGTAAAACCCACCCGTGCTTTTGGTACGTACGGAGCCTTGATTTAAACAAAAAAAAAACATACGAGAGTGCGTAATCGATTTTCGGTCCATCGCAGACTCTGGAAAGGAATTAGAAATCACAGAAGCAAGCTCTTCGGCACTTTGGATATCCACATATGGGGCAAAGGATGCTCTTCCCAGCGACAGCAACGCACTGGAAGCGACAGCACCCCTGCCTGAAACCCGAAATCTCAACAAAAAGGGAAAGAAGAGAAGCATCCCATGTCAGATGGAAAATGCGTCCTGGAGAAGCCTCTCGCACTGTCCACTTTGTTGCTGCCTGTTAAGAACTGCTAAGGGCTTGGGGGGAGGGGGTTGTTCGTGTCACTATTCATGGACATGTGCACGGTCTTCGCGATGAACAGACTTTCTTCCTTTTCCTTTCTCTTCTCCTTCTTCCGCCTTCCATCCTTCATCCTTCCTTCTCCCATGGGAACCATGGTTCCCACTTTCTTGCCGAAAGAACCCTGGTCTGTTTCAAAAGCAAGATGAAGGAAAAGATTCTCACTGAGAATATATGTACAAATCGATGATGTCTTTTTTTAACTCGTCGTTTGGTCCGACCGGTCCGACCAAGGGTGGGGAAGAGAGAGGCTTGCCGTTCCGTGGCTGGCCCTTGCTCCCTCCTCGTCTGCCATCGGCCGGTCGGCCGTTCCCCCTGGTCTTCTGGAAAGGAGAGGAAGAACCCACAAAGCACAAGGCGTAAGTATGCCCATGCAGTTTTGCAACACCGATGGAGAAGCTTCACCTCTGGTGCCACGCATCAAAAGCTCATCGTAAGATGCAATCCGCTGCCCGAACAAGTGCAAATGCGGTATATTTTTGCGAAGCAAGTAGAAAATGGTCGTTCGTTTTGGGACGCTGGGTTGTTTCTTGGGTTCTCCTCCACATTGGGTTTCATTCCGTTTCTTCCTGCTTTCCTGCATCACTTCTCTCGCCTGATCGATCTCATTCGTCGGATCCTCGCCCTCTTCTCTTCTCATCACCAAGCCCGGCCAAGGATTGGCTCAGACACGGCCAAGGCAGCAAGGGCTAGGTAGGAGGATGAGATGACAAAGACAACAGAGGTTGCTTTCTGTTAACAGAACCAGTTGCGTGGTCGTGATCGCCCGTGTCTCCACTTTTTTCTCTTACAACGACCTCACAACGAAACGACGTTTTTCCCCATGTCCATGTCGTCCTCTGCCGTGTGCCGTGTTGTTCTCGGAAGGGCCGCGGGCGGCACAGGTACCAGCCGGACCAAATAGTGGTGGCCAAGCGGGGCAGACAGAACTCTCTTGTTCCCTTCGAGTCCTGTGTTTTATGTAATGCGCTTTTGCTGCCAGCGACTCGCAAGAGTGAGATGGTATGCCTTGGGACAGGGCCAAGAACGATGAGGGTCTTTTTTGTAGAGGGTGTAGTGCAAGGAACAGTGATACGTCGTGTCCAAAGAGGATGGAAGATGGCAGGACAATGGCTCTCTCTTCACTCATCTGTGTCTCGCCCTGTTTATTTTCAATGCGTTGAATTGTTGGTCCCCTTCTGTCTGTTGTGTTTTGTCCCTCCTTGGTTTTTGCTTGTTCCTGTCAAACTCGTGCGAGGTGTGGTGGACCTTGCTTGGCCCTGACCACGGACCAGAGGCTGACTGGCTGACTGCATCTTGCACGGCCTGGATTCGCCCTGTGCAGGCAAATCACAGCTCATAGAGGCCGCCCTCCATGAGGCATACCTGGAGACACACACCCTCTCGAGCATCTCTTACTGCGTGAGCCGCTTTTGTTTTCTTTTTCGTCCCTCGCAGGTTCGGCAGGTTAGTGCTGACAAGCCGATTGTTCCTGTCCTGTTTCTTTTTATGCAATCCAATTTTCCTGAGGGAAAGCTTCACACCCTCTTGGGTCTTCATCTATCAGGATGGCTTCGGGGAGGCATCAACTGGCCACTCACAGGCCCTGGAGCCGTGGGCCTGTTACAGAAGACAAAAAGAGTTGACGTGTCCGCCTCCGAACCGTCCAGCCCGACAAGGCGTCCCGGAGGGTCAAGGAAATCAAGGGGTCCTTTGAGAGGAAGGTTACTGGTTGGAGGGAAGATGCAAAGTGCGTGGCATGCTCGGCGGTGCTTGCTGCTTTGTTTTGTGTTTCTTCTTTTGGGCTGACCAACCGTGAAGAAGCAAAAGTTATGCCTCGAATGAGTTATGCGTCTTTTTCTTCTTCCTCAACCAGCAGACAGAAGGGTGGCCAGACGTGCACACAGCGTGGTGGTCGTTTCGTGAATGGTGGCAAACAACGCACTTTATGCGCAAAGCATCCACTGTGTGCATCTGCTTATACGATATGCCTGTACGTACACATATCAATAAAACAGGTTCATCACACACATGGTCTCCCGAGCCAATCGAGCAAGGAACGGAGAAGCGTCGGCTCAGTCGTGGCCGTCATTGACTGTACAGCACGAAGATAAGAATCAAAAAAAGAGGGAACAGGAGAAGAAAAGGAAACAATGTACGCCGTAAAACCAGGCGATGATGCCATGTCCTCCCGGAGCCGATCTATCCTCGCCCCCCTGCGTCTACTTGTGTAGCTTGTATGATTCTTTCGTGCCTCTCTGTCTGTGCCTCTGTAGCTCTTGTGTCTCTTCCTTTTGTGCTCGTGTTTTTGTCTTCGTGTCCCCGTGTTGCCGTGGCCCCGTATATCCTCATCACGTCACGCCCCTACGTAAGTACTGGTCGTTGTACTCTTGTTACCGTACTTGTACTCTTTGTTAATGTTGACCATGCGTACAAGGGATTCCACGGCATTCGCGCTCGCGTTGGTGCTTCGTTTCCGTCCTGCTCCACCTCCTCCTCCCGTGTCGGCTTCGGTCCCGCGGCCTTACCCTCCCCCTTGAGTCCCCGAACCCGCCACTGTTTCTGAAGGAGCGGGATTTTTCGACTGTTTATCATCTCTGTCTTCCACTATGCTGTCCCTCCTTGTGTCGTTGTGTGCTCGTGCGCCGTACAATTGATGCACTGTACGGGGCATCAGAGCATGTGTCTCTGGACAAGTGTACGCTGCGAGCGAGCGCCTGTGGCACAGCCGTGTTTCGCATCGTGCATGGGGGGTGGAGAGAGGGCTTTAGGCAGGCCACGGGTGGCTCAACATGGGGAGCAGACGAAGGGGATGGCGCAGGAATACGTCCGACTCGCTGGAGACATACAAGCCCTGTTCCCTGTCCGTTGTTGAGCTTTTTCTGCCGAGAACACGGGCAGAGACAGCCTTCAGAAAAAATGCCGCTCTTACTTGTACAGACAGCCCATGTCGAACTGAGTGTTGTCTGGTTTGATACTCGCCTGGTTCGATGCTGTTTGGTTCGATGTGCTGTCATTTTCACTAGCTGTCCCTGTAAGGTTCTTGTTGTCTTTCCGCAGGTGGACTCTCGGCGGAACCACACGAACATGGGGCCATGGAGATGGCTTGACCGATGCTGGACCGATGAAGAAAGTAGAGGAGAAGAAAGGTTACAGAAACCGCGATATGCAAGGCATCGACCGCGGGCAAATGATATACCCGTGCGCCGGCGTCGCCGGGTGCGCCTTGCCCTCCTAATGTAGTGTACCTCAGTCTCTGGTGTCCTGCGAGAACAGTGCGTGATGTGTGCTTGTCGTGTACGACCCTTAGTGCAGCGTCCCGACCGCCACGAGAAGCGGACACGCGTGTGTGTGCTGGGTCGACTACTGTTTTCCGTAGAAGATCATGGCTGGCCTGGTGGACGTGTGTCAACGAGGGTTCCTCGGGGTCGAACCCGCGCAGTATCGCGAACGAGGAGTATCGACGGGAGACAAGGCCTAGTTGCTTGTCTAGGAACGATCTAGACGAGCAAACACCTCAATAGTTAAGGAAGAAGAAAAATATGTACTGTTCACAATTGGGGAAAATTAATAGAGTAAAAAATTTGCAAGACCTTGCCCCTTTCCGTGCTACCACACCGGGACGGTCTGGGGCGTCTGGAGGTTGGGGATGAGGAGAGGGGGGTTGCCATGATCCTGTCGAGACGTCGGGGGGCGTTCTGAGGCGATTGAGTTGCATCGTGGAGATGTCGTGGACGAGAGACAATGTCTGATCGAGAGACGTGCTGGCCGAGAAAAAAGAGGGAGAAAGGGAGAGACATGGCTGTCTTGGCAGCAGCTACACGGCGTCTTGTCGTTCGAGTTTCTATGTAGTTTGAAAGCCTGGAGTCAGAAAGTCTGGACCACGACGTCGCGGTCGGCAGCAGCAAGCGAGCGGTCAAACATGGCCTGGAGGCCTGCGTCGGTACTGCTTTTGTTTCGCTTTTTTGTTCTGTTTCCATGTGGCTGTTGCTGTGTTGCATATCGTTAAAGACAAGCCGCTCGACAGGAAAACTCCCAGCAGTCCAGCAGACATGACTGTTGCATCCAAGTCCCACGATGTGTATGCAAAATGCGTGTATTCGCTAAAACAAAAAAAGACAGCTGTTGTCGGATTATTTGCTAATGCTCATCGTCTTTGTAAAAACTTTCGTCGCCTACTCCACGTTCAGCACCAGCTGGTCGAAGCCCTTGGCAATGGCCTCCTCGCCACCGGCGGCCTCAATCTCAAACTCGAGGTCCGGCTGTGCCTCTCGGTACAGAACCTGCGCGTCCGCGCCCATCCGCTCGTTGTACGCCGCCTCCTCGTCGCTGACCACCTGCTTCTTGAGGTGCCCGTTGGCCGCGGCCGCCTCCACCTGCAGCTGGATCTTGCATGACCGGTCCAGAAGCCCAAATAGGAACCCTGCCTCGTCCACCGTCTCGCCCACCGAGATTAGACCGTGGTTCAGCAGGATCGCGCCCCGGTGCGCCGGCTGCAGCGCCGCCGCAATCCGCTCGCCTTCTTCCTCGGCAAAGACAATACCGCCGTACTGCGCGTACACCGCGTGCTTGCCGTAAAATGTGCACACATCCTGCGTCAGCATGTCCAGTGGCCGTCCAAACGCCGCCCACGCTCGTCCCGCAATCGTGTGCGCGTGGCATACCGCGTGCACGTCGTGCGGCCGCGCGCGGTGCACGGCGCGGTGGATCAGGTAGCCAGCCGCGTTGGACGTGCGGCCCGCGACGGCCGGGTTACCGGACCCGGCCACGAAGCGGCCCGTCTGGATGTCGAGCAGCACCATGTCGCCGGCGGTCAGCATGCCAAAGTGGCGTCCCAGCGAGTTCATCCAGATGAGGCCTGGGAACTCGGGGTCGCGCACGGAAATGTGGCCGCTCTGGCCCTCGAGGAAACCCTGCCGCGCAAAGAACCGGAACGTGGCCGCCATGTGGATGAGTGTGTGCCGCCGTGCCTCGACAAATGTCGGGAATGTGGGGATGCCTGAAGGGAGGTTAGCCATGTGTGCCTGCCATCCGTAAACTGTGTGGCCTTGGTGGGAGTGACCTACCTGGCAGCTCGTCGCCGTGGGAAATGGCCCGGTTGGGTGACATGACCGTGTCCTTCTCGGTCGTCTTGCCCGCGGCCGCAGCCGGGCCGTCTTCGATGGTTGCCGAAGGTGCCATGGTGGGGGTTTGATGGATACTTTCTCGAAGTCGAGAGGGAAAGAAAAAGAGAAAAGAAAAAGACAAAAAATGGGAAACTTTCTCTGACACTAGCCAAATCTCAACCTTGTTGAATGTTTGCGCTGTAGGTTTGCAAGAAGCTCTTCGTCTCTTCCCCTCTTTTCTCTTCCTTCTTTTTCTTCTTCCCCCCCTGTGACCACCTCAGTAGGCGAGTTCGTCGACTTATAGCAGACTTCCGCCACGGAAATACCGTGTTTGGTAATTAGCCTCTGCTGGGTGGGATAGATCGGTCGTAGCGCCGGTCAGGTAGATAGCGAAGTCAGCCACGCCGTTCGAGCCGGGAATGATACGAGTCGAGGGGCCTGCGGAGATAGCCAAGATGCTCCATCGCGATGTTCCGACACGGTCGATCAGCCTGCACCAAGTCCAAATGTCGAGGCACGAAAAGATAGCAAAGCGCCGATAGCGAATGCGCCTTTCGGCTGCGGGGAACATAGCGTGCCTGCATACCCAAATCGCGGAACGAGGAAGGTCCAGCCGCAAGCGGAGCGACTACGGAGCCTCCCATTAGCATTGGATAAAATGCACGTGATATATAACGTGAGAATACTATCTTATATCTCTTATCTTATCTCCAATCGCAGTGGGGCGCGTAACGGCCGCCGGACGTACCTTTAATCCGCCACCACCCCTCTCTGTTGGGAGCACCGCGAGATTCAGGGGGGCAAGCTGGCGGTAGCTTTGGCAGGCGGCGAATTACTTTTTTTCTAGAGTTTGCGTCTGGAGGCTTCGGCGGGGCCCTCTCCTATTATTTTTGACGACCCGCGATCGAAACTAGGCAAACGCATATTGAGACGCACGTCAAGACAGCATCTGCAACGCTCTGCCTTGTTCATTTTTTCTGTGCTTGCGTACTCGACATTGCATCTTTTCTTGAACTCATTGTATACAGCTGCATTGTTTTCACCTCGACATTGCGACCTGTTTCTCACCCAGGCGACCTCCCCCTCTTCAGCGGCCTGAAGCTATTTCAAAGCTTCATTCTACCGACTTCCACTCCCACCGAACACCCCCCCTTTTCCAGACAGCAAAGATGCAGGCCCCCGTGCTGGTGATGAGTATGTATTGCGGACATCGGAGGATCTCGTGAGGTTTACGGAAGCTTTTGGGGAGCTTGTTGGAGCTCCCTCTCTTTCAGGGGGTAGCTGCCACGAGACTGCCACCATACAGCAACAGACAACTAACCGTCGTTCTTTTCTTCCGTACAGACACTGGAGGCGGTGAGAGACAGACCGGGCGCAAGGCCCAGCTGTCCAACATCGCTGCTGCCAAGACTGTTGCCGACATCATCCGCTCGTGCCTGGGCCCCAAGGCCATGCTCAAGATGTTGCTCGACCCCATGGGCGGCATCGTCCTGACCAACGACGGCCACGCCATCCTGCGCGAGATCGAGGTGTCGCACCCCGCCGCCAAGAGCATGATCGAGCTGAGCCGGACACAAGACGAGGAGGTCGGCGATGGCACAACGACGGTCATCATCCTGGCCGGCGAGATCCTCGCCCAGGCCCTGCCACAACTCGAGCGCAACATCCACCCCGTCGTCATCATCTCCGCATTTAAGCGCGCCCTCAAGGACGCCCTCGAAATCATCGAAGAGATCTCCCTCCCCATTGACGTCAACGACGACAAGGCCATGTACGGCCTCATCAACTCTTCGATTGGCACCAAGTTTGTGTCCCGCTGGTCGCGCCTCATGTGCGACCTGGCCCTAAAGGCCGTCCGCACAGTCGTCTGGGACATTGGCAACGGCGGCCGCCCCGAGGTCGACATCAAGCGCTACGCCCGTGTCGAGAAGGTGCCCGGCGGCGAGATCGAGGACAGCTGCGTGCTTGACGGCGTCATGCTCAACAAGGACATTACGCACCCCAAAATGCGCCGGAAGATTGAGAACCCGCGCATCGTGCTGCTCGACTGCCCGCTCGAGTACAAGAAGGGCGAGTCGCAGACCAACATTGAGATCTCCAAGGAGGAGGACTGGAACCGCATATTGCAGATCGAGGAGGAGCAGGTCAAGGCCATGTGCGACGCCGTGCTCTCCGTCAACCCGGACATTGTCATCACAGAGAAGGGTGTGTCCGACCTGGCACAGCACTACCTGCTCAAGGCCAACGTGACGGCCCTGCGCCGTGTCCGCAAGACCGACAACAACAGAATAGCCCGCGCCACCGGCGCCACGATCGTCAACCGGGTCGAGGACCTGCAGGAGTCGGACGTCGGCACCCAGTGCGGTCTCTTTGAGATCGAGAAGATTGGCGACGAGTACTTTACGTTCCTGACCAAGTGCACGACCCCCAAGGCCTGCACCATCCTGCTGCGCGGCCCCTCCAAGGACATTCTGAACGAGATTGAGCGTAACCTGCAGGACGCCATGGGCGTCGCCCGCAACGTCTTGTTCCACCCGCGGCTGTCGCCCGGCGGCGGTGCTACGGAGATGGCCGTGTCCGTGCGGCTGGGCCAGCTCGCCAAGAACATTGAAGGCGTGCAGCAGTGGCCGTACAAGGCCGTGGCGGACGCGCTCGAGGTGATCCCGCGGACGCTGATCCAGAACGCCGGCCAGAGCCCCGTGCGCGTCATTACGGACCTGCGCGCCAAGCACGCCGAGGGCAAGAGCACGTGGGGCATCAACGGCGATGCCGGCACGCTGGTGGACATGAAGGAGTACGGCGTGTGGGAGCCCGAGGCCATCAAGGTGCAGAGCATCAAGACGGCGATTGAGGTATGTTTTCTTATGATTGTTTTCTATGCTATCCTTTCTCTTGGGGCCTTTGTCCTTTCGACAGCCACTAACCCTTTCCCCTTCTCCCCTTTAGGCTGCCTGCCTGCTGCTGAGAGTCGACGACATCTGCAGTGCCAAGAAGGCACAACCGGGCGTGGGCACCGGTGGTGGTGGCGAAGAGTAAAGTACCCAAACGGAGATGGGATGCCACTGCCCCGCCCTGCTTCCCGATGAGAAACGACGACACAATCTTGCCAAGGTCAGTTGAAAATGCTAGCTATAACGCAGGAACGTGGTATACATAGTTGTTGAGGAAGGAGGCGTGGGTGGTAGAGGAAGGCAGGAAAACTGAGTGATAGAGCGGCCTCAAGCCTGAGATGGGAGGATGGAAAGTTGAAGAAAGATAAACAAAATGGAAAGACAAAAATATTGGAAGTTTTCAAACATGGTGCCAAGGGCAAAACAAAAAAAAAACTTGTATGTATGGGAGGGATAGCTTCTTTGGCGTCTCGAGATGGTTACAGAAAAAATCATACCCTTTATTATTGTGTCGTCAGACAAGGATGTATCATCGGAGGCTTGGAGAATTTCGGCGCGAGGCCTTCTGCTTCTTTCTCCATTCTGTTTCTCCTAATATAGTTCGGATCGCAAAATAGACCGCCTTGTAAGCAGCCATTCGTGAGGGTAGACGGGTGCTATTTGTAGATATGAACATGGTCTTTGATGTTCGTGTCCGTGAGTGAGGCGATAAAGTAGTAAGGCGCGGCGCTGGGTGTGGTATGCGCCTGAGAAGTATGCAGTTTGTGTCGTGCAGCTCTCAATCGTCGTCGTCCTGAATGAGCAGGCCGGGCCCTTCGGCGATCGGTATGGGTTCTTGCACAGCTAGTGCTTTGTATGTCCGACCATTGGCGCCGTTTGTTACGCTAGCTGCCGGGCTGGATGCACCGCCCTCGTCGTCGCTGTTGCCGTCCTTGCCGTTGCCGTTGCCGTTTGCTTTCGCAGCACTATCGTCTTTTGTGCTACCCTCCTCGTCATCGTCGTCTCTGCCGTATTTTGGTAAGACGGGCTTTGCAGGTGCCGTAGTCGTTGTCGCTCCACCGCCGCCACCGCCTGACTTCTTCCCACCCTTGGCCTTGCGCGCTTTGGCCTTTTCCCGCTTCTCTCGGTTGCGCTTCGTCTTCTCGTCGTCGCGCGCTTCGCGCTCCCGCTTCTCCTTATCGAAATCGACAGTATCACGGTCGCGTGCTGCCTCTTCGTCCAGCTGCCGCAGCCGTGCGTATTCGCGCCGCCGGCTCGCTTTGTACACGTGGAACTCGCCGCTGCCTGCGCCGGAGCTCGAGCCCTGCACGTTGGAGATGATCTCGGGGGGTGCGCCACCGCCCGAGCCACCTCGTAATCGGGCGACGTCGGCCGGCACGGGGACCTTGATCGTCTGGTCGGGTTTGGCAAAGAGCGCGTCGAGCCCTGCAGCCTGTGCAGAGACGGGCGTCAGGGCGCGCTTCTTGACGGGCCGCTTGGAGCGGCGGTCGGCCGAGGTGGGGATGGACTCGGGGCCTTCGCCGGACATTTTGGGTGGCGGGAGTTGGAGAGAGAGATGTCAGAAAGGTAGGGGATACCACTTGTAGTGTCGGAAGTCTGGGTGAGGCACCAATGACGAAAATGTAGGTTGCTGAAAAAGTTGCTTGATGTTGACGTCGCGGTTTTAGCAGGCAGAAAAGGCGAAATGCGCTCGGAGAGTCTAGCCTTGTGGGGCTGCACGTGATCCTATTTCAGCTGGCCGCATTAGCCTCAAAGGAGACAGCACCAAAACTGCGTGTAAGTGGTCATTGTGCCTCTATTTACAAGTGGTATAAATGGCTGGGCGTCATTGACATTAAATGAAATAAAATAAAAAGACGCCGTAGGCTTATCTTCTTAAAGAAAGAAAAAGTATTTTCTATGACTTTCTATGAAGATCCTTTGCCCTCTATGTTCCCCTCGTCGAGCAGCACAGCTACGTCAAAGTTCACAACTTAGGACATCATAATTTGATGTTGCAACCGTTATTTTCTCATTTCATCTCAATATCAAGCTACAATTGTGCGGTATTATTTTTACAATTATGCTTTGTTGTCCTGGGTTTTGTCCTCTCCCTCCCTTTCTGGGCTGCATGACTAGAAATGCCGGAGAGCGCCGACAACGGCATGACCGAGACGTGCTGTAGATGCAGTTGGCCCCTGTTAAGACCCATGTTAACAGCCACCGCCTAGCAGACATCACACAACCACCATGCCATTCGCTGCGCCCTGACGCACTGCCGCCGAACAAAACGCACCAGTGCTTCAGCCCGACAACTCCCCGCCGATCTAGGCCCCTCCCCTCGCACCTTCCTGTGATTGACTGCCGCTGCTAGGGCAGGGGCCTGGCCACAGAGTAGGCACACCTTCTCACTGATACTCATATTCTCTGGTTCTGGTTGGTTGCGACTGCCAGCTCCTTCCCAACCTTATCCCGTCGTCGCTCTTTCCCTATAAAAAGGATAGAATCCAATTTGACAATTTAATAATTATTATTGCTACACATTGACACGGCACATTGACTCGATCATCACCAATACAACCGACACAACCACCATCCTCGTCACTACAGCCAACACCAGCCAAGTTGCATCCCGACACCTTTATCGACGCACCTTGCAGCCCTCTCCCTGCGGTTAAACCAGTTGGCAGCGGGGTCCTCCTTTGTGTCGTGTGCGTCGCTTGTTGGCCATCTGCTTTCTTCCTTCTCTCTCCCTCTTCCTTGTTCCTTTTGATTTACTCGCTTCCACCATTGGCCTGCTTCTACCCATTCTAATTCTGAATTCCCCTCCGTCTCTTTTCTTCCTCCTCCGTCCCGGCGGCTCGACGCTGACAGCTAGGCTACTAAAGACCCGTCTCCCTCCTCCCTAACCGCCGCTCCCTCGGTCTAGCCCCAAACACTAGTCGCCCCCAGAATTCGCCCAAAAGAAAAGTTGCCACAAAAATCAACGACAAGACGAGACAACCTCGTTTCCTCCTCCGACTTGCTTAGATCCACATCTTAACCTCATACACACCCATCCCGCTCCTGAACCTCATCTGCGACTTCAGAACCACTCACAACGTTTTCTCGCCCTCACGACCTCTTCGATCCTCCTCCGACCTTCATTCTTTTTTGGGTTTGCTTTATAAGCACGCACCCAACAGCGCCCGCATCCCTTCATCCGTGGCCGACTTTTCTCTGCGCCCGACCCCCGCGCTCTCACTCTTTGCCCGTTTGCGTGAAACATACCGACCATGGGAAAGCCGCGGCTCCTCATCATTGTCAGACACGGCCAGTCTGAAGGCAACAGCAAGTGACCATCGAGAGCCCCCTTCCTCATACTCGAATCGTGTACTGACTGCCCGCTCCCTAACTTTAGAAAACCGCGACATCCACCAGACCGTTCCGGATCACCGTGTCCGCCTAACTAGCGAAGGATGGCAACAGGCATATGACGCCGGCCACCGGCTACGCGCCCTCCTACGGGCCGATGATACCATCCAGTTCTTCACGTCGCCGTATCGCCGCACGCGTGAGACTGCCGAGGGTATCCTGCAGACGCTGACGTCAGACGACCCCGAGCCTTCCCCCTTCAAGCGCAACAACATCAAGGTCTACGAGGAGCCCCGTCTGCGCGAGCAGGACTTTGGCAACTTCCAGCCGTGTAGCGCCGAGATGGAGCGCATGTGGCAGGAACGCGCCGATTACGGCCACTTCTTCTACCGCATTCCCAACGGCGAAAGTGCGGCCGACGCCTACGACCGTGTCTCGGGCTTCAACGAGAGCTTGTGGCGCCAGTTCGGCGAAGAAGACTTCCCCAGTGTCTGCGTTCTTGGTACGGCTTCCTTTCTCCTTTCCCAACGGCCCGCATAATTCCCCCACAAATTTAAGTAGTAACTAACACGCTCAAGTCACCCATGGCCTCATGTCACGCGTCTTCCTCATGAAGTGGTACCACTTTAGCGTCGAGTACTTCGAGGACCTCCGCAACGTCAACCACTGCGAGTTCCTCATCATGCGCAAACAGGGCGACAGCGGCAAGTACAAGCTCGAAAGCAAGCTCCGCACCTGGTCTGAGCTACGGCGCGAGCGAGCTGCGCTCCTCAAGCAGAAAGAGGAAGAAGCCGCGCGCGAGGGATCGAAAGAAAAGACCGAGAAGGGAGACAAAGATAGCGCAAAATTGGAAAAGGCTGCATCTGGTTTGTCATCCCCGTCCTCTTCAACATTGGTGCCGCAAAGACGCTGGGGCGGCTGTCCTAATGGTTGCAATCACGATAAGAACTTCAAGATCCGTCCTGGACTCGCCGATTTAATAAAGCGCGACGGGACGAACGTCTATAACAACCCCGACGGTAGCCCGCGAAGCTCGAAATCGTCGTCTGCGATCAACAGCCATGGCCACGGGCACGGAAAGAGCAGCGCCACTCCACCCGCGCTGTCCCGACGGGTCACTGCTGTGCGCCGCTTCCAAGTCGCTGGATACAGCGATGATGACGACGGTGGTGATGGCGGCGACGAGGTGGACGACGACAACCGGCCCTCATCACAGGCCTCGAACGACACGAGCAACGATGCTGCTAGCAAGAGTGCCAAAGATGCCGTCAGTGGTAGCGGTACCGCTGCCAAAGTTGCGGCCCACAGCAAGAGTACTGCCGGCGGCAGCGGCAGTGGTGCGGGGGGCGGTCTGGTACCTCCTCACATTGACATTACGCGCGCCCGCGAGGAGATCGTCTCGTCGCCCGACGCCACACCCTCCTTTATCACGCCGGAGGACCGCCAGCGCACCGTGTCGCCTGGTGGCTCGCCGCCGCCCATGCCAAAGCCTTTTTTACATATTGGGCGCGACTTTGGCGGCACGTACAGCGGACATACCAGCGACGCCGACTCGTCTGAGGATGACCGCGTGCGGCGCCGCATGGCCCGCTTGAAGATGAACATCAGCGGCGCCACGGAGTCCGGCGCACAGCACTCTCACTCCCATAGCCATGGCCACGGCCACAGTCATGGTCATGGTCACAACCACAGCCACAACAATAACCACAGCAGTGGTCGGTTCGTCTACGGCACGCTCGATGCCGTTGCTGCCACTGCCATTTCATCTGGCAAGGGCAAGGCGGAGGTTGTTGCCGCGGCTGCAACTGCACAACTGGAAGGCGGAAGTTCCAGTGGCACCAAGATAGCGACTGGCAGTGCGGGAGGCAGCACCTCCAACCTGAGCAACATCCGCAAGAAGCGCACCAAGAACATGGCCAACCGCCTGGGCGACGCGCCGCACTGCAGCGACTGCGAGCACGACCACGGCGACACTACTGATTTGGGCGCCGACGAACTGGACATGGACGACGAGCTTCTGAGCTCGGGCCTCGTCGTGGTCGACACCAACGGCGATGACGAGACAGACATCGACCCCGACCTGGCCCTGGCCGAGAAGGAGGACAAGAGCATCCGCGGAAGTGTCTACTGAGTGCGCCGCTGTCCGCAGCCTCCTTTCTATTTGATTTCTTTAAACGGCCCTCATCTTCGCCCTTTGGTTTACTCCTTTGCCATTTTCCCCTCCAATTTCGTTCATGATGATGATACCAGGATCGTGTTTTTATAATAGCGCCAATAGCCTCGTCTTTATTAGATTGCAATGTACTTACAGCGTAGTTTTTGGCCAGCTGAATTGATGTTTTTTGGATTCAACTTTCTCCTCGCCGTTTTTTTGAGAAGTATTTCTTATTAACGTATGCACTATGACCTATATGTTGTCGCAGAAATAATAACCATGTACACTCCCAAAACAGCTGCTTTTTCACGAAAGACGCCGCAATAATTCCGGCAAGGCTGTCATCGGTCGCCATCACGAAAATGTGTACGGATAGATCACGTGCCGATAACTCCGATAAAGATAAGGCTTTCGCGAAAATAAAAAAGTTCGGATAAGCCTCGCCATCACTGCAGACCATTTTCTTCAGTTTTTACGACGAAAATCAATAGCTCTCCGAACTCACCAACTTTTGCGGCAGAGCGACGAGGTTTAGCGACAAGTTAACTCGAGGTGGAAAAAGAGTGAACATCCAACAATCTCGACCCTTTTCGGGTTTCTCCTCCCTCTTTCTCCTCTTGATTTCGAATTTTTTATTCGGGGGAACGATTATCATTGACAGCCAGATGGCACCTCCGGGCGGCAAGAACGGCTTCATCTTCCGCCGTGAAGAGGAGCGGAAAGCGGAGGAGGTGGCCGCGGAGCTCGATGCAGACTACAAGGCAGGCAAGCCGGGCGCAGTGCGGCCGACAGTCTCAGTCCTGGTCGCGCGGCTGCAGCTAATCCGGAACCATGCGATCGGACGGCAAAAGAAAAAGTACCTCGAGTCACTGGCCGAAAAGGTGCTCGACGAGCGACTCAGTGCGGCCATGGCGGCGCAAGCAGCAGCAGCGACAGCAGTGGCAGCAGCGACAGCAACAGTAACAGCAACCCCAACAGCAACAGCACAGCCGCCCTCCAACGGGACGACGGCCGCAGCAGACGATGGTACCACCGCAATGGATACGGCACCTGACGGCGTTGCTGCGCCCGAGGGTGAGACAGCAGAAGGGGCCGCCACAACGACACCCGTACCAACACGAAAACGGATACGGAGAGTCGGCCCCGAGGGCGGCACGGCCAACGGCCGCGTACTGCGGAAACGGAAACGGCGGCGGCAAGAGGACAGCAGTGATGACGGCAGCGACAGCGACGGCGAACGCAAACAAAAAGGCGCTGTCGTGCCCACGAAGCTCTCGTCGGACGGGCCCACGTTTGAGGATATTGCCGGTATGGACGACATCCTCCGCGACCTGATCCGGCTCGTGTGGATGCCGCTGCGGCGCGGTTTCGACTTCAAGGACAGTGGCTCGCGGCCCAATGAAGCTGTATTGCTGTACGGCCCCTCGGGCTGCGGCAAGACGCTGCTGGCCAACGCCATTGCCGCCGAGGCACGCGTGCCCTTCTTCTCCGTGTCAGGTCCGTCGCTGATCGGCGGCATCAGTGGCGAGTCCGAGAACAACATCCGCAACATCTTTGACGAGGCCGTGCGTCAGGCCCCAAGCCTGATTTTTCTCGACGCCATCGAGGCGCTGGCCAGCAAGCAGGACATGTCCGGCAAGGGCCCGATGGAGATGCGCATGGCGCTGACGCTGACGAGCTGCATCGACCGGCTCAACGCGGAGAGCAACACGGGCAAGTACGTGATTGTGCTGGCGGCGACAAACAAGGCGGACAGCCTGGACCCGCTGGTGCGGCGGCGGTTTGGAGTGGAGATTGCAGTGCGGATGCCGAGTCAAGACGCGCGCGAACGGATCCTGCAGACGATGACGCGGGGGATGCAGTTTGCGGAAGACGTGGACCTCAAGGACATTGCGCGGATGACGCCTGGTTTTGTCGGCGGCGACCTGCAGAACGTGGTCAAAACAGCGCAGCTCAACTACATGGATGCAAAGCTGGATGCGGTGCTTTCCCGGCTCCGGTCGACGGATACGCCGCAGCATCATGACAACGGCACCACACCAAAAGAGGCTCAGGCTGAGGAAGATACGCCGATGACGACAACAAAGGACAAGGAGACGCCGCCAGATGTGCAGCGGGACATCCGTTTGTTGAACGCACACGAGGACGAGCGGTCGCTTGCAGCTGCCGCTATTGGCGTGTCGACTGCCGCGTCAACAGCAGCGTCGGGCGATGATGAGGCAGCACACGTGGCGAACGGTACGTTGGCAGCCACGACAGCATTAGCGGAGGGCATCACGTCACAGAACTTCCGCGACGCGGCGCTCTCGGTGCTGCCAGCCGCCAAGCGCGAAGGCTTCAGCACCATCCCCAACACAACGTGGAAGCAGGTCGGCGCCATGGAGGTCCTGCGCAAGAAGCTGGAAATGTCCATCATCGGACCCATCCGTTACCCGGACAAGTACGCCGCCGTTGGTCAGAAGCCCATGGGCGGCATCCTGCTGTGGGGACCCCCCGGCTGCGGCAAGACGCTCGTGGCGAAGGCCGTCGCCAACGAGTCCAAGGCCAACTTTATCTCCATCCGCGGGCCTGAGTTACTCAACAAGTGGGTCGGCGAGTCGGAGCGTGCGCTGCGCGAGCTGTTTGAACGGGCGCGCGCCATGGCGCCCTGCATCATCTTCTTTGACGAGATGGACGCGCTGGCGGCAAAGCGCGACGACGCGCGGTCCGACGGCAGCGCACGCATCGTCAACACGCTGTTGACCGAACTGGACGGCGTGGTCGACCGCACGGGCCTGTTTGTGATTGGCGCGACGAACCGGCCGGACATTATCGACCCGGCGCTGAAGCGGCCTGGCCGTCTGGGCGAGAGTATCTTTGTGGGCCCGCCGACGGCCGAGGATCGTATCGCAATCCTGCAGACGCTGTACCGCAACGCGATCCCGGGCGACCAGCACATGGCGGAGACGATGGAGATCCTCGAGGGCGTGGCCATGGATGCTCGTTGCACCGGGTTTTCGGGCGCCGACCTGGACCACCTGCTGCGAACTGCGGGCAAGAACAGTCTGGACCGGACGGGTCTGCACAGCTTGGAAATACCACAAATCACGGCGGATGACTGGGAGAAGGCGCTGGCGGAGACGCAGCCGAGCACGAGCCTGGCGGAGCTACGGCGATACGAAAAGCTGCACTAGGTGCGGTTGATAGAGGGTACTGCCATGTACGTTTATAATCTTAACAAATCTAGGTTGCAATTATGACATAAGTGTTGAGGCTATAAACATATCACAGAGCTAAGATGATCGCAAGATGTGTAAAGAGGAGAGAATATGCTCGTTTGTTCGAATAGAAGGCGCGGATCACGAAAGAACGCTGTGTTTCGTGGCCAGTAAGCCTGGGAGGGAAAGGGGGGCAGAGAGGGTTGGAGAGGTCTCTAAGTCTAACGAAACAGAAAAGGGGTAGGGATACTATGTGAAAAAAGAAGAGCAGAGAAAGGAATGAGGAAAGAAGGCCAACAAAATACAAAAAAAGGGGGAAGGGTTCCTTACCTCCCTCCCAAACCGTCCTTTTATATGGTCGTTTCTATATATCCGGCAGTCCGCCCCTAGGGTCGTAAGAAGTCGTTCCTTGCTTGTTGCGTTGTCTCTTTGCCCCATCCTTGTTTTCTGCATCTTTTCTATTCGGCCCTGTCTAATATGGTGGGTTCCGTATGCAGATCCGAGAGAGAGAGGTTGCCCGGGGGCCCGTATGCCGTGCTCGCCGCGCGTGCCTCCGTCTCGGTCCAGCTCTATTGAGTGGGTGGGTGGGTTTTGGTGAAATTTTTTGGGTGTATAAATTGTGCGGAATGGTGTCTTTTCCCATCTTCCGTCTTTCTCGCCACTGTTCGTACAACGCGCCGGTTCCTTTTTTCTTTCAAATCATCATCCTGGTCGAAAATGCAAAACAAAAAACAAACACATCAACGCCAACGACCGCCGTCCTCTTCAAGCCGCTTATGCGGTAGACTCCTTGAGGTAGCTGCAGGGCGTTAGTAGTAGGTTCGGCAAGCAGCTCCTATGGTGGGGGGGGGTAAGACATACGTGATCAGGTCGTTCCGGTCCTTGTCCTTCTTCAGGCCACCGAAGGCCATCTTGGTGCCGGGGATGTACTTCTTGGGGTTCTCGAGGTAGGTGAACTGGCAGGGTGTTAGACGCAGTGTTCTTGGACTTAAAGGTAGAGGGGATGGGGGTCGGCGCAAAAACTCACCAGAGTGCCCTCGTCCCAGGTGATGCCCTTCTGCTTGTTGGCATCGGTGTAGGCGTAGCCGTCGACGGAGCCGGTCTTGCGGCCAAACAGGCCGTGCAGAGCGGGGCCGACCTTGTTGCCGCCGTCCTTCTCGACGGTGTGGCACTGAGCGCAGCGCGTCTTGAACAGGCTGGCGCCCTTCTTGGAGTCACCGCCCTTCTTGGAGTCACCTATGGTGGGTGTTAGCAGCTGCTCCTTGTCATAGGTAAAATGAGCCAGTCAAAAGTCGAAACGTGGCTCAGGCAACACCCTCTCGCTGCCACCGCTCAAATCGCTCGCCCAGTTTGGCAAAGGAAAGCCCTCGCAAGCCGGCCGCGACGCAGAAGTGAGATCGCAAAGCGGAAGGGGAGCTGAAATGTCCCTCAGCTGCTGCTTACGATCCGCATTTCTGGCTGTGCGACCGTCTGAGAGCTTCCCCTCCAATTCGCCCACCGCAGATTCGGTCGCAACGAGACGCTCCACACACAGGACATGCGACAGGAGCTTCTAGCTCGCATGCACCGATAAACGCTTCCAATGGCCAAGCTAGCTTCAAAGGCAGGGCCCGTGAAAGCTCTTCGTGAGCTAGTCCTCAGAGCCAATGGCTCGAGCTTGGAGTTGTTTGCACAGCGGAGCGAGGCATTGAGCATGCGGCGAGCGGCGGTGAGACGATTGGGAGGGTGTGCGCAAGCGGCGGCGGCGAGCGTGGAGGGCGCATTTGTGGCATGATGCTGCCGGGGAGGCAGCTTCGACTTCATTTTTGGCTCATGACTTCTTCCCGCAGCAATGCGAAGCTGAGAAGAAGCAGATAGTGGAAAACAACTTACCCTTTGCAGCAGCCATTTTGTCTGAAGTTGTGGAAGTGAGGGAAAAGAGAGGTAGAGGATGTGTGTGTAGTTGAGATTGAAGTTGGTGGTGCGTAATGGAATGGGTGAGGGAGAGGGAAGGAAGAGAGAGAGAGAGAAAGAAAGCAAAAGGAAGACGAGAAAAAAAAAACAAGCCGGGAAAAAACAGGAGAGCGACGAAAAAAAAAAGCCAGGCAAGGCCGAACGAATGAACGCACGGGGTGACGGAATGAACTGACTAGACCAGGCCTCCTAGGGAAGGGGCGGGCGGCGGTGGTTGCGCCGTAGTGGGAAGGAGCCAAAGAGCGTACTCCGTAAGAGCGTGTCGCGCGCGCACCAAAGAACAGAGTAAGAATGACATGGGCCGCCCCTTCCCTGCTTTGGTTTCTTTTTCTTTCAGTGACATAGGCCCTGCCAAAATAGCACAAAAACGGCGCACATCCCTCCTTCCGCAGGCATTACGACAGTGGCGGACTTGTCTCGGGCGCGGGCTAGTGGGCGCGCAGCCAATCAGCGGCTGCGCATTTGATTGTATCTGAGAGAGGACCAGCCAAAATGGACAAAAAAGACAGGTACCCACATCATCGGGAGACGCCGGTAAAAAATAAAAAAATCGGAAAGTCGAAAAGAGCTCACTGAAAGACAGCGGGCGAAAAATGACGCTAATAAGCCCGCCAGGCGACGAGAACGAGAATTTCTTCAGGAACAGGGCTTCAGCCAACAACAAAACACCGCCTTTCCACCTTTCCCAGGTTGTCCAGTTTTCCAAGGCTTATGCGCGGCGGGCCTCGGAGTTGGCGAATCGAACCACTTGTTTTTCACAGCAGCCTGGGGCAGGACGAAGGGCTCGTCGGCAAGCGGAAAAGCTTTTTCTTTTTGCCCTCTTAGTCCGTACTTCGTATCGTTTTTAAACCACCGCCCATCCGTCCCGGGGCTCCTGACTTTTGCTGTTATTGCCTTGGCTGCTGTCTGAGGCATCCAAGCATGCCTTCGGTCTTGAGTATGCACCGAGTTCCTTACGAGCTCTGTCCCTCTCTTCATCTCTTCTGGGACTGCCCCAGATCGTACGATGGCATGGGTGTGGACGTGAGCACAAGAGGACAACAGTGGCCCTGACAGAACCAATGTTGCACCCAGTGGATTCCCCGACCAGCTTCACGCAGCTGGTTAGGCATTACGTCGTAGTTGTTTTCTTTTGATCGTAGCTTGTGTTTGGTCGAGGTTCACTAATATGCAGCTAAACGCCGTCGTAAACGCTTTGGTTCATATGCTCTCCGAACAAAGGCCGCTGATTCGTGTTGTTCTGCGTTCACTTTGTATCACGGTTTCAAAGTACAACTAGAGAGTCAATTGGTAGAGGAGAAGAGGTATTTTGAGTTTGTTGACTGGTTCAGCAATACTCACCAATGCCGAGCGGGAATCATAACTTTGAGGTTCTCGCCAATCTAGCGCACGTGACCCCTTTTGACAGCGAGGAACGCCGTGGTGGGGCGACCTGAAGATCAGTCGTTCCTAAATTTTGCATTTGTGTGCCCCTCTACCGGTCCACGACCTCATATCATATCCTCTCACCAACATACCGCGCAACAGCCAGTATATCTGCAACCATGGCTACGATTCCACGGTTCCTTCTGCCCCGGCGCGGGCCCATGTGGCAGCAGCAGCGCACGTTTGCGTCGCAATTGTCGGCGTCCGCAACTCGGCCAGCCGTTCGATCAACGACAGCATCGTCCTCGACCAACAGCTGCACAGGCATTGTGCACCGCGTCCGCCACGCCTCGACGCGACCGCCCAGGTCCAGTGCTAGCGGCGCCCCTTCTTCGCCCCCCGCGTCTCCTGCGGGCAATCCGGGCAACATCCTCGAGAAACCCGCCAAGTTCAACCCGCCCTCGCACGGCGCTCGCCTGCCACGGCGCAACGCCAACGGCCACACCGCGCCCGCCTCCCAGCACTACGGCGGTGATCTCTCGGCCGCCGACCGCGCCGCCCAGCGCACCCGCCAGTACCCGGGCATGATGGCGCCGCCGGGCACGTGGGCCCACTGGTTCTGGACCAGCCGCGCCTTCCACCTGGGCATCACCATGTCGACGCTGGCGGCGCTGGCCGTGTTTACGGTGATCGAAAACTTTAGGCGCACGTCCCCGTTTGTGGACATGCTGCCGACGCTGCGCGAGGCTGTGCAGCACCCGATTCTGGCGGCGCGCACGACGGTCGAAGTGGTGCGGCTGACGGAGCACCACCGGGTGACGGCGATTGCGGAGCGGCGGCAGATGCGCGTGGACGACGTGGCCAAACGGACCATGTACCGCAAGGCGCACGGTATGGATGAGACGGTGGGCTTTGGCAGCAACGGTGGGTGGTTTAGCAGCAGCGACGGCAAGAAGAACCAGGGCCCGATCCCGCCGGCACGCAACGAGGTGGACGATGCATCGCCGATTCGCGGCGAGGCGCCGGTCGCCGAGCCAGCCGAGGCCGGGCCGCGGAAGAAGTTCTTGGGCGTTTTCTAGTTGGCCCAGCGTGTTAAATATTAAACATCCGCGTCCGCACATGGCCACGTGATGTTATATTATATGTTCATAAGCGAGAGGCACAACTCCTCTTTTGTATGCTGTACCAATATAAAAAAGTCAAGATCGAAAGTCAAATAAAACTGCAAATGCATGCCAATACATGATATCTTGACAACAGTAAAACAAAATAAAGTAAACATGAAAAACTCAGTGACGCCCAATCCCACCGGTGATCCCAAACGTTTTTGTCCCTCCTATCCCATAAACATGCCAAAGATGCAAAAAATACGAAAGAAAACGGTCCTCTCCGCTCCCTACACAATCTCCACACCGTCCAGGCCTGCAAAAACCTCGTCGGCCACACCGCCCTTCTCCAGCACCTTGTGCGTCATCGCCGCCAGAAGGGCCACTTTGGCACCGCCACGGGGTGCCCGCCACACACCGTAGACTTCCTCCGTCTCCGACGCCAGACGTGCTGTGGCAGCAGCAGAAGTGCCGTCTTTTTGTCCTGTCGGTGCCGGTGTCGCCTTGGGCTTGTTGGCGTCGGGGTCGTACGGAGTGCCGGGCGCCGTGAGGCGGGAGGGCGGGTCGATGGTGCGAATGGCAAGAAGGCGGAGGGAGGAAGATGAGGCAGAAGAAGAAGAAGCTACCTGGCCGACGGAGACGGCCAGTACGGCATTAGCTACGGCCAGCTCCTCGGCCGTCGGGTCAAAGAGAATGTTGTCGCCGACCGTCATGACGAGCAGCGTAATGGGCGGGCGAGCCTGTGCTGTTGTTGCAGTTGTTGTTGCGGCTTTCGTCGTCTTAGACGCCGCCTCTTTCGCGTACAGAAACGTCGATGCGTCCCAGTCATCGTCGAAGAAGGGGTCCTCGTCGCCCTCCGACACCAGTCGCGGCAGCCGCGTGGCCAACAGCGCCAGGTGCGTCGTTAACGAGAGCAGCGGCAGCGGGTACGACAGCGGTGGCGAGATGAGCAGCACGTCCAGGAACAGCTTCCAGTGGAACCGCCGGTTGATGCGCAGTGCCTGTGTGAGACCGCCGTCCGCAAGCAGGGCCTCGGACAGCAGCGCGCCCAGAAAGACCGTGCTGGCATCGTCGTCGCGAACACCAGGGATCTCGACCGTCGCCTCGACCCATGACGGCGACGCATTGCCGCCTGAGCCACCACCGCCGCCCCCGTTCTTGGCGCCTCCCTTCGTTCCCTCGCCGTCACCGCCATCGTCGTCAACCGCTTCGCCCCACAAGTCTTCCTCCTCATCCTCGTCCTCCCCATCGTCGCCGTCGCCGCCCTCGCCCCGTCTTGTGCGCTCGACCTGCGCTTTGACGCCAACAATCGCCTCAGTTCCGTCGGAGAAGCAGATACGGGCGCTGCCATTGGCACCGGGCAGCATGCCAGTCTCGGCGCGCAGGGGCCGGAACTGTGCCGGTGTGCGTCCGTCCGGGCGGATTGGTGGTTGTTGCGCGAGCGATGTGTGGAGGAATGCCAGCTCGGCGGGCGACAGCAGCACGTGCTGTGTCGTAGCCATGGTTGCGGTTGGTTCTGAGGGTGGGAAGAAACGGTCTTGTTTAATGAGAGAATGACCAAACGCTGGGTGACAAGAAAATCGCAATTGTTGTTCGTTTTCTCGTCTCGATCTTGCCTTCTAAGAAAAAAACGTCGTCGATAAAGCTGATCTAAACTTTTTTTTGGTAGCTGCCGCCCCGCTGCCTGATTGGCTCTAGGCCCCCAGGAAAATGGAGCTAGGGTGGGGTGCTGCCACTGTGAGTGACAAGGCTCTGTGAGCCGTTGGCAGAGCCGTTGGCAGTCTAAATTACGCCCGAGTTCCAGGCACAAACAACAATCGCCCATCACACATCAACGCCCCTGACGCTCCCAACCCTGCTCACATCTAACAATCAAATGTCACCGACTTTGGAGCACTTGACCCACCATGTCCATGTTCACCCACGCTCGGTAGCGTCTTGAATAGGCCTTTGAGAGCCTGCACCTGCGACTTGGCCGCCTCGCCCCAAGTTTGGCCATGGGCCACCGTCGCGCGGCTCCGCGGGAACATCTCCAGCGCTGAGCGCCCCGTCTGGTTTAGTCCGCTCTCTGGCACTGCTAAGCCGGGCTCCATGTCCTTGCTCTTCCCTGTTCCAATTGCACCCCCTCCTGCCGCCGTCTTGGGCACAATGATCTCGTGCACCAGGCTGTCGCCATACACGCGGCCATAGCGGAGGAGCTTGTGGGCCTCGGCGCGGTCCTGCTTCCAGGAGGCCTGCACTGCGTCGACGCTCTTGGCGCTGGTGTCGTCACCGCTTTTGAGCGCCTGCTCGAGGGCCTTGTTGGCCTCTTCGTAGCGTGCCAGCGTGGCATGGAAGAGCTCGAGGATCTCGCGCCCAGCCACGTAGAGCGGGTGGTCGGCGACGCCCAGAGAGGCACCGGCGGAAGCGGTGTCATGCTCCTCGCGGATGCGCTCCAAGCTCTTCTTGTCCTGCTTGACCCTGTACATCGTTGGAGTGTTAGAAGAGCCCCAAAGTATGGTGGGTGAGTTTGTGTACGCACTTTGCCTCTTCGCCCCGACTGAGGGCGGCCATTGCCTTGTCGCGCCTGGCGGCTACAATGTCCTTTTCAAACATGCTCACGTACTGCTTGACCCGGTCGGCTTCCTGGTTGCGGGTGCTCGTTTGCACAGAGGACCAGCTGGGAGTTTGTTAGAGAGCATGGTAAAGTTGACGAGGAGCCAGAGAACCTACTCGGTGCCGCGGGCTTTCTTGGCCTGGCCCGGTTTGAGAGAGGGTAACTGCGGAGAGCCGGCGCCGTCTTGCTCAAATCCGTCCAGCTCCGAGTCTTCCACGGGTACATTGGAGTCTAATTGAGCGAGCAAGAGACCGTTAGTAGGGTTGAAGAATCATACCAAAGGACAGGGGCAGAAATGATCAGGATACACAAAGTGGCTTACGAGCTCGCTTCCTTCCCTTTGCTGGCGCCATGTCTCTTTCTTTCGATCAGATGTATCAACTTCGGTGCTGTATTTCACTCCGTTGCAAGTAGTAGAAGACTCTTTTCGGATTGACTAGACAATAAAGCATGAGGAGAGAAAAGAAAGGGGTAGGGAAAGGGGCAGGGAAAGTGGGAAGCGCATACCAATTTATTCCCTTACCTCATAGAAAGTACATATATTTGAGGAAGGAACGATGGAAAGTATCGTAAAATTCGATTATGCCACAAAGTTCGGCTTCAGGCAAGAACGACTCGCTGCATCCCCAATGCTCTTTCCTGTTATGTCTACCGTGACAGATGCACATTCTTTTCGTGTCTTTTATTTAACAGCTGCTACTAAATCATCACCATCTCAATGAACATACGAGCTATATTCATGTAAAACAAATTAAAAGAGATTTGTTCACGATGATTGGAGATGTAAGTTAAAAGTCTTTAATCTTGTAGACGAACAGAAAGCAAGATATAATTCTATAGCTTAAGAGTCATAGGAAGACACAGGGGCAGGCACACGGAGAGAGAAGATAGAAAATCGAAACAAATGAGACCATGATTATGAAAATTCGAATTACATCTTGGAGTGTCCTTTAATAAACAACAAACGAAGAAGCCATGAACGACATTATATGGAGAGAAATACAAAGGAAATAAAGGAAAAAAGAAAGTCAGAAGTAGTAAATCAGAAAGCAAATCTCTTGTATCTATCGGGGAATTTCCGTTATAAGAGATTTAGACATTTTTGTCTTTTTCCCTCCCTTTGGGTCATGATATAGAAGGAAACAAATAAAAGAAAAAAGAGCAAATAACAAACAGATGGTCGACATGGCGAAATATAGCTTGTAGACAATTATAAAAGGACAAGGAGACAAGGGAGTGTGGCACAATACAAAAAAGAAATAAAGAAGAAAACAAACATGCGGACGGTAAAAAAAACAAGCCGTAGTGAAAAGAAAAGTATGAAAAAGGCGTGTGTAGACAGACAAATACATATCATGACGGGAAGATACCTCGACCCTTTTTAAGCAAACGAAAGATGGCCTCTAAATGCAAAAGGGACAGGCAGGTGATAGCAGAACCCAGCGGGACACGCCGTGCTTGCTCCACGAAACGCCTGCGCCGAATTTGTTCTCCCTGCCGTCCCTTCCCTTCTTTTTTTGTATGTTGGAAATCGTCGTTGGAGAAATCGGAAAAAAGTGAAAATGCAAATGAGAAAGAAAAAGTCGTTGTATGCAAACACATGGCTTTGTCTTTTTTTCGTCGTGTCCTCGTTGGAAGAGAAAGGAAATGCACTCTAAGCATTCTGCTGTCTAACCGGGTGGCAGAACGAAACCAGTAAAAAATCAAAGGAAAGCGGAAAACACAAAAGCAAAAACATTAACACAACAACAAACAGGTCGTCGACAATTGGTGGATATAGAGACGTCCATCTTTCGGTTCTTTCTGACGCACTTGTTTAGTCGTCTTTCTTTCTTTTTTTCCACCCACGGGAAAGAGACGTGATCGTCTTGCCCTAGAGGTTTTTTTCTTTCCGTCTTTCTTCGTTTTTTTTTTCATATGCCGGAATCTCCATGCGAAAGGAGATTGCTGCCCTATCTCGTGTTGAGAGACAGGCTCTGAAAGCCACCGACCCATTCGCCAGAAGGCGCAAGGGGCGACTGACCATTCTGATTGATGTCGGGCTGGCCAGTAGGGAACCGGCCGCGCATCATGTGGTAGTCTGCAGGAGCAGCATAGCCCATGGCGTAATTGTCGTTGGGCGCCGGACCTCCCATGCCTTGGCCACCGTAAGCAATCCCAGATGCACGAGGGACGTTTCCAAACGCCGCATAGGGGCTGTATGGGAACGAACCTGGGTAAGCAGCGGCGGGTCCGCCACCAGGTCCACCCATGGCTGGCGGTTGCGGGCTGACACCTCCGGGGTATCCACGGTTCGACGGCACTGGAGAGTAGGCAGGCTGGTGCTGTTGCTGGTGCACCTGTTGTTGCTGCTGCTGCTGCTGCTGAGGAGCAGCCTGCGGCGGCGGCGAGGCCTGGCCACCCTGCTGGGGCGGGCGACGTTCCGACGTCGGGGCACCGCGACCGACACCAACAGCGCCCGGGCCAATGCCGCTAGGCGCCTGGAGACCCAGCGGCTGGCTGGCGAATGAAGCCGGGTTGATTGCCGACATCCAAATGCGCGTCTTGTAGATCTTGAAGAGGTCGGTGACCAACGAGTTGAAGTTGATGTAGGCGTCGGCAAAGTAGTAAAACGTAAGCTTCTTCCAGTCCCTGAAATTTTGTTAGCACGCGGATATAATGATTATTCGGGATGCAAACCTGCCAGAGGCGAAACTTACATTTGGAACTCGGCGTCAAGGATCTCCATGTTAAGGCTGTGCTCTTTGACCTTTTGCATGCAAACTCGCTTGGCCTTGGCTTCGTTTCCTTCCTTGTCCCGCAAGGCGTGAATCTCGTGGTTCTGGGCCAGGCGCTTGATGAGCTTGGGCTTGAGTTCGCTGGTATTCGGCTCCTGGATGTGGTGCTGGCCGGGTGGGCCCATGCCGCCAATGGCACTCCCTTGAAGGCCAGTGGACGATGCCATGAGTCCGGCACCCACGCCATCCTGCGCCGCAGCAGCATTCTGAGAGTACATCATAAGCCACTTATACTGCTCCTCGGCGTAGTGCTCCTTGAGTCTGCGTGCCTCGACCCAGTCAACATTGTCCACAGCAACGGTCCCCAGATCGGTGCCACGGTCGGCCTCCACGATAACGAGGTCACCTGGCTTGACAGTCAGACCGGTGCCTTCTTGGATATAAAATACATCAGCACGCGCGCACTTGAAGAGGACAATGTGTAGCGGGGTCGAACGGTTCGGCTGCGACAACCCGTACATGCCACGCTGAGGCGATGTCGGGCGCGCGGCGTACGTCGGAGCGTGCAGACCATAGGAAGGCGGGTAGGCACCGCCTCCACCACCGTAAGCAGCGTTGGCGGACTGCTGCTGCTGTGCCTGCTGGTGTTGCTGTTGCTGGAGGAGCTGCTGCGGGCTGATCTGGGAAGCGCCAGGCGAGACGCCCGGACCATTGCCGTACATGGACTGCGCGGCGGCAGCAGCAGCAGCCGACTTGGCAGCAAAACTGTGCGCATCACCAAACGGAGAGGTGAACTCGATGCCACCCGATTGCTGCTGGTCCTGGGCGTTCGCCTCGTGCCCAAGAACAACCTCATTGATGGAGCTGATCGAAGCTTGGCGTGTGGGGACGTCCGCAAAGGAGTGACGGCGGCTCGGCGACACATCGGAGAAGCCGGCGGGAGCAGTCTGCCAGAATGCCTTCTTTACGCTCTCGAGCTTGCGGTTCTCGACGGAGAAGGGCGAACGGAAAGAGCCGGCGGCGGCAAACTCGCTCATTCTACGGACATTGGCTCTCTTGGCCGCGGTGGCAAAGTCGCCGTCGTTGATCTCGTCCAGCTCGTCGATGGCGTAGTCAGAAGCCTCCTCGGGGACCGACTCCTGGAGGCCATAGCCGTTGTCCAGGCGATAGGCAGCACCCGTTGACGCGCGCGGGCGAATGCGAGCGTTATGGTACTGCTGGTTGGCGTGTTGACGGAGAATGGCATTCTCACGGGTCAGCATTTCAATGGTCTTGGCCTCGGCCGAGAGATGCTGGCTACCCTGAAGCGAATCGTTGGTGCTCTCGTCGTCATCGTCGTCGACTTCCTTCACCTTGCCGAGCATGCCCCCGTCGTTGGACATTTCGCTAAGCATGCTAGGCCGCGAGGGACGGTGCTGGAGGCCGGCAATCGGGCGACCCGAGCGCGACCCGGCAAGCAGCGACGAACCTCCTCCCATGGACGTGGTCAGAGACGGGGACGTTGCCGAGCCGGTCAGAGCAGCAACGTCAGGCTCAAGCTGGCCGACCGAGTACGACTGCGACCGGTACGTTTTGGGCGTCGGGTGCAGGGGAATCGCAAAGGGGATTTGAGACGTTGTGTTGAGACCATCCCGAGCCGCCGGGGAGGTTTGCGAAGGGTAGCTGTCGGCATTGCCGCCACCGAAAAACGAGCCACCGGCCGAGCCTGGCGGGATGGCAGACGTCGGCGAGGGCAGCACCTCGGACAGTCTCGAGGGCGGGTCTTTCCGCTCCGAATTCCACATGGCTGTGCCCCATGGGAAGGCGGTGGACGCGTTGGAGTGGGCGCGGTTCAAAACGCCGGCGGGCGACGCGGCGTGCGCGCCCCAGGTAGTGGCGGAACCAGATGCCGCGCCAGGTCCAGCGCTCGCATCAATCGCCGGCGTGCTCGGGTGCGACGTCGTGGGCGACATGGATGCGCTATTGAACGACTCGTTCCTCGGTCGGACGAGGCCTTGGCTGGTGTCGTTGAGCCACGAAGCGCGGCGGACGGGTTTGGGTGGTTGCGTCTGAGGCTGAGACTGGGACTGAGACTGAGACTGTGGCTGCTGCGCGTGTGAAAGGGGTAGTTGCTGACCCTGGCTCATGTGTGTGGAGGCAGAGGTCGCCGTAGCGTTGGTGGCGGCAGTTGCTGCTGCTGCTACTGATGCTGCTGTGTGGTTATGGTGTTGGTCTGGGCGACTGTTCAGGTCGGTCTCTTCATCTGAGCTAGCCAGGGCCTCTGAATCGGGGGTAGACCGGCGATTGAACTTGTTGAGCAAAATAGACTGGCTTCCTGGAGCTGCAGCTGAGAGTGCGCCGCTTTGACCCAGCTTGGGGGGTGGGCCAGATTTAAATCCGGCGCTCATCATCCGTAGGTCCTTGTTGTAGAGGTTTTTCGGACGAGAAAGTATCAGATCCGCCTGCGCTGCATTCAAAAACCGTTCCGGTCGGGAGAGGCAGAGCGTTGGCTGTACAGGGACGGGGACTGGCTGTCGGCGGGTCTAAGATGACCTGAAAATCGTCTTGGGGCGCCGTTCAATGTTTTGTTGTCTTCGCAGAGTGCTGAGGACGGTGGTGCGCGGTGGTGCAGTGGCGTGATACCGTGATATTGTCTCCCGTGCCTGAAACGGCTGGGTTGTGGGGTGTCCAATGTCTCTTGTGCAGTGTCTCTCGGCTTGCCGTTGCTTTGGGGCACAACACAGGTTGTGATGTTTCTGGCGAAAAGGAGGGTTTGTGAACGTGGCACGTGAGTGTATGTAGGTGGCAGTTGGTCTCGTAATTTGTAGGCCAGGCCTCAGCGGTTGGTGCTGGAGGTTGTGAGAGCCTGTCGCGAAACAAGAAGCAAAACGGTCGTTCCGTGCAATGCAAATTCGACGCCAGCAAATGCAAATCGGGCTGAGTGTCGTTGAGCGAATGGCGTGAAAGGACGTCCGGCGCAAAAAAAGGTAAGGAAAAGAGAGGAAGAGAAGAAAGAGAGCTGCAGAGAACTGCGAAAAAGAGGGAAAAGGGAAATTATTGGGATAAGTGGCGACTGGACGCGACCTGCATACGATTGGTTAGCCTCGTGACGCAGTGAGGAGAAGAGGAGTAGAGTGCTGTGGTGGCCTTGTAGTTGGTAGTAGCTCTCGTGTCCTTCTCCTACTTTTCCCCATGTATTTTATTCCTCGAGGGACAAGAAGGACAATGGGGACAAAAGGTCTCGAAAGAGGATGGCGGCGTGGACAGAGAGTCAACTGGACAAGCGGGCAGGTACAGTTGGCAAGGTCAGGTGAGCAATCCTGGCTTTTGACTTTTGGGGCCTACGGCCAACCAGCCCAACAGATTTGGCGGTGAACTCGAAAAAGCGAAAGTGAGGAGTAACGGGATTTTTCGTGCAATGCAAAACAAAGGAAGAGGGGAAAAGCCAGGCCCAAAAACAAAGGTCATAAGATGGAGGGACGTGAGTGAGGGCAAGGAAAGCAAGAAATCAAGAAACGTTGCAGGTCTGCTCCTTGCTGTTACTTGTCCGACTCGGAGCCTAAGAGCAAAAGAGCAAAGAGTGGAAACCAAGTCCGTACAAGTGCGAACACAGAACAGCACAACTGCAGTCTCAAAGCAGCAGTCCCTGAGAAGAAAGGGGAGCTGCTTTTCGGACAGGGGTAGGAAAGGGAAATGAGGGCAGACGGACGGCGCGACGGTGGGAGGAGCAAGGAGACTAAAACTGAAAGAGGAGACCAAAATGTGGAGTGAAGTAGCTTACCTGGGGAAGAAGGTGGACAAAGCCAACGCCGAGAGTTTCTCCTCTACTTATATCTTACAAGTACAGTGGACGTCGTATATAAGTCTGTATTCGTCAAGCGCAAAACGTCGGGATGTAAATGCGGATGCTGAAGACAATGCAAGAGTGCAGTCTATACGTCGAAGCAGTGTCGAAGACAGTCGGTGGAACGACGGAGGAGATTTCGAAAAGCTGGACGTGGTGACGACAGAAGGGGAGTTTGCGTGGAATTCGGGATGACGGGAGGAGAAGGCGGAGACAGGGAGGTTGTGGTTTGTGTCGTAGACAAGGGGTCTGGGAGCGTCGATGGATGGTCTTGGTGGAGAATGCGAAAGGGCCAAAAGGGCCAAAAGGGCCAAAAGAGGGGAAAGGAAAAGAAGTGCGAGACCTGGAATTAAAGAAGAAAATGGTGAAATTGGTGACAGTCGTTTACAAAAGAAAAAAAAAGACGGTGGCGATGCGTGCGAATCGAAAAAAGCTGGTCTATGGCAAGCGCAAGATTCGAGTCGCGGAGTTTGGCAAGGCGACACAGAGAACGACGTCTGGAAGACACGCGCGGTTGCTGAAGTTGCTGGCTGTTGGCTGGAGACGCGCACGACGGAGGTTCGGAGGATTCAGGGTCTAGAGCGAGAGAGAAAAGTCGAGAAAGGCGAGGAAGGGAGAGCGAGATAGAGAGAGGGAGGAAAGATGACGGAGAAAAAAAAAATCGACAACAAATGAAAAGAGTCGAAAAGTCTAACAGGAGGGGCAGCAACAATAAAAACGAGAACAAGACAAGAGAGGAGGAGTTAGAAAAAGAAAGGATGGCAAGGGAGAATGCGATGAAGAACAATAGTATAAAAAGCTTAAACAAGTCAGAGAGCAGCAAAAAAGGAAAACAGAGTACTCTGCACAACGGTTCTTTTTCTTGTCTCCTTTTTCTTCTATTCGAAAGCTGAGAAGAAAAAAAGGGGGTCCTGCAGCGAAGGGAGAGGTGGAGAGAAACACGAACAAGAAGACGGCGCCAGAGAAAGACGTCTGGAGATGGGGTGCGTGGAGTGTGGAGTATGGAAGGGTGTGTGTAGGTAAAAGGAATATGGAAGGTTGGTAAATCGAAAAGAAAAAGGTGCGACAAGGGGACTGGCTGTGCGTGGTCTGGCCTTATGCGCGGCGGCCCATCACAGACGCAACGTCTTTGCGCGTGCGCTGAAGGGATGTGCAGTTTAGGGCGGCGATTAATTGTCGATGGGCGGAGGTATGGGTTTGTGGGGATGGGAGATGAAGATGAGAAATCCCGAGCAGGAATCGGGTTGGCAAAGAGGAGATTTGACAAGGTGAAGACGAGGAGAAAGAAAATGAAAAGCAGAAGAGAAGAAAAGAGGAGAAAGACAAAACGAATCAAATGAGGGGAGGAGCAATGGAGGAGAGCAAGAGAAATTGGGAAGGAGAGAAGAAAAGGAGACGACGAGCGGCGAGGGGAAAGAGCAGCAGAAGCAGCAAACAACAAAGCAGAAGCGTCTGAACGGGCAACAGCGAGGGGGAAGCCAAGAAAGAGCTTCTGTGGGGACAACGAGGAGAGGACTTGTGACAGCAATTGGCAAGGGCCTTGTATCTTACAAGGAAAGAGGGAAAAAAGAAGGAAGGAGCAGGTGGGAAAGTAAGGTAGGGGGAAAGAGCGCGCAGCAGCACCTAACAGTTTAGCGGCGGCAGTAGTGGCAGCGCGGGCTGCGCGTGCAGCTGGGATGGGGGAGGAGGTGACGAGAGGGGGGGAAAGAGACGACATGCATCCTTGGGTTTGCACGAGGTGTGATTTAGCTATTGTATCTTACTGTAGCGCTCGGAAAGGCACTGGAAGCATTGATGGCACGGGTACTGAGGACGATGTGGCGTGGGCATATCTCACAAGACGGGACAGGTAAGATACTTGTCGAGCAGCTGCCAGCTGCCAGGGCAGGAGCGAACGGAGAAAGCGGGGAGAGGGGGTGACGGTGTGAATACAAGCACAATGTCCCAGAAGAGTGGCTGGCTGTTCTGTCTCCTTCAAGAGGGCCTTTCCCCGGACTTTTTCTCTGTTCGCACAATGGAGCCCTCCTGTGAAGTAAGATACACGAGTACGTTGGCCGTCGAGTACCGGGCATCTGCGCTCCTCAATGACGATCGATGAGCGATGATCTCGCCTTGCCTCGTTCGCCTCTCCTTCTTCCTCGCCTGTCGTACGTCGCAATGTGTCGTCCTTCTCTTGGGGCAACGGTCTGTTGGAGCCGTCCCAGATTCGCGGCTAGTGTTGGCCCCTTCCCTTTTTCTGATCTCGTTATTTCTTTTGTTCTTTCCTCCTTGTTCCCTTGTGATGTATCTTAACCCTTTTGTAGTGTATCCCCCTGCTGCTCCTTCCCCCGGACAGAAAAAGAGGGTCGCTAGTGCGGCTTTCGCGCGCCTTTCGATGCGGAGAAAATAGCGTGGTTTTTTGGTCCTATGTAGTTCGTATGCTGTGCAGCGCGTTCGGCCCTAAAGCTAAGAAACGAGTCGCCGCAACGAAAACTGGGGTAGTAGGGGGCGGAGGGGGAGCCACCAGGACAAAGGGCACAACCAAAAAAAAGAGGCACCCAAAAGGGCTCTCAATATTTTTGCTGTTCGAGGGGCAATAATCTAGGGCGAGCGACGATGCGTGCGGTGAGTGAATTGGCAACGGCGGGGCAGGGCCAGCAAAAGGGAAGGAGGAGACGAGAGAAGAGGAAAGGGCGAGCGAGGTGAGGGAAATTACCAGGCGGGACGAGAGCGCGAGCGACAGCACAAAGTGCTATTGTACTGAATGGCTGGTGCTTGGTCTCGGGACCAAATCCAAAAGCATTTACGGCATTCGTCGTTCAGTGGTTGCACAAGTATCGAGGCCTGCCAGCCGGGCCTCAAGGAAAGGTTCGACCAACACCAACCCCCCCTTCGCCCCAGCGCCAAAATGAAAGGCACGAGACTCTCGCCAGATCTGCAATGGAGGGAGCATACTGCGGCCTCTGACTGGTTGGAGGGCAAGAGGGAGAGAGGGCCGATCTGGCCAGGCCAGGCCTACGGCCCCAGGTCTATGGTTTGGCCGTTGGGGAAGGAAGGGAGAAGAGCGAGGCCCGACGGTTGGACGCGTGAGGGCTGGTGCATTTTGCAGGTCGTTAGAGCCCCCGCCTTGTGTGCATGAAAGGGAGCCGGCAGACGTGCAAGGGGCGAGGACGAGGCCGTTCACTTTGTGTCCCAGAAAGGGAGCGGCTGCATTGGCGGCACCTGTGCACAAAAGCTGTGATCTGGGCCAAGCAAACGGACAGACAGACAACAGACACACAGCCAGGCAGGCACAGAACACAGCAGCTACCCTGGACTCTGGAGCATCTGCAATATCAATTGACTGATTCTTTCCGTCTCTTACGTATGATGTGCGTGGGGAGAAAGAGGAAGAGGGTAAAAAAAAGAAGAAAAAATGATTGCCATGGTCCTTGCCACCCCTGTCTGCAAAAAGGAGGGAAATAAAGAAGGAAAGAAAAATAAAAATAAAAGGCGCGATAATAAAAGAAGCCCGTGCCGTTGCCCGTTGTGCAGGGGTTGGCGGGTTCATGGCCACCACCACGAACGACGTAGTCCAACCTGGGTGTAGATACAGTACGACGTGGGCTTGCAGATGCACGACAGGGAGCGACGAGGTGGGGGGGGGGGGGGGGAGGGGGTGAGTGGGAAGACGACGAAAGGAAGTGTTGGCCGGCATCCAGTCAAAAAGAAGAACGCCTTCACCCTCCTCTCTTCGCCTCGTCATGGCCGGACACCCTCTTGCGATATGTGGCCAGCCTGCTGCCGCAGACCGCCAAGGAGGCCACCGGTCTGCAGGCTGTGATTCGCCAGCGAGGCAAGGCTTGGGGGAGATTTGAACGAAAAAGGACGACAAAAGAACAGAGACTGAAAAGAAAAGAAGAAAAGACGAAGAAAAAAAGAAACGAGGTTTGTCTGGATAGGCCTCACACAGAGAACGCCTTGCTGGGCCTCGTCAATAGCGACCAGGGGGGGTTGTGGCCTGGAGGGTGGCCAGTGCATGGCGAGAACAGTTCGCGCACCATTTTCTATTCTTTTCTTCCTTTTCTTTTTGTCGCATCTCCTTTTGGATGCATATGCGTTTGATTAAAAATGTACGGTCTCTTTCTGCAGTTGTCCTGTAATACAACGGTACGCGCCCCTGGTTTCTTTTATTTTCATTTTCATTTTCATTCTCATCCTCTTATCGCCTTCTTCGGGTATTTTCAGCTGTTCAGCTGCCTTTCGCTCTGCCCGAGTATGGAGTAATATGGAGAATCGATTTCTGCCTTTCCCATATTTTGCACTGAACTTCCGGCCAGTGCTTCCCGCATCTTGGTGATCGACAGTCAATAATGGCCTGGCCCGGCCGCGAGGCGGGTAGTGAGCAACAAGTGAGCAACAAGCACCAAGCACCGACTCCTTCCGGCAACAGACAGACCACCCCAGTCGAGGCAACCAAGGCACCGAGGCACCCTATCCCTGCTGTCCAGGCTTGACATCCCGCTCTAGTTTGCCGTACGACATACGACGTACAGACACCCGTGTTTTGTGCGAAAGAAGTATGCAAAAATATTATCGACACCGATGCACACTTTCTTTGTTCCTTGCTCGATTTGACTCTGTGATTCGCTGTAGCTCAGCCTTTGCCGTCAGCCCTTTTTCTTGTAACCTCATCCTGCCTTTTTCTTGCGCACCAATAGCAGCGCTGGAACAGCAAGAAGGCAGAAGGCAGTGCCAATGCCACTTTTGTTCAATGTTATATTTTGGCGAGTATTCTATCCCTTTTCTACGATAGCGTGCCATGGCACCAACAATTAATAGAGACGTCATATACGACTTAGACAGGAGACAGGTCATGATATGTCGACTTGAGTGTCAATGCTGACAAGCAGAGGGGCGAAAAAGGGACCAAAAGAACGATCTCAACAGATGCAATGGCGATCTTACACAATTCCAGTTCCAGGGAAGATGCCGGAAAACGGGGCAGCCGTCAGGGCAATCCAGGTCTTCACTCATTATCATTAAAAAGTGCAGAGATGCACAGTTCATGTTGCAAGTTAAGACAGGGGAAGCCCCCAACAATATGAGAACGGTAATAAGAATGCAAACGTCAATTTTGTACCAGATACATCGGATATCTTGACGTTTATTCGACTCTGTGATAGTTACTCGACAAAAAAAGCTTGATCTCTTCTCACGTCTCATTTTTCACGTCTTCCAAACCTTCTTTTCTTGGGATGCCCGTGCGCGCATCACGGATACATGCCCCGGCCCCCTATTGTTTCCCTTTACAAGTACGATCGACGGTCGAAGACGGCCTGCGATGCTCCTCAACATAAAATAAAGGAGCAATGCCCGAGCGCGGTCCCCCGAGATGCATGTAGGGGTTTCCCCGGATTTTATGTGTACGCACGACGTAGGACCCCTGGACAGACAAGCCAAATCGATGTTGAAACGGAAACGAGTCCGACTAAACGTTAATGTACAGCGACGGAGGACTCCGTACACCTGCATTGTATCGCATGCCAGCTTCGGTACCATACTCCGTACAAGTACAGCAGAGCAAAATTGCAAGCTTTAGAGACGATAAGGGGAGAAGAATATGAGTTGAGGGGGAAGGTGCATTTGTGTCACGAACAGAGCCTGGCCAAATAGGAGAAAGGACTGCTTCCCGTCTTCTCTCCCACCCCTTCGTTGCCCGCGTGATGAGTTTTTTTTTATCGTCGTCGTCTTTTCTCAACAACCATTTTGTGTCCCGGTCTATTATTGTGTGTGCATGTCTCGCTCCCCCGCACTGACACAACAGATATGGGTGTGCATCCCACTATCAAATAAACTTAACGGAGGAGGGGGCTGGATGGTGGGAGGGGAGGGGAGGGGATGGAAAGCCATGGTCGAAGCGAAGGAGGGAAGGGAGAGGGGGGATCCTATTGTCTGCGGCAACTGGTATCTGGAGGCGGGCGGGCCCAAGCGTTCACCACGGCCGGGAGCGAGAGACAAGGACGGAGATGAGAAAAATAGTCGTGATTTTCATCTAAACAGACGGGCGGAGAGGAAAGGGGGGAGAAAGAAGGATATGACGCCCGATGTCACACACATGGCCAGTCTGGCTGAACTGCGCTTCAGATGCAGCCCCCCCTTTTTGATGGAGAGGGCCTGTTCCCGGATCGTGAAGCTGCAAAGGGTTGATGGCCAAAAGGTCATGTGAGCTGCAAGCATGCTGTGGCCTTCCTCTTGTGTTTCCCCATCGCTCCTTCCTTCGCTAGGTGGCAGGACATGCCACAGTATTTTTCTCCCCGATCCAATCCCCAGCTTGGCCAGCTCATGTGCCGTAAAATGAGTAAGAAAGGAGGGAAAGGAAATAAAAGGAGGAACAGGACAGCTTACGACATAATTACGGAGGACTCGTACAGAGCATCTACCTTGTGCTTGCACAGATGCGCGCTCCGCCGCTACTACTCTAACGTACCCCGGATTTTCACCATGTCGAGAAAAGGACAAGAAGCAAGTGAGGGAAAGAGGGGCTGCAACGGCGGGGATGAGGAGACGGGGAGGCTACAGGAGATAGAAAAGGAGGCAGGGACAGGCCCTGTTGTTCCCACGCATCTTGCTCCTTCCCATTGAGTGCTGCACAGTCGGCCGTCATAACAATTGAAGGCGCACTGTGCGCAAGTGACTGCATCGCATCGTTGACGGAGCATGGGACACCATCGCGAAGCCGTAGGTCATTGCCGGCAGTCTTTTTTGTTGACAGCGCCTATACCATACACACAGAATACTCGAAGCTCACCTCTACCGACATCTGAAAAGTAATAAAAGAGGCCCATGTGTGCTGCCATGCTTTCCCCTCTCGCCCTTCTATCCGGGAAAATGGTCGCAGCACAAACTGACCAGCCTTGCAATCTATTTCAATAAACATTGACACTCTATTATATGTGGCACTTGGACCAGCTTCCTCAGTACTTGTTTCCGTGCCCTGGGTCGTTGTGAAATTCATCCAGCCTCTCTCTTCAGACACACCTCCTCACCAAGTGCTCTCGCGTTCCTGTTCGTCGACTTTATCCAAACCCTGTTGCTGTTCTTGCGCCTGTCCTTGGTTGATTTGGTTTGATTGTTTCGCTTGTTGCTTCTCCACAAGGCACGTCATTCGCCCTGTGGGATGCTCAAAATAAAAGGCGGCATGTCTACTTGAGACGCAAGCGAGAGCAGAATACCACGGTTCCTGTGGTCGTTGTCCTGGTCATGCGATCCCCGGGGAAGGAAGAAACAATATCCAAATAGATCGACGCACCACCACGACGGCCACGCTGTGCTAGATGAATCCTCCCCTCCAGGAAATAGCCATTGACAAGGGGGACGGAATAGATCGGATGAGAATACTAGATGGTCGCGTTGGCCAGTGAATGGGGACTTCGCTGCCGACTACCGGCTGCCAGCTCTGTGGTGCCAGCTGGCCGGCGTCGGATAAAGATCTGCGGTCACAGGTGAGCATTAAGCATCAGATAGATTCTGTATCCTGAGTTGGGTATTTCTCTGTTGTGTGATATCATCCATTTTGTAAAATAAAATAAAAAAACATGAAAAAAGACCCAAGTTCTAATCCCAAAAGCGTGTCCCATAAGTCGGTTGTCCCCAAAATACATTGCCGTTCGTGTAAAAGAAAAGAAAATGCCAAAACAAATGCACCAAATCGTGTCTACCACCCTCAAGCAACGGCCGAGTCTGCCGACCCCTTGTCGGCCGTCGCCGACGGCGGCACGGGGCCCTTTTGCGTCTTGAGCTTCTCCTCAAACTTGGCAAACTCGGACAGCGCAATCTCCTCCTCCTGGTCCAACACCTGCTCCACGGCCTCCACCTCCTCAATGTAGTGCATCAGCATGCTCTCAATGCCGTTCTTGAGCGTCACTGTGCTCGAGTCGCACGTCCGGCACGCGCCCCGCAGCTTGAGCTTCACCGTGCCGTCCTCGAACCCGCGGAACTCAATGTCGCCGCCGTCCTCCTGGATCGCCGGGCGGATCCGCGTCTCCAGCAGCTCTTTAATCATGCCCACCACCTCACTGTCGTTCTCATCGTACTGCAGCGAGTCCACCTCGGTGGGCGCACCCGCAGCGTCGCTGCTGCCCGCCGCCCCAGCGCTCGCCGTCGCCTCGGCAGCCGGCCGCACAATCTGCTGGCCCGACGTGATGGCTTCCGTGATCAGGGAAAACACCTCGGGCCGGATGTGCGCCCAGTTGGCGTCCTGCGCCTTGGTCACGGTGATAAAGTCGCTCCCATAAAACACAGCCGTGACGCCGTCGACATTCATGAGCTGCGCGGCGAGCGGAGACGGGTAGGGCGGCGCAATGGTGGCGCGGGGGCTGAGGTACTCGATAAAGGGGGCGGCGATGCCCTCGGGCAGGACCTGGTGGTTGGGCAGGAACTTGAGCGCATCGGCGTTGGGCGTGTTCTCGGTCTGGATGAAGATGGAGCGGCGACCGCGGCCGGCGAGGGACCAGCGAGGCTGTGCAGGTGCGGACCCGTTGTGTGGCCGTGGGCGGGTCGAAGAGGAGATGTGGTAGGCGCGACGCGCAGAGGGGGAGGAGGATGAGGTGGTCGAAGTCGTCGGGCTCGACGTCACCGGGAGCGACGCAAAAGCGACCCGCGGTGCTGTCCGGCAGAAGGCCGGGCGCATAGCCGTCGCAGCGGCCGTGGCCGTTACGCGCGAAAGACTGGACTTGGTCATGATTGCGCTTCTTCGATTAATGTTGACGCTGTCTTGTTATCTCGATCGTTTGTTCGTGGGGGGTGCGGCGTCGTGATTGTGAAGAAAAGTGATTGCAGAAAAAGTCAAAAAGGCACAATCGAAAGGATTAGAAATGCTAAAGTTGGGCAAATCCCACCCTTGAGGGCCGAGAATTGCCGCCACCCACTGTAACTGTAGCGCTGTGGGCTCCCGGCGGATCCTCTATGTTTCCCCCGGTTGTGCCTAGGTGTGTCATTCGCCTGCTGACGAAAGCTTAGCGGCGCAAAAAAACGGGCAAACGACATCATAGTCGATTTAGCAGCGCTGTGATTGGGCGGCAGGAAAAACGGGCCCGCGACGTCGGCGGACGCAATAAGAGGCAGATGGCCAGAATGACGAACGACCGTCCGTATGGTTTGCTTCATGATTCTTTAAAAAAATCCATAAAAATTCGAAGCGTCAGAAAATAAAACGAGCATGTCGGTACGATCATCCTTTCGCCAGTAGTGGTAACAGAGCAGCTCTCTATGCTCGGCGTTTGACAACGTAGACTCGCTGAGCTAGGAATTAGCATCTCCGGATTCAACAACGGCAAACTTGCTAGTAAATACGAGTATATACGAGCGACAGACGAAATCGGCATGTCCTGAAAACCGTCTCGTGAAAATGCTGAAAGATCTGGTATTATGTGCATGCGTGTACTCCGTATGTCTTACATATATGTCCCACAACATCCAAATGCTCATCCCATCAGCACGCCGGCTGTGAGGTATCAATATCGCTGTTTCCGTAAAAAAAAACCAACATAAACTGCTCCTCTCGACGACCCATTGATACAATTCTCAAATCAACTTTCAAAGCTCTCAAAAGAACTCGGCCAGTGCCCGGCTCAGCACGATAAAGTCGACTGGCTTCGTAATGTACTTGCTAAACCCGGCCTCGACGCACTTGTCGTGCACGTCCGACATGACGTTGGCCGAGAGCGCAATGATGGGAATCGGCTTCGTAGGTTTGCCCTTGGCCTCCCACTCGCGAATCTCCCGGCACGCCTGGTATCCGTCCTTGCGCGGCATATGCAAATCGCACTAGGTTGTTAGTACAAGGAAATAATAAATACGTCAAAAACAATATAAAGGCCGGGACAGGGGAAGGAGACTCACCAAAATCAACGAATAGTAGTCGTGAGGCTGCGAAAAAACAGTATCCGTGCACTCCACGCCATCTGCCGCCATGTCCACGTCCACGCCAACCTTTTGCAGGTACTTTGTGAGCACCTTTTGGTTCACCATGTTGTCCTCCACCAGAAGCACCTTGTAGCCCTTGTTGCCCATGCGCTGCGCCAAGTCCAGGTAGCTCTGCTTCTGTGTCTCCACCAGCCGCTGCGCGCTTGATCGGTTGCGGTCGATGCTAATGTCACTCTCCCGCTTCGGGTCGAAGATGACGGCGAACCGCGACGGCTTGACCGGCTTGTAGATGTACATCACACGCGCCTCCGACAGCCGCTCCTCGTACCGCGTCCCGGCCGCGAGCTTGTTGACCGCCTGGCGCTGCACCGAATCGGACAAGACAAGGACGTTGGCCGTCTCCAACATGGTTGAGCGGTCTAGCTGGTCCACGAGCTCCAGGATCTCCTGCGGCGAGGGAAGATTGACCACCACATGCGTAAGCGGCTCGGCGTTTTCGGCGCTAATCAGCTCCTGCGCCTCAGCCATCGTAGCCACAGCCGTGATGCGGTGCGGGCGGTCCTTCGGCAGCGTGGTCTCAATGTGCTGGGCAGTAGCTTCACGACTGTGAGTCTGGGGACAAATGATCAAGATCGAGTAGGCAGCCGGCTGGCTCGTGGTGCGTTTGCCCATGGCCGGCTTAATCTTTGATCCGCTGTTTGTCTTTGCTGCCCCTGTTCCCGATGCTGACGCAACCGTCGCTGCTGTTGTCGTGGTCGTCGTATCGCTACTGTTGGGTGACGATAGTGCAGGCGATCGGGGTGACAATCGGTTCTCGCCGCTTGACGGCACCTTGAATTTCATCTGCGACAGGTCTTGTCCGCTTGCACGCGCAGCCTCGCTGAAGCGTGCGAGGCCGCCCGTGTTCACAGACGACATAGAAGACGACCGTTCCGAGAACGAGTGCGACTTGCCCGAGCGGATCGAAGGGTCAGAGCTTCCACTCGAGGCACCCGCCGGCGATGTCGTCGAAGACGGCTCCACATCCACCGGTGCGCTTGAGACGCCAGTTGAGCCAGCTCCGGTTGCCGATGCAGCCGCGGCTGCTATGATGGCGGCCGGATCCATGAAAGACGGTGTCGCAAGGCCCATGGCCGTTAAGGTAAGGTTGGGTGCTCTCAGATTCGCTTCAGAGGATGGTGTTGAGAGGCCGTCGGGGTGGTCCTGGTCGGTTGGCAAATTGAAGATGGCCGTGAAGGTGAAGGTAGAACCCTTGCCAGGAATGGCGGAGCCATTCATCGTGCCACCGTGGAGCTCCACGAGCTGCCGCGAGATGACGAGACCTAAACCGCTACCACCGTGCTGGCGCGTGCTGCTGCCGTCGATTTGGCTGAACGGCTTGAAGATGAGATCGGCCTCTTCCTTTGAGAAGCCGCGGCCCGTATCGGTAACCGAAAACTCAAGCTCAATCTTGTCGGCAGCTGTGGTGCTCCTGTGCTTGGCAACGCGGCACCGACTGAACACTTCTCCCTTGGTGGTAAACTTGATGGCATTGCCAATGACGTTGAGGAGCACTTGCCGGATCCGTACACGGTCACCTTTGACCCAGGAAGGAACGTCATCGTCGACAATGTAGTTGAGCTCAAGGCGCTTAGCAATGGCCATTGTCGAGACAAGCTCGTTCACGTCCTCAATGAGAGACCGCGTGTGGAACCATTCGAAGCTCAGCTTCATCATACCGGCATCGACCTTGGACAGATCCAAAATGTCGTTGATGATCATGAGCAGGCTGTTTGCGCTGGTCTGGATGGTGTTCGTGTAGTCGCGCTGCTCCTCGTCCAGGATCGTGTCTTGCAGGAAGCTGACCATGCCAGAAATGCCGATCAGCGGCGTGCGAATCTCGTGCGACATGTTGCTTAAGAAACGCGTCTTGGAGTCCATGGCCTCCTTGAGCTTCGTCTCTAGCAGTTTGTGATCGTTGATGTCGGTGGCGGAGCCAAAGTAGGAGTTGTAGCCCTTGCCAAAGTCCACCGTGCCCGTCTCCACGCAGCGCACCAAGTGCCAGCGATAGTCGCCCGTCTTGGACCGGAGGCGCACTTCGGTCGTGTATGACGGCCGGCCGTTGTCGTCGGTTGTAACCAAAATAATACCCCGGCGAGCAAGCTCAGCCAGTTCGCTAAGCTCTTCGTCATCGCCCGATTCGCTCTTCCGAGCCCGGTCGCCCACGTTGTTTGCCCCCCTCGCGGAAAGTGGAGAGGACACAGACTGCAACAACCGCTTACGCCGTTCTTGCAAGTGCGCTGGTACCGGGAGGAAGCTGCACTTGGCCAAGTCGTCGGGGTGTACGTTGTCCAGGAAGCCAAGCCCTAAAAGGTCTTGAAAGCTTTGGCCGGTGTACGAGAGCCACTGCTCGTTGGCAAATGTGACGCCCTCCTCTTCGTTCGCGGTGAAGATGATTTGCGGTATGAGATTTGCCAGGATGCGGTGCTTCGTCTCGGACGCTTCGATCTCCTCTTGGCGTGCTGCTTTCAGTTCGGCAATGTGCTGGTCGTGGATGTCCATGTATGAGCCCAAAAATTGCATGATGCTGTTGCGCCGGTCGCGAGATGCCACCGCCCGCGCCTGAAACCAGCGGTACGAGCCGTCAAATCGGCGGATCCGCACCGTTCGAGAGAACTGGTCACCAGTACGGACGGAATGGCTCCAAGCCTTGAGATACTCGTCACAGTCGTCTGGGTGAAGGCTTCCCCAAGGGTCTTCAGCCAATCCCTCCACAGTCTGGCCGCGGTACGCGAGGTAGCGGCTGTTGACCCAAACTATGGCTCCAGTTTGGGGCATTGCAACGAACACATGAGCCGGCAGGGAGTCTAAGATCAGGCCCTTCAGTCGATCCGAGGGTGGCGGCATGTCCACGGGGCTTGAAGACGTGACCGATCCGGCGTGAGAGGGGACCGAAGTAGGTGGAAGCATGATGGCGCTTGCTCCCTTGACCGCAATGGTCCCGCTAGGAGGCAGCGACGGGAACGTGGACGCAAAATCGGCTCCGTAGGAGTGCAGTTGGCTGTGGCCGCCGTGGCTGTGACTGTGCTGGTGCTGGAATCGAGGGTGCCGCTGATGATGCGTGCCGCCTGGTGTGGGCAGCATCGGGCTAAACAAAGGTGTGCGATCTGCGAATGCCAGCTTCAGCTCTTCCGAGACGGCCGGATCTCTCTCGACGGTTCGCTTCTTTTGATCGGTTGGTGAAATAGCTGCATTATCGCCGCTCAATGCAGGTGCCAGATGGGCCGATCGACTGTTCGCTGAACTGGAGAGAGCCTCTGATGAGCTTCCGAGGCCAGACTCAGTTGATGTTGCACCGGAACCTCTGTGGATTTGCTGCGAGGAAGCGGGCGATTCCTCGCTGCGGCTGGCCGAAGGAGACGAGAGGGCTGCTGGCAGGGCTGCAGTCGTCGCAAGGTCCGGCAGGGGGCTGCTCACGCGCTCGTCTTGCGCTGATAGTGTGACTTCGGGTAGGCGAAGAGCAGAGAAGCGCTTCTCGCTGTGCGAAACCGAGTTCTTTCTGCCTCTTTGACCGGCTGTAGCACCTCCACCTCCCCCACCGCCACCACCGCCGCTGCTGCTGGTGCCGCCGGGTGTGGTGGCTGGCCGGCCAAAGGCACCCATGGTACTCGTTCTCATGCCAAAGTAGCCATCGCCAGTCAGTGATGCTATGCTTGGGCTGATGCCGGTGCCGGTGTTCCCCCGCCGTTCCAAGAACATATTCAGGGCAGCCGAGTCCCAGCCAGGCGTGCCGCCGGGCGAGCCGGCAATGCTCCGTGATCTGGTCGAGTAGTCACTAAAACTGGTCATGCTGCCAGCCTGTGACCGATGCGCGATGGGATCTTCCGATGCCAAGTAAGGTGTGTTCCCAAAGGCGGACGTCGTCGGCAATGGATGACCCTCCGTATCGACACCACCAAAGCCACTCAGCTCATGACGCCGACGGTTCAGCCCGTTGATCTCAGCCTCGAGATTAGAGTAGTGGACACAAAGCGAGAATGACGTTGCCATATGAGGAGCCAAATGTTCCAAAGAGTAGCGCAGGTTGGATGGGTAGGGAATGATGGGGCATAAAATGGACAGGATGGCAATGGGCATTTGCTTCGGCCGGCTCGGAGATGCCTCTGCAGAATTGTCCGAGCTCTTGTCGGCGTCGCGCCTCGGCGAGGATCGGCGTTCCATTTTCGATTTGTCCAGTCGAAAAGGCTGGGTGGTCTTGGAGAGCAGCGGGTGGTACAGCGGGATGTGAAGGACAGTGCAGGCATTGTCGAAGCCAATGGCCTCTAGAGGCCGCGATTCCTTGTAATCTTCTGGCGACAGGGCCGGGTTGAAGCTGTCCTCGTCGACCACGGCGTCGCTAAAGAACGGGTTCTCGTTGGGGTCGTGGCGTATCGCCGGAGACGGTACCGGTGACTGCGACCACGGCGAAGGTGGCATCTGTTCGTATTCCTCATACAACGGCGACTTCGAGCGCTGTGGTTTCGCCTCTTCCAACTTTGAAGCAATGCTAGCGCCAGTAAGTCGTCTCATGTAGCTGGCGCTCGGCCTAACATTGGAGCCTTTTGTATGCTGCGGCAGCCCACTCGTTCCAAGGAGCGCCGAGAGTTTAATGGAGGACTCATGTTGCATACGCTGGCTAGATCCGCTAGCCAGCTCACTAGCCAGCTTAGACAAGTTTGTGTTCGCCATCGTTTCTTTATCCTCGCTCTCGGGGGGCGGTGGCTGTTGATTCTGAGTAGAGGCTGGAGCTGGAGCCGGCGTCTCTGGTTGCTTGGGCGTGATATATGGATACGACCGGGTCAGGGCCACGACATGGCCGCGGTCCAAAACACGCTGCACGCCGTTGTGGTCGATCAGCGGATCTGCTTCATAGTCAAGAGCCTGGAGGACAGGCAAGACTCTGCCCCTGGTATCGGTATGATGCTGGAGCGAAGATCCGGCCACATAGGTTGTGCCATGCGGGTCCTCCACGGCGTCGTGCTCTTCTAGGGCGGAATGTTTAAGTGCGGTGTAAAACTTTGGCGGTAACATTCCCGACGGTGAATCGGCCTTGGGGATATTGGAACGCTGTGTCGCGACCGGCTGCGAAGTCTGACATCTTGAAAGCGAAGGGCGGAGCGACGCAGTGGGGGCTTGGTCAGCAGCGACTGCAGACCTATGTTCTTCGAGTTCGCTATTTTCCTTCTGTTCCTCGTATGTCGTGTACGAATAGCGGGCGGTAAGGCTGGGGCGGCGCAGTTGATCGGCCGGGGCCGGAGAATCAGCCGGAGGAGGCGGAGATAGGATGCTGGAGTTGGAGAGGAGTGGCGTAGCATCGGAGCCCATATCAGTTGTACCCGCACCGAGGCTGCCATCGCGCCCCATATAGCCTAAGCTGAGGTCGTCATCCCTCTCGTGCGCCTTGAAAGTCGCTTTTTGACCCCACGGCATGTTCTCAACGTCAGTCGTATCAGACGGGATAGCGAGTGCGACACGCTCAGCTTTGTACCACTGAGTGGCAATCTGAACGACAGTGTTCCACCACGTATCCAATCCGGGCTCCGACGATAAGGCAAGAGAAAGTTCGTATAAATTCGGGGTTTCGAAATCGTGACGGTCGGGGAAGCGGCCACCATTATAGGCGGCAGAATGGTCTGCTTCACCCCGTGCTCCACGGCCGAGGGCATTGCTTGGCAGAAATGTGACAGCGGAGGCAGGTGTCAACGGACTCGATAGCACGTGTTCGGATCGGAAGCTGGAGGAAGAATCGTCGCGCTGCGGACCTGGTCTCGATTGTGTCGACTTCTGTCCTGACTCAAAGCCGGCACCAGTAACACCTCTCTCGCGATCTGTCTGCAATTGTGCCTGCGACGATCGGGCATGTGCAGACCATGCAGCAGTCGACGCAAACGAGGAATTTTTTTTGGAGCCAGGTGTCACCATCCGAGGAAACGGGTACGATGGCGTCCGCGCAGTTATTCCTTTGCCGAGATCGCTAGCACGCACAGTTCGAGTCGAGTCGGTGGACGTCGTTGTGTCGGATGAGGATGTGGATGGCAACGCGGAAGGAGGTGCTGAAGAGCGAGTCGAGGGCAAGGCGGAGGGAGGAACAGAGGGAAGTGCGTTTGGTTTTGTTGATGATGCGGTTGGTGCCGATGGCGAGCCCGATGCGGACAACTTTTCCTCTTCGATGGGCGATGGGCGTTTTGCAAACGGGCTCGTCACAGGTGAGGTCTGGTTGTTCACGCGTGCCGACATCTCTCGTGCCAGCCGCTGGCGGTAGTCACTCAACTGGTATTGTGGACTTGTGGCATCTTGGTGTTGCAGCTCCTGTTGCTCTGCCTGTTGTTGATGGTGATGGTGATGGTTGTGGTTGTGGTGGTCTTGGTGTTGGTATTGGTGTTGGTGTTGGCGGTGCCGGTCATCGTCTCGATTTGATGTCCGTGCAGACGACCCGGCCTGAGCTGTCCGGCGGCTGCTGGTGCGCTTCTCGGCGTTGGGCGAGGTGCTGCCGCTCGATCGAGCACCGCTAGGTCCTGGTCTCGAGGTTCTGCGTTCTTTGCCGGCGGAAGACACCTGCTGTTGGTCCTCGGCGTGTCTGCTGTTGTTCATGGCCTCTGAGGGCGACGGCATAGTGGCTCCGGTGCCTGGAGATGTTGGACTTTGTTGAGGTGAAGGCGCGCCTCCTCGTCCGCTCTTCGCCCAGCTTGCCATTGCTGGCAGTTCATCTCAAGGCCGTGCCGAGCGTGGGAACCATCCGTAGCGTCGACCAGCCTCGTGCTGCTTGTCACTGCCGATGCTTTGTTGTGCCTTGGGTGATATAGTCGGGTGATCGCTCGTGGATCGCTTAGGCGGCGGTGACCTGCTGCTGCGTGTCGTCGTCTACTCTTGTTAACAGGTCTGGTCTACGAGATCGTCAAAGCTGGGACGAAGACTCTGCGAGCGGCGCATATGGTCGTCGAGTTCTGTGGAAAGGGAGTGGGTGTGCGTGGTCGTCGGGGTGGCAGCAATGTTTGTTCTGGAACCGGGTTTTGCTGTGCGCGTCTCTCCCTCTCTTCTTGGTCTCAGCCTATATGGGTATGTTGCTGAATAGGCCTGCAATCAACGGAACGAGGCAGTGGGAGTGGGAATGCTTGGAAGGCGTTGGAAGCATGGAGCAGGGAAAGGTTTAGAGGAAATAGAGAACAGGAAGCAGAAAACAAGCCTGGCAAAGCCTGAGCGCGCGCTTTGGGTATAGTTGCTTGTGGGCCGGGGGGATACAAGCGGCGAGACGGAACCGCAAAACAGGAAATGTAGGGGGGACGCAAGAGGACGGTAGGCCAACAGGTAACTGTAGGGGAAGAAACAAACAGGAACAGCAGAAACAAGAGGGAAAGAAGTGCAAAGAAGGGGTGAAGCAAGAGGCAATGGGATGATAGAAGAGTGACGGCAGCGAGCGGATTCGGAAAGTACGTAGTAGAACGAAATCAAGGCAGGCTGTGTTTCCAGCGGCAGTGACGACCCAGCAAGGCTAGGGGGTCAGAAAGAGGAAGGGGCGGCCTGAGAAGTGGAGGCGTCCGTTGCGGACAGACTCTTGGGCCGGCCTGCTGGCTGAAGGGGAGCTAACAGAACGGCGGCCAGCAAAGGCCAGGTCCAGGTTTTGTTTGCCGTGCTGGGCGGACTAGTATGACTAGGGCCTCCAACCCACAGAAGGCTACCAGCCTGCCAGTGTTGTGTGTCGTGCAGTAACTACAGAGTACGGTGGGCGAGACGGACAGCTAACACAGTATCCCAGGGCATGTCCAGGAGAGGGCAGGGGACAGATCCGGCGTCTGAAGGGGAAGCTGCGGCGGGCAAGGGAGTGGGGGGGAGGAAGGAGCCCGGACGATGAGCCTGGACGAGGAGCTTGGAAGGGAAGGCGCGTATGAGCACAGTGAGGATGTTGAGGGCGTGAGGACGTGAGAAGCGGCGGCGTGCACGACAGCAATGGGTAAAATTAGCAGGATTGGGGGCTTTGGGCCCGGCCAGGATTTGGTATTTCTGGTCTTGTTTCCCTGAGCAGGCCAGGGGGGCGCGCGACGAAGCAGGCTGGCGGGCAAATTGAGAAATGGCCCATGGGGGGACAAGGCCGCAAAAAACTTGGCGATCGGCACCCTATGACGTAACCGGGGGCTGGGGGGTTGGCAGGAGCGATTCTTCTCAGGTGGTCGTGCGCGCAGGCAAAACAGCGTAAGCGCATATTTTTGAGTGGGCCAGCGAAATGGGCCTGGCCTGGACTGGCCTGTCGAGCCTGTCCGCCTGTCTGGCCTGTCTGGCCCGTCTCGGGAAAGAACATACGTCGTGTCGTCGGATGGATCCTGCTACGGACGGCGCTCGTGCTCCTTCCCCGGTTGATAAGTGCAGATGCAGATGGGCCCGATGGCTCAGGAGACGCTGTAAAATGGTGAGCAAATTAACGAACGTGGCGGCCGAAGTGGCGAGGTGGGAAGTTACGATGGTGTGGTCACCTGTTTGCGCGCCTCTCTCTATTTGCCTTTGGCGGCCGGTCCGCAACAAAAGCGCGCCGGTGGCAACGATGGAGGGCACCATCTGCGCAAAACGTCCGGATGCTTCGAGACAAACATCCCACGGAGATTTCCATCCTACAGAGAAATTGAAGATTTAAGTAGTACTAAGCAGAGCAGAGCAGAAAAAGAAACATCCGGTGGGCCCCACCGGCTGGATCACAGCCAGACCGTAAGAAGTTACGCTGGCAAAACCGAGCGCGACCTGTCTCTCTCTGTCTGTCAACTCAACGGACGTCGACCCGTCCGTTGCCGTTAATGTGCCGGTTGTAAGATACCGTCAATGCACGTCTCGTTTCCTCTGGCCTCGTCGTCGCCTGGGACTACCCGACAACTACGACATAAATCTTGTCTATTGCTTATTGCATCCTAGGCCGCATTGCCGTCTGGCCCGGGCTGTGTCTTTATTTCTTTTCTCGTTTCTCTTTTGTTTCTTTTCTTTATTTCCGTTCCTTTCCTCCATGATTTCCTCTCTTTTTCTTTCCGGTTCGTTCTATTCTGTCCTACCTGACACTGTTTCCAGCCCGTCTGTTGCTTACTGCGACGTTGCAATTTTTCGTGTTTACTTACTCGTCTCGCTGGCGTTCAACAAAGAAAGTTTGCGCGCCATGCGAGACAACTGCACATCTCACTGCACATCTTTACGCATCTCGATCCTCATAGACACGGCAGAACGGCGGCCTCGTTCGTGTCGGAAAACCGAGTGAAATCTTCTATGCTTCAAAACCAGGTGGGTTTCTGCACGTGTCCTCACTTCCCCAACTTCACGTTCGTCTAGCAGGATGGACGGAGTCGAGCGTGTGTCGTCGTTCCTTGGGGCCCCGTTTTTGTTCCAATCGCAGGACACGAATAGAAAATGGGGAAAGTAGACAATACGACCTTGTCCAAGGCGACGGGAAAAAGCAAGATTGGGATTATGACGTAGGGCGGGAGCCAATGCGGAAGTGGCGTGCCTGGCCGGCCAATCAGCAGCCGGCGTCCCCTGCCTTTCCGCTTTGGTCGCCTGTTTCTCAAACCCCAAGCGTCCACCGAAAGCGGCGCTGTATTTTCAGCCAACAGCCAACTGCACCTGTCCACTTGGCAGTCCACACAATGCACAGCACCGAACCGCCCGTCACGATTGGCTGCCGGCCAATATTAAGTTTAGACAGAGGCGCTCTCGTCAATGCTTCGACAAAAAGAGCTTCGTGTCGTTGCTTGTGATGACCATTTGCGGATGCGTCTGGTTCTGCGTTTGGCTAGGTGGGCATTTACGCAACTTTTTCAGATCTCCAAGGGTCTCCATCCCTGCCAGCTACGACGTACGTCGTGGCGTCCCCAGCTGCCCAGGTTTTCCGGGAGAGCAGTATAAAAAGGTCTTGCTGATTAGCGAATCCGGCGCGGGTATTGAACACGACAAGGCTGTGAAAAAAAAGTGATCGACGCAATACGCTATTTGATATCTGTCGGGGACATATTTGTCCAGTGTGCAAAACTACCAGACCCTGTCCTGGGATCTCGCAAAAAAAGAAGAAAAATACTCAAAAAATCCGATATAAACCGTATTAGTCAACACCTTAGATGTCGTCGTCTTTGCACTTCCGAACTTCACGTCTTCAAGAGCTCTCATATGACGGTTTTCCCGTCGCAACCTTCTTCTCTGCATCTCTCCTTCTCGTCTCTGAGATTTCTCTCCTCTCAGCGTCTTCTGTCTCACCACATAGAATCACTGCCGCAGACTCAGCTTGCGGGTGTGGATGCGCGGGTACACGCCCACCACAACCAGCCCAATCGCCACGAGCACTGCCCACAGCCAAATATCCAGCACGTTGACGTTGTAGTCCGTCGCCGTCGCCGTCGCCACTGTGGCCAGAAGCAGCGGCAGCACCACCGCATACCCGGACCACCGGTGCTGCTTCCACAGCGCCTTGGCGCGGTCGACGCGGTCCGGGCCGCTGCCAAAGATGAAGGCGGGTGCCAGCCAGACCAAGAATCCAAAGAGGTACTGGCCCACAAGCACGACGGCCGTCAGCACGCCGAGGTAGCCGTGGGCCGAGTGGAAGTGCACGCCGTGTGAGCGAATCTTGTTGGTCTCGATGATGGCGACGCCACCAACCAAAATGAAAAACGACAGCAGCTGCAGCGCCGCGTGGGCGTGGGCGCCGCGGACCTTATCACCGGGCGTGGCGGTCGGCTGCAGGACGAGAATGGCCTGGATGACGACAAAGACGCCGACGGACTGGAGAAGCGGGTGGGGCGAGAAGAGCGGGAGCAGCGGCGGGTGCCGGAAGACGCCGGTCCAGACGAGGATGACGAGCAAAAGCGCGCCGGCCTGAGCGAGCCACGCAGTGCCTAGACGGGGTTAGACTGTGTACACGAAGAGAGGAAGCTTGTATGCGGGAGTACGCACCTGTGTAAAAGTTGGAGAAGATGCTTTCGCCCTGCTTCTGCAGGACGTCGCCCGGCTGTCCCAGCAGCGGGGCCGACTCGTCGATACGGTCATCGTTGACCTCGATCGGCGCCTGGGCCGGGGTCTCTGCGTTCGATGCCATCGGATTTGTGGTTGTTGCGTCGTTAGGTTGTTGTTTCGTCGTTGTTGACTTTCCGCGAATCGGTGAAAAAAGGCCCCCACAAGCGAGTAGTATTACCCCGTTTTGAAGCTAGCTCTTTTATCAAGATCCTCGTTTTCTGAGCTCGGCCGACGCTGCCCAAGTTTCACAGCGGTCGTCGTCGGAAGCTTCCGATCAAGGTCAAACGTCGATGTCTTGGCGGATGTCTGGGGAAAGAGACGGTCAAATGTCGACAAGAAGGTATCTAGAGATAAAGGGCGAGCAGGTCAAAGACGGTGGGAAAGAGGGGATTGTAGTGCCGTGGATTGCGCCACGTCGAGGATCGATGGCGATGACGACGAAAGGGGGGAGAGCTCGGTGGTAAATTGCACTGCAGTCCCGCGTTACGTGCTTGCTAACGTGCAGGGGCTGATTGGCTTGGTGGGGGTGTAACAGGCCGTCTCCCCGCATTGTGCTGTGCACGGCACCGCAAGACCGTTTGATTACGTAGGTTTACTCGGCCGTTCTTGCCCGCGGCCAGCCAGCCGTGTTGTGTGTCAACGACATCTCCTTCCGATTCGGGGAACTTTTTAATAAATACCGTGCCAGTTGCGCCTTCCGTTTTTCGAGTTCTTAGATGCGTTCCTGCCTGTCCAATCGGGTATTACTGCCGCCCGTACTCCGTATTACCTAAGTTTCGTCCAAACAGCAAGAGCTTTGCGGCCCGCTATTACGTATTTTCGTTGGTGGGCTATCACCAGAAACTGATTGGCGCGAAGCGGTAGAATTTCTCCCCAGCATTCACCCTGCAAGACCCCTACCAAAGACCTGCACAGCCCACTAAAACCTACTCTTTTATCGCTTTATCGCCGTTCTCTCTGGGCGGTATCGGCTTTGTCCGATGGCAGGAGCTTGGGGCCCGACCGCGGCCGGCCGGACCCTCGATATCTCGACGTCTGGCGTGCCTCGAGGCGCGATTGCGTGTTGAAGGTCTTTTTTTTTATCAGAAGTCGTGATACATCGAGAGCGTTGAAGAGCGTCGAAAAGAAGACTCAAAAAGACAGGCACTGCCATCTTTTATTGGGCTGTCTTTTATAAGTCGTTGTCGTGAGTTCTAGCTCTGTTCTGGTCAGTGAATTCGAGATACAAGATAAAAGTGCCGTGGCAAATTCGCCGTGTTTTTCTTTTCACCTATCACTTCTCCATCGGGCCAAGAAAGCTTTGTGGAGCACCATCACAAGCAACCCATCGAGACCAATTCTCTCTTTCTCTCTTTCTCGACATTTTTTGGGTTATTTAACCTCACCCCATTTATTCACTTTCAAAATTGTTGAGACATTCGAGTTGGACATATCTCTGGGATATTTTTCAAAATCAAAACTGAAGGAAACCACGCAACTTATATACCCCAAAGCACAAAGCAAAATGTCGGAGCCGGCCGAATACCCCCTGGAGGACGTCAAGGCGACGCAGATCCCCGCCGCCGACATCGACACGACGTTCCGTTCCAATAGCATCGGTACGTGAGGTGTAAACTGAGCAGGGCCTGTGCACGATGGCCCCCCACACCCCGGATTCTTCACCCCAAATCGCCTCAAATCGCTCACAGCTGACCGCTCATGCACAGATCTCGTCTCCGCCGGCCTCGAGGGCAAGGTCCTGGCCTTCTCCAACCAATGGTTTGCCGACGCCACCAACCTGTTGACGCCCACGCCGCCCATCCGCGAGGCGGGCAAGATGGTCTTCAGCGGGGCCTGGTACGACGGCTGGGAGACGCGCCGCCACAACCCGGAGCCCTTTGATTGGGTCATCATCCGCCTGGGCGTCGCCTCGGGCACCGTGACGGGCGTCGAGATCGACACGGCCTTTTTCAGCGGCAACGAGGCCCCCGCCATTTCGGTCGAGGGCTGCTTCAGCGCGGACGACGCCGACGTCGTGTCGTGGGGCGGCAGCCGCGGCGGCTGGGAGACCATCCTGGGCGTGCAGCCGTGCGGGCCGTCGCAGCGCCACGGCTGGAAGCTGGCCACCGAGACCGCCAAGGCCTACACCCACGTGCGCCTCAACATGTACCCCGACGGCGGCATTGCGCGCTTCCGCCTGTTCGGCCACGCCGTGCCTGTCTTCCCTGCCGACGCCAGCGCCGTCTTTGACCTCGCCGCCGCTCAGAACGGCGGTGTCGCTGTGGCCTGCAGCGACCAGCACTTTGGCACCAAGGACAACCTGCTGCTGCCCGGCCGCGGCAAGGACATGGGCGACGGTTGGGAGACGTCGCGGTCGCGCACCAAAGGCCACGTCGACTGGGCCATTATCCGCCTGGGCGCCGCCTGCAACATCCAGCGCTTTATTGTTGACACTGCCTACTTCCGCGGCAACTTCCCGCAAAAGGTCAAGGTCGAGGCGCTGCGCTGGACCGGCCCCGCTGGGTCGGAGCCCGCGGCCGACGATGCTGCCTGGGTCGACGCTGTGCCGCCGTCCAAATGTGGCCCCGACCAAGAGCACGAGTTCACGTCGCAGCTGCCGGCTGGCCAGGTGGCCACACACGTTAAGCTGGTCATGATCCCCGACGGTGGTGTCAAGCGCATCCGCGTGTTCGGTACGAGAGCAATCTAAATCTGGAAAGGCCAATGACAAAGTAATATAGCTGTAGTGTCTGGATAAAAAAATGAATTGAAAGTTATGACCAACAATCAATCACCTGTGCATAAGTTGGCCTTGAAGCAGTCGTAAAATAGAGTATGCAGTGGTGAAGATGATGCAAGTCCGCCACAACACAACAGCCGCACAGCACGCATGTCCGATATTTCTCTACACGTTAACGCCCGCTGCATTCACCAAATAATTTCAGCCAAAAGAAATAAATACACAACAAGATGGCACATTGATATTCACGGGAGACCAATTCTTCGATGTCATGTGACCTATCACGCACAGCTTATATAATCTCGTGTGGCCATATCGCTGGCTGCCAGTGCAATATGGCGGCCTAGATGCCCACAGTAACTAGCTGCGTTCCAGTCTAATTTCCCAACATGGAGCATTGTCCCTTGTCGGGCACCTATCGATAGATTGTTGAATAGGACACAAACGACCTGGTGGTTCGGCGAACGAGCTTGATCTCCCTCTCCTTTTATTCCTCATATTTTGCCCCTTTTTCGCCGATTCCAAAGAAGGACCGCGTCCGGAATACCGACGACCGCGAAAAGTCCGCCCACTTTCCCTTGCTGCGGGCGCCGCCCATTAGTCGATCTGCCCCGCGCCACAACCAGCCAGGGCAGGAGCACCACCACCACCACCACCGCCTGAGCTGCATACAGCAGGGGCGACCGTCACCAACAGAAGGCGAGCAAGTACGCCCGCCCATTCCGCGACCTTTGACGTCTTTCAGTCATATCTTTGACGCTCAACTCAACAAGCCCAAACGCAGGCGATGCGCTGAGGGAGAAGCACGACAACCATTCGTGAATCGAGAGACGAGCAACACACGACCATTGCCCCCTGGCAGCAACAAAATACAACGCACGACTAGACCTGGGGTGGTGTGGACTGCGGCCCTCCCCCGCGTCCTCCGATCACCTCCGAACTCCTAAGGGAGCTTCGTCCCTGACACAGTCCCGACGGCGGCTTATCCAACCCGGCTGGCTTCGGCAACGATGGATGCAGACGATGTGGAGAACGACGCCTTTGGCGGCGGCGGCTTCGCGTCGTCGGGCGATGAGGATATCAGCAACTCCAACAAGCCGCGCGCACTGCCATTAGACCTGCCCAAGTCCCTCGACGACCGGCGACGGCCGACAGATCTCGTTCCCGAGACAGAACTCTACGACGGATGGCAAGGTGAGCTATGCCCCTCGGCTGTGCTGCTACTGCCGATGTGCTACTAACATAACCCCTTCTCCCAGGACAATCCCAGTTCTTGACCTCTCCTATGCTTGCGAAACCACTTGGCTTCGGCGAGCTCACCCTCAACGACCCCAACTATAGCGAAGACCTGACAAAGGGCCCGGTCACGGACAGCGACACACGGCTCATGGAAATGCTGGCCGCGCAGGCCGCGCTCTCCAACAACGCCGCCGCCATTGCCGAGGACGAGGACGCCGTGGCGTCCAACGAGGAGCTGTCCGACGACGAGAAGAGCGCGACCCTACAACGCGTCTTTAACATGGCGGCCAGCAACGGCAACGTCGCGCAGGTCCGCAAAATCTTGGAGGGCAAGGCGCGGCCGTTTATCGACCTCAACGTGCCCGACGAGGACGGCACGCCACCACTGATCTACGCCAGCTGCTTCGGCCACGAGGGCGTCGTGCAGGCGTTGATTGCCGCGGGTGCCGACGTCGACCGACAGGACCGCAACCACTGGAGCGCGCTAATGTGGGCCATGACGAACCGGCACAAGAACATTGCCAAGCTGCTGCTCGACAGCGGGGCGGCGACGGACACCAAAACGTCGAGCGGGCGCACGGCCTTTGACTTTGTACCCCCAGACAGCGAAATGTCGTTTTACCTGCATGACAGCGGCTACAACATTGGCAGCGCGGGCGTGACAGACGACTTTTACAACCCGGGCTTCTCGCAGGACCGGTTCGAAGAGGAGATGGCCGAGAACGAGATGCGCCGGCGGATGATGATGGAGAGCGCCCGCGACCTGGAGGTGGACCTGGGCAACGTCGGCATTGACGACCAGCCAGAAGTAAGTATTTTAATTGGCGTGTTTCTCTGTTTATTTATGGGCCCATCATTAACAGGACAGCAGCCGGTGGACGAGTTCGAAGAGGAGCAGCAGGAGTTCGACTGGTCACGTTGCTTGCACGACCAAATGTTCGTCTTTCAAGAGGTCGACCTGGACCGCATCCTCGACATTGTCATCACCAACATGCAGCCCCAGCGCTCACCATCACAAAAACCCGTGCCGGCCAACGTCATCTTCCTGAGCGCCCGCTATGCGCACTACCACGCGAGCCAAGACTTGTTAGCCAAGCTGTTGATCACGGCCATGGACAAGATCAACGACGTCGTCGAGCAGCACCAGTGGGACATGACGATCCTGGCGTTTTGGATCTCCAACGCAACGCTGCTCCTACACTACCTTAAAAAGGACGCGGGCCTTGTTGAGGCCACAACCGAGTTCCAGGCGCAGCTGGCCGAGCTTATTAACGAGATTTTTATTCTAATTGTGCGCGACGCCGAGCGGCGGCTCGATAAGGTGCTCGATGCGGGCATGCTGGACCACGAGATCATCCCCGGTTTCGAGGACATTACGTTCCAGAACGAGTGGAAGATCTTCAAGCGCAAGAAGGAGGTCAAGGAGGAGCCGCTCGAGCGGCGGATGCGGCCGCCCTCACCCAAGCAGCGCGCCAAGCCGGCACCGCGCAACGTGACCTCGCTGTTGTCGTCGACGCTGTTCGTGCTCGACCTGTACGATGTGCACTCAGTCATCACGGCGCAGATCATCTCGCAGCTGCTGTACTGGCTGAGCGCGGAGCTGTTCAACCGCATCATGTCCAACCGCAAGTACCTGGCGCGCACCAAGGCGATGCAGATCCGCATGAATGTCTCGATCCTCGAGGACTGGGCACGCACCAACAACCGCATGCCCGAGCACTACGAGCACGGCGAAATGCGGTCGTCGGGCGAGCCCACCATGGAGGCTGCGCGGCGCCACCTGGAGCCCGTCATCCAGCTGCTGCAGTGGCTGCAGTGCTTCTCGTCGTTGGGCGCCGACGACCTCGAGGCGCTCGTCGGCACGCTACAGCAACTCAAGTCGCTGAGCCCGCAGCAGCTGATCCATGCGGCTGAGCACTATCGGCCCGAGGTGGGCGAAAAGGGCCTACCCAAGAGTGCGATGAAGTACCTCGTGGCGATCCAGCGCGAGGCGGCGCTGCGGCGCGAGGAGATCCGCAACCGGCGCAAGACTATGTCGCCGACGCCGCCAACAAAGAGCAGCAGCAAGAAGCTGTCGAAGCCGGCCGCCGCACCTGCACCTACACCCCCGGCCTTTATCGTGAACGCTGTCGCGTCCGCCGCGGCAACCGCCTACGGTGCACCACCCGCCCTGGCCAACTTTGCAGGGTCGGCAGCCGTGAAGGTGAGCGAAGCACAGGCGGCCGAAGCAGCAGCACAAGCTGCCAAGGACGCCCCTTCCACACCCGCCAAAAAGGGTTCCAGTGCCAACGGCGGCGGCAACCTGACGCCGACAACAACACCAGCTAAGAAGGTCGACAACGGCAACGAGGACGAAGAGGACGACGCACCCAAGCACTTGCTACTTGACCCGGCGTTGATGCTGCCGTTCACGCTGCCGTCGGCGACGGACATGCTGGTGTCGTACGGTGCCGGGTTCGGCGGCATGAACCGCGAGCGCGAGCACAAGTACATTCCGACGCTGCCGCCAGAGTTCTTGGCCAAGCTGGAGAGCTCCAACAACAACAACGGCAACCGGAGGCCAATGTTTGGCGAGAAGGACTGGGAGAACGAGGAGGTGTAGAGTGGGGAACACGGAGATGAAAAGGAGAAGGCGAGCGTGGAGACAAGAGCCAAAATTATTTTACTCCTATGTAGTTGGGCTAGCATTGTAGAAAACGGCATCATAACTGGGGTCTTTACTTTCTTTTTACATTAACAGAAGCATTACATACACACAATACCTTGACTACTACACAACCTTCTTGCGATTTTTGTGAACCTCTCTGTCAGGATGTGACATTTACGTTTGATTTATGACATATGTTGACTTATTGAAAATACCTTTTTACTACCTTCAAAGTGTTTACCCTTAGTTCGAAATTATTACTTTGTCGAGATATTTCATTTGTTTAATTTTTTGTCGTTTTCAGACAATAAAATAATATTTAAAAATCGATGAAAATAAATTTCAAACGAGAAAGAATAAAAAAAATCTCATAATCGTCGTAGACAGCAAGTTGTGTGCTCTTATAAATGCTCATCCACCTTTCGCTCCCCTACAGGTTGCCGCGCTCGGCCTGCTCGCGCTCAATGGCCTCGAAGAGGCTCTTGAAGTTGCCGGCACCGAAGCCCTCAAAGTTGTTGCGCTCAATGATCTCGATAAAGACGGTCGGGCGATCCATCAGCGGCTTGGTGAAGAGTTGCAGCAGGTAGCCGCCCTCGTCGTAGTCGATCAGGATGTTGAGCTGCTCGACAATGGCCAGCTGCTCGTCGCTAATGTGCCACGCCAGCTTCGCGCCCGTGCCCGCCGCACTGGCGGCCAGCCGCTCGCGCAGCGCCGTATAGTAGGTCGGCGGCACGTCGATGAACTGCACGCCACGCGCGCGCAGGCTGGACACGGCCGACACAATGTCCGGGGTGCGCAGCGCAATGTGCTGGACGCCGGCGCCACTGTTGAAGATAATGTACTCCTCGATTTGTGAGCGCTTCTTGCCGGGCGCGGGCTCGTTGATGGGCATCTTGACGGTGTCGGAGTTGCCGCCGCTGGACATGACGATGCTCTTCAGGGCGCTGAACTCGGTGCAGATCTGCTTGTCGTCGACAGACCAGAAGCGGTGGAAGCCGAGGCGCTTCTCGTAGAACTCACAAGCGGCCTCCATCTCGTCCCAGTCCTGGTTACCGACGCAGTGGTCGATGCGCTGGAGGCCGACGTCCGGCGCAGGCGCCATCACGACGGGCTTGAAGGTTGCCGTGCCGGTAGGGCCGGCCTTCTTGGGTACCACAGCGCGGAACCCGGGCAAGAAGGGGCCCTTGTAGTCGCCGCGGTTGAGCAGCGTGTGGGTCGTGTCGCCGTACGTGCGGATCACGGCCGTGGTGACGCTGCCACCGTACAGCTTGTCGTGCAGCTGCGTGGGCGGCTGCACGCCTACGACTTTGGCGTCCTTGTCGCCGTCCTCGGCGGTCGCCTGCTGGTAGACGCCCTCGACTGAGTCCACGGTGAAGCACACGTCCTTGACTGCGTCGCCGTGGCGCTCCAGGTGGTCGTGCATCTCGCGCAGCAGCACGCGGTCCGCATCTGAGATGGGCTCGTCCTCCGGCAGGTGGCGGTACGAGCGGATGGGCGACGTGAACACGAAGCAAACGTTGTCCTGGTCGTCCTCGACGGCACTGTCGGCAACGCCACCGCCGCGGTGGTGGCCGACGGCGTACGAGGCAAAGTAGCGGCTGCCTGTCTCTAAGCCCCGGTAGGCGAAAGTGGGCAGCCCAAAGAGGGTGCTGTAGTAGTTGGCGGCCTGCTTGGCGTTGCCAACCCACCAGGTGACGTGGTCATAGCCGTGGAAGGTCGGCGCGCCCGCAGCTGCGCTCACGGAGGCATCGATGGTGGCTCCATTCTTGGTTCCTCCAAAGACGTTCCTGTGCGCGGCGTGCGGATCAGAAACCGAGTTTCTGGGCGAGTCGGAGATGGCAGACGGGGACATGGACACAAAATGTGATTCCGGGGGTGGCCGATAAGTGTTGGGAGAGGTATACTGTTTGTTTGTGTTGATATATCTGGTGATAAAAGGAGGAATATAGGTTGAAAGAACACAGAAGGTAAAGAAGGCAAAAATTGGACAAGAAGATGGATGGGAATAAATGGAGGAATTTTGATAGAGCTATATTTATGTGAGAACTTGGAAAGCCGGGTTAAGCCCAGCAAATAAGATCTAACAGAAAGGAAAGCAGATGATCACCAACAACAGACCAACAGCGCCCAGTTTTATGTGGTTGTGGCTGCCGTCAGCGCTCTCAGCGTCCTCGTAAATGCAGGCCTGTCAGATTGTCCCTCAGCGGCAATGATTGCCATTGTACACTTCGTTTCCCCCTCCCTGCGCTTTGTATCAGCAGGCTGATGACGATGTTGGCCTGGTTTATTGGTGTCGCTCGGCTTTGTTAGTCGTCGCGGAACGCTCGCCGCCCGCCGCCCTTATCTCTTATCGCGGACTTACAAAGGGCTGGTTGCGGGGGAAGCCGCGCCATGCCGACGCTGGCCGCCCGCCTTTTGTCGGCCACTGCACTAAAACCGCTTTCCGCCCTCAGCTCAGTGTCGTTGCCCCACACCTCCTCGACGTCCTGCTCACCGCAGACGACACGCATGCGTCGCTTTTGGAAGGTGCCATTTGCGCCGTGCATTCCAGCCAAAGAGCTCGGTTTGATAATGCGAGAGCGAGCCTTCTGCACAAGTAGTGGACGCGCCGTGTCAACAGAAAGCCGATCGCTGGCCTCGTGACTGGTCGACCGTACCTTCCGGGCTGTGACTTTTTGCCTCCCGATAACCTCAAAAATAAACCGAAGCTGTGAGATAAGCACCATCATTGTCGATTGTAACATCACGTTAAAACGGGTTGTCTGTCAAGAACACTGAAAGAATAATTCTTCAATATTCGTTTTCAATTGTCGTTATTATCTTGAGCTGCCTCACCATCGACTCCACAAGGCTACCCTCCTCACAATTCCTCACACCAACCATGGCTGGCAACATCTCCCTGAGCCGACGGGACATTGACGTCCTCGGTAAGATCCGCGATCCCGAGTCGAACCCGGAGAGTGGGCTGCGGTTGGACCCCTCGCTGCCCATGGATCCGCACATCACCGACGCTGCCGAGTATGCCGCCGTCAGCCAGAGGGAGCGCGAGCTCATCCTCTCAATGCAGCAGGCTGAGATGGAGCTTGCCGGCCTTAAGCAGAAAATTCTGGCCGACCCCGTCGAAGCATACCGGACGTGCGTAGCATGCCTGGGCAAGCTCGTGGACGAGCACCCTCGGTACGCGAGCGCCCGCAACAACCGCGCCCAGGCCCTGCGCCGCCTCTACGGCGACGATATGCTTCTCGAGCCCGTGGCCGACGGGCCGTTGCTGGGCTCCCCTCGCCCGCAACGAGGCGTCGAGGCCATTTTGAGTGGCGCTGCGGCCGACGAGCAGGAGCGCGCACAGGCGGCCGCCACCGTGCTGTCCGACCTCGACCGGGCCATTGCTCTGCTCATGCCCTCGCCCTCCAACCTGGCATCGGTCGCGCTGTCGCCGACCGCCGCCAAGACCCTGTCGCTCGCCTTCACCCAGCGCGCCGCCATCTACTATGCCACGTCCAAGCAGCTCGCCTCCGACAGCAGACGCTGTAGCCCCAGTATTGACCGGCCCGAGGCCCGCTGGGCCAAGATGGATTTTGAAGAGGCGGCGTCGCGCGATTTTGCCATGGGCGGCCGCTTCGGCAACGAGATCGCCCGTGGTCTGGCCGTGGGCACGAACCCGACTGCGAAACTGTGCGGCCAGATGGTGCAGCAGATGATGAAGGGCGAGTACGGGGCCGAGAGCTGAAGCGACGGTGAGGGACGGGAAAGGAGCAGATTGTCGGTTTCAAGAGGCGGTTCGTCAAAGGTCGACTTTAAAAAGGGGACTGCACCGCATTCGAAGCAATACACTGCTTTACTTATGCCGCTGGCGTCTTCGTGGTACCTGTCAGGCGTCTGTTGGAGCAGGGTTAGTAAATAAATACCCCAGTTGTAGGATAACAACACAGAACAACATGTACATAACATCATCAATAATGAGCTATTTGCTTCCCAGACCCTCCTCCCGCGCGAACGTACCTTTTGATGACATCAATCGCCTCCTGCGTTGTTTTGCCCTTCTCCTTTTGCTCCCGGTTGATCCGCGTCGCCGCCGCCGACACGCCGATGAATACGGCAAAGATGGGGTCGGCGACCCGCGAGATGATGTACGTCGGAGCAGGCATGGTTGATGATTATCTCTCTGTGTATCGGAGCGTTCTCTTTCGTTGACTGCGTGCTTTGTGTGTTCTCTGCTTGCGAACCGCAGAGAGCAGCCAGATGCTCAGCTTTGGCCCACGATTTCCCGAGACTTGAGCACCAAACCAAGGAGCCAATCAGCGTTAGAATCTCTCCACTTTTCGTTCCATCTAAAGTGGGGAGAGCTTTTGGTCGCCTAAAATCCGGTTCTTGAACATATCACGTGAATCCCTAAAAATGGCGTGGGCCAAAAGCCCCCCTTGCGCTTCAGGTACCCACCTATTTTTACTTAGTCATACAGTATGACCAATGACAGACACGGATCCGCGGTCCAGCGAATATTTTTTGCCCACACAATATTTTTTTTCCAAATTTTGCGCGTGCCGAGTCAGGGTGCGCTAGGGAAAAAAACCTAAACCTCCTTGCACTGCGGCGTCTCTGCTCTTTCTCCCCCCTCTGGTAGTTCTCTTCGAAAAGAAATTCCGGACTTGTGCACCACAATCGACAAAACCGACTTTTTTCGCATCGACGCCCAATTTTCTCGAAACGTCCTGTCGAGCCTCTTTCCTTTTCCCCAACACCCAACCTACCGCCCACCATTCCGAGTTAAAGGGAAATTCAGTTCTTTTCTTTAATTCACCATGAAGTTCCTCAAGGTTGGCCGTGTTGCCATCATCACCCGCGGCCGTTACGCCGGCAAGAAGGTAAGAACCGAATGAGAAAGGAGGATGGGGAAGTCTTTGTCTCGAGGGCCACGATGCAAGGAAAGATGCGTTTGTTGGAAGCGGAGACCGGACGGAGAAGAAGGATGCGAAATGCAGCAGCACACCGCCGACGACGATTTTTTTCGACGCATCTCGAATCCCGGACATTCTTGTTACGCCCTCGATCCCACACGACCACGACACGGTTTTTTGGACCGATAGAAGAAGCGAGTGTTTCGGACCTGCGGAGAGAGACCGATCACGAAATTGACATCGACATCGCCGACCGTCACGCTGCTGCTGAAATTCGAGATGGAAAAACGGAGGTTGAGAGATGGAGGTTGTGGAGGCTGAGGGAAGGGACGATGGGATACCATCGCCTTGCTTCATTGGGACTGATCGAGACAATTGCTTCTGTCAGAGAAAGAGGATCCTTTTGAGACTAACAATCGCTTTCTCCCAACCCACAGGTCGTCATCATCCAGCCGGTTGATGCTGGCAACAAGCTGCACCCCTACGGCCACGCCCTGGTCGCCGGTATCGAGCGCTACCCGTCCAAGATCACCCGCCGCATGTCCAAGACCCGGCAAGAGAAGCGCAGCAAGGTCAAGCCGTTCATCAAGGTCGTCAACTACAACCACCTGATGCCCACGCGCTACACCCTGGAGCTGGAGGGCCTGAAGGGCGTCCTGTCCAACGACACCTTCAAGGAGGTCAGCCAACGGGAGGAGGCCAAGAAGACGGTCAAGAAGGTCCTCGAGGAGCGGTACACGAGCGGCAAGAACCGGTGGTTCTTCACCCCTCTGAGTAAGTTGCCCCGAACAATGTCAGTTTGGCTATGTCGACATTCTTTACTAACCCCAAACCTCAGAATTCTAAATGTCACGAGGGTTCGCGCTGTGTTTTCGTTTTCCTCTTTTTTGTCATCCTGCGGGAGGGTCATGATGTTGTATCCAACATCTGTTACAAAACCGGTCATATAAACCAAAAAGAAAAATATTAAACAATACTCTTTTGACGATACTTTTCTCCTTATTCTCTTCATTTTTTCTTTCTTGTCACACCCTCTTCTTTACCTCCCCTCATTCTTTGCGCCATTTTCTCTACCGATTTATAACGTCCACCTACGCGATTCGGCCCGGATACACGACTCAGACTCACCATTGACGAGAACGCCATGGGCAGAGAAAAGGGTTAGCAGCATTGACCTGGACGGGGATGTTGACGATAGTCAAGACTGGAGGGAAAAGGCGTTTGACAGAAGTGCTATTACAAACATGGGAAAAAGGGGACGGGGAAAAAGATGGGAAAAGTCGAGGCGAGGGATGGCATCGGTTTGGTCAAAAGGATTGATTGATTGCCGGGAACACAAAAAACTATGGACGGGGAGTTTGTCACCACTTCGGTAGACTCCCCGAGAAACATCAAGAAACTGAAATGATACAAAAAAACTTGAACAACCACCAACTAGTCTGTCCCCTTTTCGTCTACCATGAGATGTGAAGTGTCGAGAACGTTGTTCGTAGACTGATGTATGATTTGGCACGGCTCTACTTTTAAAGAATTATATTTGTTAAGTAGCAAGTATTGGTCTATCGCGTCCCCATGATCGTCCTCCGAGAGCCTTCCACCACCCCAAAATTAGCTGGTAATACATAGCAACTGCATCTGAACTCCTCGCTCCCTCTTTTCCCCTTCCCTTTTTTCTTCCCTCCACCATTTCTCTCCGTCATGCTATATTGATCTCGTTGCACCAGATAAAGTTGAAAAAGACGGACAAGTACATGCAATTAAAAGCAGGAAAAGCAAATTGGAAACCTTCTATTAAGTAGACCTAACATATGACACCGCGTAAAAAAACGATATGCATTGGGGAAAAAAGGAACATTAAAAGAAAGAGAAGACAAATGTGCGATGTGAAAGGGGGATAACAGAAAACAGTGGTTTAGTATATATACTCCGAATGCTCAGCGTAGGCCGTTTCCTTTTCACGGTTGGGCCGGAACGCCTTTGGTTTTTTTGGTTCGTAGTCATACGAGTACTCCCAGCAAGTGTGAAGAATGGGGGGAAATGGTTTGGGAAAGGAATACGGAGAATATGCCGCCCTTCCCCGGAAAAAAAAAGAAACAAGAAAGAGGTTCGAACACTTGCATAATTAGGAGAATAGAGCGAAAAAGGGTAGTTAAGATGTTTTACACTGCCATAGCAAAAGAGGGGGCATGCGTTGAAAGGGCGTGAGGCGTGGTTTGATCATAAACGGCCGGGCAAGTTGACTGGCAGGCTGCTTGGGCTGGCCCAGGTGAAGACCAGGAAGACAGCCGTCAGAACGGTGCCGCCAATGATGATCTTGCGCAGGGCAGGGCGCGTGGCGCCGAACTCGGCCCACTTGCGGCCGCCCTCGGCGGCGTAGCTCTTGAGGGTGTCGTAGCCCAGCTTGAAGTAGACCATGCCGGACAGTGCAATGCCGTAGCCGAAGAACTGGAGGCCTGTGACGGGGGTTCCCCAGATCAGCATGGAGGCGGCGACCAGCAGGATGTCCTTGAGGACACCGCAAAGGGTCAGGACCAGGACGGAGGTCTTGCCAATCTGTGGGGGGTTAGTGTTTGTTTGTAACTACAAGAAGAGCAATGTGGATTGCAGTGGGTGTACATACGAGGAAGACAACCGAGACGTTGAGCAGGAAGGCGCACAGGCCGTTGAGGAAGAACATGGTGTAGCCGACGTTGTTGAAGTCCGCCATGGTGACCTTGGGGACCTCCCACAGCAGCGCAACGACCAGGTTCATGGTGGCGCAGACGGGCGCAAAGTAGTACAGCGAGACGAGGGGGTCCATCTTGAAGTCGGCGGAGCTCAGCAGACGCTGGACCATGGTCAGGCGCAGAGCCTCGAAGACAATACCTCCAAGCTGGTACAGGAAGCCGGTCATGACGAAGCGGATCTCGCCGAGCGACGCCAGGACGACGCCGAAGACGATGACCATGACGTTCATAAAGACCTTGAGGTTGGGTTGGGACACACCCATGGCCCAGCTGGCCAGGAGCACGGCGACAGGGGTCGTCGCCTTGAGCATCTGGATGAACGCAACGCTGAGGTAGAGGTAGGTCAGGTTGCCGCAGATCAAGCTCAAGCTGAAGAAGACGCCAATGGGCACAATGGCGCGCAGGTAGACGCGGCCGGTCATCTTGACCGTCTTGCGGCCGTCAATCAGGTTGGTGTAGCGGGCGAGGAGCTGTGTCATGATCGTCGCAAAGATCAGGTGGTAGGTGGTCAGGATGACGGGGAAGCCTGCAAATACAACGTTAGCACATGTCGATGTTCTTGGCACTGCCGTCCCTTCTTTTTCGCTTCCATCTGAAGAAGCCTGCTGGGTTGATCGAATGGCGACGTACGGAAGTTCAGGGTGCTGAGAATCCACTTGTTGAAGAGAATGACGGATGAGCTCAAGCTGATCCAAGCACTGCACGCGAGAAAGACAGCAGGTTAGCAAATGGCTGAGCATCGAGTAGGGAGGGCCATGGGACCGTCTCGACGTACACGACGTAGGCAGCGGCAGGAATCGCGGACTTGGGAGCCGGCGACTTCTCGGCGTCCGGGTTGACGGTCGGCAGGACGGGCGCGGACGAGCTGGGGCCGGCCTCACGGAGGCCCTCGCCCGACGTCCGCATCTTCTCGTCGGCGCTCATGATGACGGATGTGAGGTTGGGTGGGTGATGGATAGAGAGAGGAAGGACGTGCGTGTGAGGGAGAAGAAATCGAGGAAGAAGGGCTTGGCGATTGGTCTCGAGGGGAATTGAAGATCGAGGTCCAATAGCAGGGGAAGAGAGGAGAAAGAGCGAGAGAAGGATGGGAGAGTGAGATAGGATGCGGTTGCGATGGCGTGTGGAGGAGAGATAGAGTGGTGGAGGTGGAGGAAAAGAGTCTGAAGGCTGCGACTTTTTTCTGTTCTGCCCGCGTAGTAGTAAAATATGGGAGTTTGGCGTATTTTTTTGCTCTTTTGCAGTGCGTTGCGCGTCGGTCCGCGACAATGACGAAGCGTGGCACCTTTTTCTCTCTGTCTCGCTCTGGTCCTCTCTAGGAAGACAGGGGGGCAAGCGATGCGTTAGTGTGCGTCTTTTCTGATACGACGTGCGGTAGAACGAGTTTTGGCGTTTGCGTTAGCAGACAGTTGGCTGAAGGGTGGTAAGGTGTCCCAAAAGAAAGCGAATAGAAAAGCTTGGTTTGCAAAAGATTGGTCGAGACCGTGCAGCCCCAGGGGAGGAAAAGAGGAAACGCGAGATAATTACGGAGCACAGAAGGGGAAGGAGTGGGGGATACGAAGGAAATAGGGGGTGGTGGGTAGTGCAATGGTAGCAGGTGCGCTATGGGGCACGAAGAAGGAGCAAACGACACTGCCACCTCTGTCCCCTTTCACTATTTCCTGTTCTGTTGCTTGCACTAAGGAAAAAGAAGAGAGATTGGGAACTGGCACTAAAACAAGGTTAACAAGAAAAAGAAAGGGCGAGGCGGGTAATGAAAGAAAAGTTAGGAAAGAAAGGACAAAAAGTCCCAGATGGAAAGAACGATGGTATCTTTGGAAAAGATGCTGCAATTCTCTTCACTACAGTGGCAAGGACAGATTCCCGGTCGCTCCTCCTCTTCTCGGCGCGCACTGCCCTGTCCTCCCTGGAAAGAAGACGCTTTCATGCCGTGGAACTTAGATGGGTTTACGAAAACTGTCAGGGACAACACAGAAAGCGATGTGAGAGTGTGGGAAATTGGCACCGGCCAACGGTCGGATGCAAAAAGCAAGGCCAGCGGGTGCGGAAAATTGCGTGGTTTTGCACAGCCATGATTTAATCAAAGAGGAAAAAAGAGAAGACGGAGAGATACAGGCCGTCGGAAAGGAAGTACTCATTTGCTATTTCGTAGCGCGAAAAGATACCTTGTACCGCCTGCAGCTCCAACATGCAGGTACTTGTAGTCTTACTCGTGCTATCGGCAAGCCACTGCCAGATTGTGATAGTTCGCATGAGCGACACGGTGCCTCTTGACTGAGTTGCGCTCCACCAGGGAGTTTAGGAGGGAAATTCCGTTCTATTCCGTACAGGCGGCTCGCCTTGACTCGTGGCATAGGAAGCAGTCTCCCGCTCCCGTTTGTGCTTGTCCTGTTCAAACTCCGTATCAGTGCCCATTCGTTCGCTGTACGATACCCGTCTCTCTGTGGTTGTTGGTCGTGTATCTTTCTTGTAAGATATCTTATTTGTGCCGTCTTCCTTGGACTGCGTTCCGCCGGCTATTCTCTTTTGATTTTACTGTCGCAAAGCCTGTGCGACTGCCTTGGTTCTCACCCGTGAGCTACAGTTCCGCTCGGCTGGGAGGTATTAAAGACCAAAGTAAGTAGTAAAGTCAAGTTTTGCTGTCGACATTCCCTGAATTTATTCGTCAAGCGTTACATCCCCCATATTCAATTTGAGCAGGGGGGTCGTTCTAAATTGGCACCTGGAATTTTTATTTCTACTTTTCTCGAAAGAAGGAACAGTGTTCCGCGCTAGAATGAGTTTAGTGGACACATATTGATGGAATGTCGACGGTGACAAACTTGTGTTAAATGGAAGCGGTAGATACAAAAGAAAGGGGCATTCAGGCACACTATTTTTTCTTAGCAAATCAGATGTAACGAGGAGGCCACGCAGACGATGGGCAGTGTGTTCTTTGGAAAGGGGGGTGGCGAAGGGAAGGAATCAAGATGCAATTCCAGCAGAAAGTTGGACTTAAAATAGTTCCTAAAGTGGAAATACGGCTGCGTTGCGTGCTCTGGGTTGGAAGTTTAAAGAGCTGAAACAAGATGGACGAGATCAAGCTGAAATGCCACTGCTGTATGTTATCTCGAGAGCCATCCTGAGTTGAGATACTATCTTGGGTATCTTGCCTGGCCTGGCAGCCTCTGTTTCAACAGGCGCAGATCTTCATATTTCTGCTGCCCATCTGGGTTTGTGAACTCTCCCTATGAACGGCCGTTCGTAGGATTGCAGGACTCTGGATCCCCCACGCGAGCCCACTGTATTTTGTTTCTTGTTCCCCTGTGTGCAGATTTCCTTCTCCTCGACCAGGGCTCTCAAGTAGAAAAATCGATCGGTAAAGTAAACTGGGCCCCTTTGTCGAGATGATCAGTCAGTTCACTACCTCGGTGATTTTCAAGGTAAGGTCCTGGTTGTAACCCCTGCGCGTTTCGATGCTATTACCGTCTGAAAGCGAGGCTGCGATTATTGTCCTACATCACGTTGGGACGACAAGACTTCGAGATCAATCCATCAGAATGGAAGCAGTGTGATTGGGGGGGGGACCTGATGTGCTGTGCAATCGCGCGTTCGGGAAACACTGGGGAAAATCCTTTCATCTGGTTGAGCCAGACGAGAAGCTCTTTCGCCAAGAGCCTCGGGAGATCTTGGCGATGCTGCTGCACGTTGACGTAAATCCAATTGGCGGGCTTTCCCCTTCTTTGGTAAGATACGTACCAGCAACTGCCGCGAGCTTGCGAGGACTGCTGACGGGCCACAGCAGATCAAGAATTTCTCTGGTGACATCCTTGTATTTTGAAGATTTGTGTTCATCGTCTGTGTTAGCTTGCACGCGCGAAGAGGTGTTCGCGGGCCAGGCCGGCTGACGCATTGCCAACGCATGGCCCGAGTCAAGGTCAGGCCCCCCATGGGATGTGTGGCAGACGTGACGGGAACCAGAGCGCGGGACGTGAGATACATACGCCGGAGGAAGATCTGGTGTGATGACTCCCAAATAAAAGTACACAATTCATCTCGGGCAATCCTGGCCATCGCACAAACTTTGTATTGATAGACATTGCCGACGGCCGGCCTGGCCTGCCGCTCCCCGTTGGACCGAGTCGCACGTTACAACTCAGAGCTGCCACGACATGTCAAAACCCGTTGACGAGAGGCCAGACGAACCGGGCCGTTTCCCAGCTGGAGACACGAAACAGAAGACACAAGGCACTCAAAATGACACCCGTTTGTCTCATCGTGTGCTTCTGCTTGGCGAGAAAGGCAACCAGGACCAGGCTAAGCCTTTAGAAGAGGATGTCAGCCTCGCCTGGCCTGGCCTGTCCTCCTTGCCGCACCTAACCCATCGGTCACGGACGGGTGTTAGGATGGACCCTGAGGTATCTTACTTTGGTAGGAACGCCACCAGGGGTGTGCCGTTCACGATGATATGCAGATACGAATTACGTTCGATATATCGCCGCGTTTCTACAACTACACCATGGATCGTTATCGAGTGCTCTCACGTCGGCCGGCGCCCCGTTTAGAGGAACAGCTTTATGGCCAACGAGACAACAGTGATATCCCGTCTTGATGTTGAATTTTATGCGCTTCCCTTACGTCCTTTTTAATACCTGTACCAGAGCCTCTTCGTCAGCCTGCTTAATGGATTGCGGGAAAGGCTCTTCAACACTCTCTCCAGGTACGTTTTTGATATTAAAAATATAGCACGTTCGCCGAAATAACAGGCGAGCACTCTCTTCGCACACGTTTCCTGGCCATGGTTTTTCATCCACGGCTAGAATTGCAATTTCCCGCCTGCTCTCGCTCTCTTCTCTTCTTTTTCGACAACAAGCGAGTGCACTTGTCTCATCGGATATTCCGACCTGCCTCGCCCCTTGTTTTCTTTTTTTATTCTCTTCAGATTTCTTTCCAAGAACTGTCCCCTATCTCTCATATCTCGAAGACCAAAGAAGCCCAGATCTTCGGGTCAAAGCAGGAAAAAAGAAAACACACCGAAGCATATCTTACGACGTTCTTAGCTCGCCGTCCAGACCTCATAGCAGACCTCACAGCAAGTCACCGGCCCAATGCCAAATTGGCCAGTGGAGCGAAAGCGTGAATTAGATCCAGCCACAGAAGAACAGACCGCGCCGAGATCTGCTGTATCTTACGGAGTAATTACAGATTGCCTCTTCTCCTCCTGCCCCTTTCTCTTCCAAGAAATTGAACAAAAAATGGGACAGTAGCGCTCGAAATAGCGCCTTTCACAGTTGCCGGCTTGTGACAGCACTAGCAAAACTTTAGAGCCTTTTAGAAGCGGTCTGTGGCTCGGTGGTTACCCGTATTTCTCTTTTCTCTTTTTGCTGCCCCCACTCCACCCTATTTCTCTAACGCTAGCGCACTGGCAGGCTGTTGGACGAGAATTGAAAGAAAGACAGGACAGGGGTCAGGGGCGAGGAGCGAAAAGAAAGGGAGGCCCTGGACCATGCGACGGTTTAACCCAAATAAAAAAAGAAATTCAATAATAATTTTACTCTGTCGGTGCCCCGCCAATCGCCAATGGAGCAGGAGCACATAGAAGCGGCCGGTGGGCAAAGCCTCTGAGGCCTGGCCAGCAGGGCAGGGGAGGAGGTGGAGGGGGCGCATTGGTTTGGTTGCTCTTTCTTTTTTTGGTCGCAACACGAGGGGCCAGGAACGACGGAGAGAAAGAGCGAACAGACGGAGCACGTTATTTCTCTTGTTGAATTATTATTATTGTTTTTCTCCTTTTAATTGACTCCGAAAAGAAAACAAACCCCAGGAACAGCTTCCGGGCAACCAGCACAAACACAGTGGTCGATCCGTCATCGCCTGTTCCCTGTCTTACTCTCTTCGAATTTCTTTGACAAGACCCTTCTTTTTTTTCTCTGGAGCTTCCCCTGCCTTGCCCCCTTACCGCTCTTCTTGCATTTTCTTTCCCCATTTCTGCCCCTCTCCCAAACCTCTTCTACAACCAACAATCCGCAACAATGGCTGATATGTACGTTCCCTACGCTCTTTATGCTCGTCAATTGACCCCCCAGACCTCGCGGCTGACCCTTGGATTCTCGTCTGCAGCAACGTCGACGTTCTCGTTATCGGTGCTGGCCCAACCGGCCTCGGTGCTGCCAAGCGCCTCAACCACATCGTACGTATCCCTTTTCCTCTTCCGCCTTGCGCACTGCCTCTCTCTCGCAGCTCTCTTTCTTCTGTATGCTAACAATATTCTGCAGAACGGCCCGTCATGGCTTATCGTTGACGCCAACGAGAAGGCCGGCGGTCTGGCCTCGACCGACGTCACCCCCGAGGGCTTCGTACGTGATGCGCCCCTTCCCCGCCCTCTTATTCAAGACAGCACAGGACACTGCCAGCTCTAACACTTGTTCCATGTCCATAGCTTTACGATGTCGGCGGCCACGTCATCTTCTCCCACTACAAGTACTTTGACGACTGCCTCGACGAGGCCCTTCCTAAGAAGAACGACTGGTACACCCACCAGCGCATCTCCTACGTGCGCTACCGCGAGCTCTGGGTTCCCTACCCGTTCCAGAACAACATCTCCGTCCTGCCCAAGGACGACCAGGTCAAGTGCATTGACGGCCTCATTGACGCCGCGCTCGAGTGCCGCGTCGCCAACACCAAGCCCGCCAACTTTGACGAATGGATCCTGCGCATGACCGGCAGAGGTGTCGCCGACTGCTTCATGCGCCCTTACAACTACAAGGTGTGGGCCGTCCCCACCACCAAGATGCAGTGCCAGTGGCTCGGCGAGCGTGTCGCCGCCCCCGATGTCAAGAACACCATCCGCAACGTCGTCCTGAACAAGGTCGCCGGCAACTGGGGCCCCAACGCGACCTTCCGCTTCCCGGCCCGTGACGGCACTGGCGGTATCTGGATCGCCGTGGCCGACACCCTGCCCAAGGAGAAGAAGGTCTTTGGCAAGAAGGGCGAGGTCACCAAGGTCAACGCCGACAAGAAGATTGTCACGCTGGCCAACGGCACCACCATTGGCTACGGCAAGCTGGTCAACACCATGGCCGTCGACAAGCTCGTCGAGAAGATGGAGGACCAGGAGCTGGTCGACCTGTCCAAGGGTCTGTTCTACTCGTCGACCCACGTCATCGGTGTCGGTCTGCGTGGCGAGCGCCCCGAGCGCATTGGCGACAAGTGCTGGGTAAGTCGGAGCCCTCCCCCCTGCTGAATTTTCTCTCGTTAACACGTCCCTTCCTAGCTGTACTTCCCCGAGGACAACTGCCCCTTCTACCGCGCCACCATCTTCTCCAACTACTCGCCCTACAACCAGCCGGAGGCCGATGTCAAGCTGCCGACGCTGTACCACGCTGACGGCAGCAAGCCCGAGTCTAGCGAGCCCGAGGCCGGCCCGTACTGGTCCGTCATGCTGGAGGTGTCGCAGTCGTCGCTCAAGCCTGTCGATGAGGAGAACCTGCTCAAGGACTGTATCCAGGGCCTCATCAACACCGACATGATCAAGTCCACCGATGCCATCGTGTCGACCTACCACCGCAAGTTCGTCCAGGGCTACCCGACGCCCACCCTGGAGCGCGAGGGTGTCCTCAAGGACCTGCTGCCCAAGCTGCAGGCCAAGGACATCCTCTCCCGCGGCCGCTTCGGCAGCTGGCGGTACGAGGTCGGCAACCAGGACCACTCGTTCATGCTCGGTGTCGAGGCCGTTGACCACATTGTCAACGGTGCCGTCGAGCTGACGCTCAACTACCCCGACTTTGTCAACTCGCGCCAGAACACCGAGCGCCGTCTGGACCAGACATTCGCCTTTGGAGCCCAGGCGCCTGCGGCTCCGGCGCCCATTCCCTCCCGTGAGCGGGCCCCGTCCAAGGTGTCTGCCAACGGCGGCCACTCGCGCAAGTCGTCGCAGCAGGCCAAGTAAGCGGTAAGGTGACCGGACAGAGCATGAAGTGCAGCCAACGTATGCTTTTTATGGAACGAGCATAATATCCAGTTAATGACAGCGAAATATACTTGCTAGAAAAAAAGGGACAAAAATACGAGTACACACATTCGGTGCTCAGAAATAGCGAAATGATTACTTTGATTTAGTTTAGAAATGGAGATAAATAGAATGCGCTGATTTATCTGTCCCCGTTACTTTCCTTTCCCCTTTTTTGTCCTGGCGCTGACAGTGTCGACATGCGTTTTACGGCTCATGCATGCTTGATTTCTTCTTGTGTCTGCGATGCAACCTCCTCTGCCTGTGTAAACCGCACTCGTGGCCATCTAGCATTTTGTAGATAACATCGTAAGTAAGTCACACTGATTGTATGCGGCCTGAGATTTCGGGAATATTTTTATGTTATTTTATTATGCGCGATGACTGTGTTTCTTCACTCGTCAGATAATGCTTCCTTTGCGTGCCGTAAAACGCGCGAGAGAAGCGCCTCGTTAGCCACATGCAGAAGAAAGTATCGGGCGCATCCTTCATCGTTGTCGTCAGTTGTTTCAGATCGTGCACGATTCGCGCGCCCGATTCGCTACACTCTATTCGAGAACTCTAATCCCAGCGGCTGGCCTTCTCATCATGTCCTTGTATCTCTACTTTCTTTGTTCTCCTTTTTGTCTCCTGGTGTGCCTTGCTGTGCCTGGTGCAAACCCACTCCACGATCCGCCGCTGGCGTGCGCCTCAACTTCGTCGTACACCTGTGTACGTATACGCTAGCCACCTGTCAGCCCTTTTCCAAAGATAGCATCTTCTTGGTTGCGCGGCTTCGCCCAGAGCCAGGCAAAAAAGCAAACCTCAACAGCAGCGATCGTCGTAAAAGGCGTCACAGGCGCTCCACAGGGGCGATCGCATCCAGCAGCACAAGGCACAAGGAAGAGAGCACCGAGAGCACCAAGCCAGCGAGGCCAGATTAAATTACTGTAGTGTAAGCCAGTTTTGAAGTGGCTTGGCCGCTGCGATTGGCTATTCCTGGCCTCCACTGACATCATGCTGCTTGCTTTCTTTTGAAGATTCCAAGCAGATAGCGACAGGGGGTAAGGGGAAGAAGGGAGAGAGGTTGGGCGCCATGCATAAAGTAGCCTGCTTGTACCAGCTAGCCTGCAGTGCGTGCAGTAATTTGCACTAAAAGTACACAATCGTGACCTTGTTTAGTGGACACAATGGAGAACCGCCGCCGAAGACTCTCTTCCTGTGCAGGCCCTCTCTCCGCGCCCAATATCCATCTTGACCAAGCATTTATGAGCGGAAAGCGCTGGGATGAGAGTAGGCACAGTAAAACAGGGAAGCAACGATTGTCATGAAAGGCATAATAGCCTCATAGCCTTGTGTTGTGGCAGAAACACGCGCGTGCCTAGTCGTGTCTCGTAGATTCAAGCTGCTGTTTCCCTGCTTCTGTAGCTCCTCCGCTGCCCACATTTGGCTCGGTTTAGGAAAGAGCGAACGAGAACGACAGCATTCTCTTGTCCAGAGACGGAAGGAGGCATGCTCGTTTTGCGTCTCCTGCACCTTCCTCACATATTCCTCCTGTTTACCGTATTTCCCTTCTCTCATGCCTGCCTTGATTGCTCTTGCACCCTGAGTACCCTTTACTTTCCCGCACCTACCTTTTCTCGGTACACGACCGTGAACTGATCGTACTCGTACCTGCACCGCAACATGCAGCTTCAAAAGCTTCACCAAAAAGCGAAGACAACCCAGAAAAAGAGCAACAACAAGCAGCCCTGCTAGGCAAAAGCCCACGCACCCACTCATCCCCTCAGAACGGAATGCGAGCCGTCTTCCGTTCGGGGCCTGATTTCTCACCAGAAAGCACACGAACGGTCAGTCCAGTCGACTTTTAGCGCCACCCACTTCTTGCTGAGTAAAGTGGGCATTTTGGTGTGAGAAAGGAAGCTCGCAGAGACAAACACGCCTGTCGAGCAGGGAGGAGAGAAACAAAACGGCACTAGCCATCCGAGTGGTTCCAAATTGCCGTACCTCCGTGCTGGGAGCGATTGCTGTCGCCTCCATTTCGTGCTGCCTATCGACTGTCCCATCCCAAACGCCCGCCTAGTCCCAGTGATATTACACCGATATCGAAGAGGCAAAAGCAAAAGAGGGCCCAGCCAAGGAGACGGAACGCAACAGCGAAAACGCCTGTGCGCACGCGCATCCTCCACCGCAGGAAACACGACGACACAAGCGGTACTGCAGCTCCTCGAAACGCAAACATTCTGGGACACCAACTTCACATCCACTGCAACCTATCGCAGCCTCTCTCTCTCTCTCTCTCTCTCCGATTTCCGATCCTCATAACGATACGCACACCCGCCTGCGATAGACACGTTCGCCAAGCCCGACTGACGTTTTCTTTCGTCTTCAATATACTCATCCCCATTCTGCTTCTTCCGGCGGCATCAGCCCGCTTGCCGATCGACCTGCCGACACCCGACGATGCAGCCACGGCGGACTTCTAGGCAGACTGGCAGAGACTAATCACTCCGAGGGAACCGTCCTGAGGAGCGTCGACCCAGGAGCCCGAGCAAGCCGCGCTTTGTTGTCGACGACCGCAGACGCGAACGCCAGATACAGAACACAGGACGGCTCCGTGACGCTTGCCCACCATGGACAGCGGCGCTGGACCGTCCGTTGACGACTCGCTCGATCCCCCGGCGCGCATCTTCGACCGGCTTCGCCAGATCGCTGGTTACACATGGGACGAGACGCGGCGGCCACTACACACAAGCTATGACAACTGGTAGGTTCTGACAGTGGAGGAGAAACGCGATGCCGGCAGGCCTCCGGAGGGTAACGGGGCGTTCAGCTGCCGGAATGCGCCGTGATTGTTGTGGCATTGTAGACTAACGTGATGGCTTCACAGGCATGTCTTCGGCACACGATTCGTTTCTCCTTACTCGACATCCTCAATCTCTACAGTCCACTCCAGCCATGTCTCGAGCCCATCGCCTATCGGCCGCATGGTCTCGAGCCGCACCTCCCCGGCTGACGACTTTCTCTTCTCACCAACATCTACCGAATTAGCGAGCGATGTCCACACAGCAAGCGCGTCCCCTGCGCCCAGCTCCGGCGCCTTGGCCACGGCGAACGAAGCGTTGGTTGAAGAGGCGGTGGTGGCACGTATATCCTACCATGTGCTGCGGGAAGAGCGATCTTTTCACATCGTCAAGAACATGAACCAGAGTGTTGACCCGAATGGCGAGCACATTGCAAAACCCGTCGACCTTCTGCGCCTGACGCCGTATCCCACCGACCGCGGCCCGCTCACGGTCGCGATATACCAGAGCCCCGGCCGGAGTGAGATGTCCAAATTCCTCGACCTCGGTCCTGCATTCTATTTTGCCCGCCGCGTTGGCGACTCGTGGGAAGCCTACATCAAGCCCAATATGAACCTTGGACCGCCCATCAGCCTCGAGCTCTTTTTGGAGTTTGCCATTGGTGCGACGCAGTGCCTGGAGATGATCCACCACAGTCAGAACATTGTGCACGGTGAAATCCGTGGTGATGCCTTCCACTTCAACGCAGACACCCTCCAGGTCAAGTTGGTTTCTTTCGGCTCCGGCCTGCGTTCTTTTGAGCACGGCCTGATGAGCACCGGCTGGTCAACATTATCCAAGGAGCTTGGTGCCAAGAACAAGCTGATGTACATCAGCCCGGAGCAGACCGGGCGTATGCCAGCTGAGCCGGATTCGCGCACCGACATCTACTCGTTGGGTGTCCTCTTCTGGACTCTACTGACACAGCAGCCCGTTTTCGAAGGCGAGCTGCCACTGGACATTGTCCAAGGGGTGCTGGGTCGCCGGATTTTCAACGTGTCCACGGTCCGCCTCGACGTGCCCGATGCCATTGGACGTATTGTCCAGAAGTGCACGGCCAAGAACGTCCATGATCGGTACCACTCGGCGAGCGGGTTGCGCCACGACCTAATCGAGGTGCGCAAATTCCTGGAAAACGGCGACCTGGCCTCCCTGAAGGACTGGCAGGTTGCTTCGAGGGACGTGTCATCCTTCTTTATGCTACCCACGGACATGGTTGGTCGCGAGGAGCCGCGGGAGCAACTGCTCGAGGTCATTGAGCGTGTGGCGAAGAGCCATGCTATAAATCAAAAGGGCGGCGGAAGTCGGGTTTCGGACGGCTCCAGCTTTTCGACCGAGTTTGCAGATGCGGCCGATGGGTCGAGTGAAGGTGGCGGCAGCTCCCTGGACGGTGCCAATGCACGGAGCGGCTCTTTCACCCATACCGTTGCGTCGGATCCAAGGGCCACTCGGGGCAGTTTTCACCCCTCCTTCCAGTCCGCGGAATCACACAACATCTCGGCCGATACCATGTCCTCGAATCACTCCAACCCACCTCCTGCCCGCCTGCCCCAGCGATCCTGGGAGCGCCACCAGTCCGTCTCATTTGACACCAAAAGCCCCTTGGACAGCATCCTCGCTGAACGGGAGGGATCCTCACGCCATACTGGCGGCTCTCTAACTGCTGATTCCGGCAGCCTTTCGCGCCAGTTGGGCTCTGCCAAGTTCCGCCGCCGCGGGCACTGCGAGATTGTCACAATCGAAGGTGCTGCGGGGCTTGGCAAGAGCTGCCTGGTTCAGTCTGTACTTAACGATGCACGGCGACGTGGGTACTGCGCGACGGCTAAATTTGACAAGGTCGGAAAGACGGCATTCGGACCCCTACTTGGCCTGTTGTCCTCGCTTTTCCGCCAAGTCTGGGGCGAACGGAACACCGACACGCCGTTTCACCAGTCACTAAAGCAGTACGTGTGGCCGGTCTGGCCCATGCTGCATCAGCTCCTTGGCCTCCCGGAGTTTTTGTTCAATACACCCGATGGAAATCAGCAATCATCCTCCCGGATGCTGTCCAGCCCGCACATGTCGAGCAGCTTTTACGGAAAGCATCCACGTGCGACAGACCTCCGGCGCCGCGGGTCGTCGCCCGGCTCTTCTGCGTCATCAACCTTTAGTCCTATGAGGAACGGCTCAGCACCTGGAAGCATACGGTCTTCGAACGCCGCCTCGCAAGATTTTCTCCGCGCGGGTGCAGCGACCAAATCTATCCGCCTCATGAACACCGTTCTTGACGTTCTGCGCATGTTCACCAGCTACAAGTTTATCTGCTTCAGCATCGATGATCTACATTTTGCAGACGACGAGTCCCTTGAATTGATTACGCAGATCATTGGTGCCCGTTTGCGCATGGTCATCATCATCACCTACCGCCCCGAAGAAATTTCTCCCGAGAAAGTGACAAAGATTTTGAAACCGCCCGACTCCGATGACTTAAAGAAAAAGGGAGGTCCGACCATCACCAGCATCCAGCTGCGTCCTCTCAATGAAGAGGAAATTATTCGATACGTGTCTATGACCCTGAGTCGCCCTGAGGCAGACGTCATCGCTCTTTCCGTGGTGTTGCAAGCTAAAACAGCTGGCAATCCTTTCTTCATGAGGGAAATGCTTAGCGCATGCTACCGGAAAAAGTGCATCACGTACGACTACCACGACAGCGTCTGGCGGTACGATCTGAACCGTGTATTTGAACAATTCCAAGGTGACAGTGATTATGATCTCCTGAACACCGATTTCGTCACCAGCCGCCTCATGGAGCTGCCGCCTGCGTCGCGAGCCATCCTCGGTTGGGCTGCACTCATTGGCAGCTCCTTTTCGTTCGACCTGATCTGCCACCTCCTCAGCGGCGAGTTCAACTTCATAGACGAGACTTGCCCTGCGCCTCTCAACGAGCATGCCCATGTGGCCTTCTCGCAAGGCGATGCCGTACAGGGCCTGCAGACTGCCATCCAAGCATGTATCCTCACCTCGAGCGAAACAGACGACGGTTTCCGTTTTGCCCATGACCGCTACGTGGCGGCTTCGAATGAACTTGCGGTCTGCACCCCTCGGAAAATGCATTATGTAATTGCGCGGACACTTCTCGAATACTATGGCGATGATCTACGGGTGCGGGACACGACGGCTGCGCACATTTGCGACTCTGTCGATGTCATCAAGAAGCGTGTTCTGAAGCGGCAGCCATACCGTCAACTGCTTTTTGATTGCGGCCGCATTGCGACCGAGAACGGAGCGCGCCCGACCGCCGCCAAGTACTACAGCAACGCCATTGCCCTTCTCCAACCCGACCCGTGGGAGGATGATGACGTTGATGCATCCTACGACGAGACGCTCCAGCTGTACCTTCGTGCTGCGGAGTGCTACCTTTACGTCGGTCATCATTCATTAGCAAACGGCATCTTGTCCACCATCTACCGATGTGCGAAACTGGCGATTGACAAGGCGCCGGCCTGGATTATCCAGTCTCGCATCTATGCGCAAGACGGAAACGCGTCTCTTGCGCTCGATTGTCTCAAGGGGTGCCTAAAGGACCTAGGCGTCTCTGTCACCGAAAAACCTACCTACGAGCAGTGTGACCGCGATTTCGAAAAGCTCGCGGCGCGCATCCAGGGTATGGACCGCCTTGATCTGCAAAGCCCGCCCAACTCTGACGATCCAACTTTGGCTTCGATCGGAGCTGTCCTGGCGGAGGCTGCCAGCATCAGCTGGTGGAGCGACGGTATTTATTTCTACCACCTGTCCATTGTCATGGTGAACATGCATCTCGACTCGGGGGCATACCCGCAGTCTGGCATCGGCTTCCTGCACATGGCTATTGTGGCCATCGCTCGCTTCAACCGGATCCAGTTCGGTGCCGACCTTGGCACCGCTGGTCTGGAGCTTCTTGATCGGTTCCGTGATCCTTTCACCATGGCACGCGGCTACATGATCTATGCGACCTTCGTGGGGCACATTCAGTATCCCTTATCCGTAACAGTCACTCAATTGGAAGGATCGATGGAGTATGGTGCATCGGCCGGAGACCGTGTTACTGCAATTCTTGGATTTGGCTTGACTGCCATGATGCGGTTCTTTGCCAGCGAGGTGTGCTCCGATCTCGAGGCGTTCTGCCAGTACTGCTGCGAGGAGATACCCAACTGGCAGCAGGATCCCCAGGGCGGCACGCTCTTGACGGCCGTCTGCCAAGTTAGCCGCGCCCTGCAGGGCAAGACAAACCACTCGAACCCTCTCGAGATCATGAACGACGACCAGCACAACTCTGTAGAGTACAAAGAGTGGCTACAGGCGTGCTCTACCAACGTTGATCGGCCATTGTTGATCTACGAAACCATGGAGGTTGTTCCGCTGTACCTGTATGGCCACTACGACCGTGTCATTGAGCTCAGTGAGGGTTGTATGGAGCGGCGGAATTTGATTCTGTCGTCCAGAAACACGCGCCTGGTCATGCTCTTTTACGGCCTGGCTCTGGCAGGACTAGAGCTGCGCCAGCAAGACTACCCACAGCCAGATGATGTTGAAAGCGGCAACCTGAGAGCCAGTCGTCTTGAGGCTACCATTGCTAAGATCAAAGAGCTCAGTCAAAGCATTCGCGACTGGGCGGCAGTCTCTGACATCAACTATTACCCGTGGTTCACGCTCCTCGACGCCCAAGTCTCGGAGCTTACGAGAGACTGTGGGCGTGCCATTAACCAATACGAGGAGGCTTTGGACCATGCCGCGGAGCACGACTTCCTCTTTGAGGAGGCTCTAGGCAACTATCTCATGGCGGGTACCTTCATTCGGAAACGTGCGCGGCGTTCGGCCCGCTCAGCATTGCGTGATGCCGTTGGCCTATACCGGCAACTTGCAGCTGTCGGTGTCGCCGACCGCATTGAGGAAGAGCACAGCCTTCTTCTGCGCGGACCGACGCGGAATCTTCGAACCCTGGACGCGGGCGTACAGACCGACTTTGCTGCCGACACGACCACTGTCCAATACCGTTCGATTGAAAACGAAGAAGGCCAGCCTACCGGCGACGTTATGACCGGCGGCGGCGAAACAAGCATGGCAGAGCTCAAGGGTGAGCGGATTGGCGTGTGGCGCGGCGCGATGCAGGCAGAAACGGAATCGGGTGCTGCCGGTCTCCCGGCACTGGACATGATTGACTTGCATGCCATCCTGCAGTCGTCCCAAATCATCTCGTCTGAGCTGCGCGTCGACCAGCTTCTCAAGACCATGTGCGACGTGATTCTGCAGACGTGCGGTGGCTCGGCGACGCAAGCCGCCATTGTCGTCCAGGATGAAGGCGGCTCGTCTTCGGACTGGTGCGTTGCGGCGAGTGGTGAGCCAGAAAAGGGAGCCGTCTCGCACCGGCCCGGTGTGCCCCTCAAGGGCACGTTCATCGTTGCCGAGAACGTGGTTCTGTACAGTATGCGGTTCCGTGAATCCGTGTTCGTGCCCGACTTGATTAGCGACGAACGGTTCGGCAACGTGAGCGACTGCTGGATACAGAAGAACCCGCACAGCAAGTCGGTCATCTCCATCCCCATCTGCCACGCTTCAAATCCCCTCCTAGGTGTGCTGTACCTCGAGGGCCTGCCAGGCGCGTTTACCGATAGAAACGTGACCGTCCTACAGCTCCTGGTCAACCAGATTGGCATCAGCTACTCCAATGCCCTGTCCATTAAGGCGATCGAGAAGGTGTCGGCCGAGAACCGATCCATGGTCTCTATGCAAAAGACGGCGCTGCGCAAAGCCATCGAGGCCGAGAACAAAGCCAAGGCCGCCGAGAAAGAAGCCAAGCGCAATATGATTCTCGCAGAGGCCGCCGAAGCAGAGGCAAAACGCAACGTCAAACTTGCTGAGGAAGCAACAAAGGCCAAGTCCATCTTCCTCGCTAACGTTTCGCACGAGCTGCGTACACCGCTCAATGGTGTCATTGGCAACTCGGAGTTGCTGCGGGACAGCAACTTGACGCCTGAGCAGCAGGAAATGGCCGAGGCCATCCGTCTGTCTGCCGATCTGCTGCTTATCGTGATCAACGACATCCTCGACTTCTCACGGATGGAGGCTGAGAAAATGAAGCTCTACATCACCGCCTTTAATCCCAAGGAGCTCATGCCGGAGGTCGTGCGTGCTGCATCATACCGCAACCAGGACAAGACAAAGGCGGGCGTTGTCGACATCATCAAGCAAATCAATCTTCCACCGGATCTCTTTGTCTTTGGCGACCCCGTGCGGCTGCACCAAGTGCTCGGCAACCTCATTGGCAACAGCATCAAGTTCACCGAGCGCGGAACGATTACTGTCGGAGCACGCGTGGAGTCCGAAACCGAGGGCACGGTGACGTTGACCTTCTGGGTCGAGGACACCGGCATTGGTATTCCGCCCGAGCAGCTGGCCAACCTCTTCCAACCCTTCAGCCAAGCCGATGCAAGCACGGCCCGCAAGTACGGTGGTAGCGGCCTGGGTCTCAGTATCTGCAAGTCACTCATCGAGACAATCATGAAGGGCAAGATCCACCTCGAGAGCGCTGAGAATGTCGGTACGCGAGCGTGGTTCACTGTGACATTTGACAAAGCTAAAGAAAACGCCACCGCTGGCGACATCCCGGCTACCGTGCCAGCCTCGTCGCCTCTCGGTGACGGCAACTCCTCGAGCCCCATCACGTCTTCGTTTAATCTCGAGTCAGCCCTATCAAACCCCGCACTGCAGAGATCATCCCACCCGCACCCGCTATCGCTCCGGACGACTATCCCTACGGCATCCCCGGGCGACGAGGTGGTCTCGACGAATCCGTACATGGACCTCAGCCACATTGACCACAACCAACTACGCGTGTGCATCGCAGAAGACAATCCCATCAACCGCAAGATCGCGATTCAATATGTGCAGCGGCTGGGCTACCAGACGGCCGATGCATATGACAATGGCCGAAAGGCTGTCGAAGCCTTGCGGGAAAAGGCCAAGGAAGGTGTGCCGTACCACATTGTATTAATGGACGTCCAGATGCCTGTCCTGGACGGATACGAGGCCACCAAGCTGCTCCGAAGGGATCCGATCAAGGAGGTGCGCGAGGTGCTGGTCATTGCCATGACCGCGTCAGCCATCCAGGGCGACCGCGAAAAGTGCCTGGCTGCTGGCATGAACGACTACCTTGCGAAGCCAGTAAAGTCTGAGGTGCTCAAGAGCAAGCTAGATGCGTACATTTCAACGCCACCGGGCAGCAGCCCGTACCCGACCAAAGACACATCCACGCCGCATGACTTTCGCCACAACGGCCATTTCCCCAGCCATTCCGGCGGTACTGCTACCGCTTCTACTTCGCAGCATCCGCCGGTACAGCACTCGGTCCACCTTGAAGCGGATCCCCAAACGAGCTTTCTCTCCAACGCATCGGATGCGCCCGTCACGAAGCGGCAACCCAAGAAGCTCACCAAAGCGCGGGCCAACAGTGACACCAATACCGCCGTTCCCAACGCAGGTCCCTCCCATACTCCTTCGCCGCCTCCCCCTCCCCCTGCAGCAACTGCTCCTGCCCCCCCAAGCAACCAGGACCGACTGAAGCCTGCGCCAGCTGTCTTGCAAAAGAAGAGTATGTCTAAGCGTCACGGCGGCAGCCACAGCCCTGAGAACACCGATAGAGGGAGCAGTACGGCGGCGAACAACGGCGACAATGTGCTCAGCAGCAGCAACTACCACGGCAATGCAACCGTTGCAGCTGACAACAGCAATGGGACCTCCGCCTATCCTCCAGCGCCCTCTAGTACCTAGCAGCTAGGCGATGATCGTTCAATCCTTTCCTCACTTCACTCTCTGTGTTACTCGCCGCATCATTTTCATTTTTCTTTCTTACCTTCCGTCTCTCTCAATGGAGCTCCAATTGGCGTCTTTTTTTAGGGTGTATATGACTATTTGTTTTTGTTTGTTTTCTGTTGTTTCATTTATACTTTTGTTTGGCTTTTCACAATGGAGTGCGCGGACTATATAAACCTGGGATGGGTATACCCTCTATGAGAAAAATGGAAAATGGAGCACACGGACAAGCACACATGGGATATATATGTGGCAGAAACATTGTGAGAGGAGGATTATTTGTGTGTTTTTTTACAAGTTCCAACATAGGAACGGAGAGAGGAAGTACACGCATCTGATGTTTATTCGTTTGTCATTTCGTTGCAGCGAATCTTGACCGTTAGGAGAGACAAAGGAAATAAGTAACAAAAACATAGTAAATACTTTTTGCCACAACGCATCATTGTTGTAAAGTGCAGCCTCGAAACTCCATGCTCAATACTACTGCTAGTGTAGATACGGAGTATGTATATTATCACTAGATGAACCACCCACCGTCTCCTGCCAGAATACAAAAGAACCGATATCTAAAGGAGAAAAAAAATCACGAGCGCCCTTTTTTGTGTATTGGCGTGCGAGGAAGCAGAGGGAAGAGGCCAAGCAATACCTTTCCCGTTGTTTTAAAAGAAACAAACAATTACGGCAGCCATGAACGGAAATAAACAGGAAAATAACGACCATAGGCCATTACTATATGGCAAGAGAGGGAAAAAAAAAGTAGAAGATGAAAAGTAAAATAGTCCCATATGGTTCCAGAGATTCCCCGTCCGAGCCTGTTTGTTTTGTTTTGAGTAGCCCCCAATTATCCTCCTCCCAATGCGTGAGACCGCCGATGCGATTGCCAGAGATAGGAAAGAAAGGTAAATAATGAACATGAAAAAGAAAAGAAAAATGCAGACGAAACAGAAACTGGCAGCACTTTGGACAAGATGCATGCCGAATTGAAAAGGCAGGAAGCAAGGTCGATCAGCCCGCACAGAAAATTAAGTCGCTCCCAAATAGTCTGCAGGAAAATGCAGCAATGAAAAGAGAAATGACAAGAAAGAAAAGAACAGAAAAAAGCAATAAGCCCCGACAAGAAAAGAGAAAAACATTCATATATATACAAATACATATACAGAACAAAGATCCGGTCGTAAAAATAGTACAGACAAATACAAAGAAAAGGGAAAGAAAATAAACACTGTCGCAGGTATCGCAACTGTTACAACGGCACAAAACAGCCAAACGAAAGGATTCGCTAATACCGCCCGATTCGAAAGCGAAATTGGATGTTGGTTTTGCGCGAGGCTGTAAGATTGATTTCGAGTGAAAGCGGCATAGCGACCTGGGGCAATCCTACGCCGTGGTTCGTCGGTGGCGGGCCCCCCCTTTTCTTGTCGATCGCGATATAGGTCAACCGCTGGTTGCGCGTATGGCGATTAAAGCATACCAGAGAGAGGGAGGAGGGACAGGAATAAAATTGGCGTAGTGTCCGGTGGATGGAAAATAAAAGAAGCCAAAATCGGCTCTCCAGGACAATTGAGAGACAAGAGTTCGGTTTCAGAAGCCGCCGTTTGTTTCTCACCCACGTCGCATCGAACCCGATATTGTTGAAAGCGTGGTGCAACCAAGCGGCTCTTGGGGGTCCGTCGCCCCATCGTGTCGGCATGTCGTCTCTTTGGTGTGGCGCGTCGCATGATCAAAAGTTGATAAGAGTCCGCTTCCAAGAGCCAGGTACATCACGCCCCGGGTGGCCATCGCCTTCTCTTTTCCATCTAATCACCGCCATCGCCGAGACCGCCAGTCGCGCTACCTCTCCTCTTCTCGTCGCTTTGGCGGTGGGGTGAACGGCGGCGTTCGCTGCCACCGCGCGAGCTTCGATCCGGCGCATCTCGTTGCCCTTGGCTGTACGGTCCGCTAGACGACGGCACGTCCTCCGACAAGAGGGATGACACGGTATGTCCCCCTCCGCTTCGGGGTTGCGATGGCTGTTGCTGCTGTTGTGATCGATTTGGTCCGCCTCCCTCCTCTCCTTCTCGCAAGGAGCCGGTCGCAGACGGCGGTGCCGAAGAATATGGCGATGGTGACATGCCTCGAGAGTGGCCCCCACTCCCACTACCTCCTCCGCCGCCGCTGCTTCCATATCCGCCTCGGCCTGCTCCCCTATATGACGATAAATCGCTACGTTGGCGGGCGTGTCCTCGGCGTCGACCGGCGGGCGGATTCGCTAACGAGCCTGAGCTTTGAGAGAAAGGCGGTGACCGAAATCGCTGGTGTGAGCTGGGCGGCGGCGGGGCTGGCTGTGGTCCGGTAGCCTTGCGCTTCTTAGGTGACTCGCTGACTTCAAAAACAGTTAATACGAAAGAACATAAACCTTCCCGTCCAAATAACCAGAAAACACTACTTATCAAGGGGGACAAACCTGGTGCCGTGGCCTGGCTTGAGCCGCCTCCGCTTCCACTCCCTCCACCTCCGGAACCTCCGCCACTTCCTCCGCCGCCACCACTACCTCCTCCAACACCCGGTGGCTGCCAATGGTGGAAGAGGATGGGTGGTGAAGCTTGCAAGTCAAGCTGTTGTTGCCCAAAGGTCCCGTGAGCAACGTTAGTGTTCAAAGTGGGCAAGTTGGAAGGTCCACCGCTGGCTCCGGCTGGCGGTGGTGCTCCTCTCTCGGGTCGTCCGCCAGACGCGGGCAAGGTATATCCGCGTTGGCGAGATGGTGACGGCGGATTCGGCGGCAAGAATGCTCCTCCTTGGGAGGGGCCAGGGCCCGAACCCCCTCCGCTGCTTCCAGGCCCGCCTCCTTCCCGGCCTCCAGGCCCATACGGTCCCTGTCCATATGGCGGTGGATGCTGGTGTTGCTGCTGCTGTTGTGGTGGTGGAGGGGGCGGTGGTGGTGGCTGTTGCGATGGCGGCTGCTGTTGTTGAGACTGAGTGTCCGGTCGCGGGGGTTCTAGCGGGTGGTGTCCTCCTCCGCCCGGACCTGTCAGAAGAAGTTGTGGATGTGATGGTTGCTGCTGCTGTTGTGGCTGATGATGCTGTTGCTGTTGCTGTTGCTGTTGCTGCTGCTGCTGCTGCTGATGTTGCTGTTGTTGCATATGATGCGGCGGTGGCGGCGGAGGTGGTGGTGGTAATGGTGGCGGACCATGCGGAAACATGATTTGGTGGGCCCATTCGAGAGCGGCCTGCGGCAAGTTGCCTCCGGCCATGCCGGCAAAGACGACTGGTACCATTGGTGGGGGGATGCCGCCGGCGAGCGAGGTCCGAAGGATCTCATGTTCGGTCCGTCGTTGTTCAAGGCGGAGTGTTTCCTGGTGTGTCCGTTCTTCTTCGGCACGGCGTTTCTCTACCTCTGCTTTGGCCAGTAGCCAAGCGCGCATTGTGTCGTCTCCGCCATGCTGTTGCCATGGCGGTGGTGGCGGGAGCTGCGGGGTGCCGAGTGATTGGGGATGTGGTTGTGATTGTTGCTGCGGTTGCGGTTGGTGGTGTTGTTGCGGAGATGCTTGTGGCGGGCCCGGCGGTGGTGCTTGTTGAGCCAGCGTCATGGCCGTCATGGCCGCCGGTGGAGGCAAGCCACGCTGAGGCGCTGACATTGGCTGGCTGGATGTCGTCGGGCTTCGATGATGGGATACGACGAGAAGGGTGTTTTGGTGAATGTCCCGGTCCCAGGAGAGTAGGGGCGGTGAGGGCTGAGAGGTATTTGGCGGAGTTGGAAGATCATTGACAGGCTGGTAGCCGTTGTGCGAGGGCTGTTTTATGGTAAGCATCCTTGTGTGTGGGAGGGGAGGGGGGAGAGGATAGGATGAGAAATTATGAAAGAGAGAAAGATGTGAGAAGGGGTGTTTGACGCCAGCAGGGTTACGAAGAAAACACCTGAGTTGGTGAATGCCAGGTGAGAGGAGGGGAATAAGAATGATAAACACCGACCGCTGCAGTGACAGGCAAAGAAGGCAAGAGGGGGGAGGAAGGGGAAGACAAGACGACAAGAAACAGGAGCTAAGGGCGTGGTGGAGGCGGTCTGGCTAGAGGGCAGATGCGATCGACGAATCAAGACGACAAGAAGCTGGAATAAGTATTCTAAGCGCAAAATGGTTGGCTTAAAGGCGATGGTTGTTTGGAAAAAGAAAGGCAAGTGCAAGGGGCCGCAAAACAGCCAGTGGCAGGTACAGGAGACGACAAAGATGCAAGAGTGCGTGGTAACCCAAGTGGGCAGGAAAAGGATCAAGAAAAAGAAAGTACGAGACAAGGCAAAGAAAGGAAGACAGAAGTACAAAAGAGGCAAAGAGATGGGATTGTCTCTAAAAGGAAAACGAGAAGGAAAGAATCAAAGAGAAACGGCAAGAGAGAGAGAGAATATAGAGGGCAAGTGCTCGAGCGGGAAGGGGATCTTAGTACCTTGAAATAAACAAGCTCTAGGTGGAGGTGGAGGTGGCGGCCAGCTCAGGACGGAGCGAGTCGAAGCGGTCGGGTAGATGATGGCAGGAGAAGGAAAGATGCCGTTCCCAGGCCGAAGCTCATGTGGGCATCGAGAGAGACAGCATAGAGGAAACCGAGAGAAGATGCAGGCAGTGGCTAAGCTATCTAGTACGGGATACAAGGCGATAGTTCGTTCTGTTGTGTCGTCGGGCAGCGTTCTTCGATATCGATTCGATTTCCTTTTGGGTCTTTTTTCCTCTCAGCGGGCCGCTCCAAAAAAAGAATGAGAATCCACAGATGACACGGAATGGGCCGTCAAAAAAGAAGAGACCAGAAGCGAGCACCGCCGGTGTGAGAAAGCGAAGGACGATACCGCGAAAGTGAGGCGTGGGGCAATGAATGGGTTTTAGTCAAACCTTTGGTTTGCGCTTGACGAGTCGAGGTTTTTCGTTTCTTCTTTTTGCTGTTGTCACCTGGCTGTTAGGCCCGGAAGCGGGTACGAACGGTGAGGGGCCAACGGCGGCGGCGGTGGCGGCGACTAACAAAGCCCAATATGGATGGAAATGGTGAGACAAAAAAGCGTGAGCGAGAGTCGAGAAAAGATGCGAAAGACGAGAAAAGACGAAGAGAGCGAGCGTCGGCGAGAGAGAACGGCAAGGCGTGGCTGGCGAAGGTGAAACGACTGAAAAACGTCCGGCTGGCGTGAGCTGAAGTTGGCCGTCAGACAAATGAGCGAGCGGAAGGAGGCAAACGCGAGAGGCGAGAAAGGGAAAACGAAAGTGTGGAGAGGAAAGGAAAAGTGGGTTGGGAGAGGAAGAGAAAACGAAGGTGCAGAAGGTGATGAAAGTGAAGGAAGTGAAGAAAGGGGAGAAAAGAAACGTGAGAAAGAGATCGTGTGTTTTCGGCCTCGTCCCCCTTTTCTGGAGGTTCCAGGTTTATGCCTCTTCTTGGTCACTCTTTCCTTTTCGTTTTTTTCTTTGCTTTTTCTCTTGTGCAGCTTCTTTCCTCTTCGGTCTTGGTGTGTCAACTTATATTTTTTTTTACCCTCCTTCGTTTGGCCTGTCCTGCTACTACCCTGGCCTGGTGGCCCTGTGGCCAAAAGTCGACGGAAGGAGTGATGGGGTGGTGGTGTAGGGGAGGGGGAAGGAGTGAGTGAGAGAGAGCGTGTGGTATGTGCGTGTGTGTGCAAGTGAGGAAAGAGCCAGGCTCGTTTTTACCTTTCCTGCCTAGTTGGGCGTATGTGATGTGCTTCGACAAACGTAGGAGTGGCGGCTACTCCTTCCTATCTGAAAGCCGTTTGCAATTCGTTACGGAAGAGTATTCGTATGTCGAAAGCACAACGCGTGCCAGTGCACCACAACAAGCAAACAATGTCTGTCGAGGAGAAATAGAAAGAGCGGCGGAGACAGAGCAAGAAAAGAAGAAACGGCCACCAGTAGGATATGGTCAAAAAAGAAAGAAGGGCTTTACGGAACGAGAACTGAAGAGAAGTGAAGAACGGGTGGGGGGGGGAAGAGCGAACGAGAAGTTCTCGTGGTAAGAGGAAGGAGCAAAGAGAGAGAGAGAGAGGGAAGGAAAAGGGAAAGAGAGAGAGGCCAATGAAAGCCAAGCTGGAAAGAGCCACCGGTGATGTGGTGATTGCCGTGGCTCGTGGGTGCTGTGTGTTTTGTGTGCAGGCAACTAGTGTTGACGAGGATCTAGCACATGAACGACAAGACAACAAAGGTTGCTGGCTGCGTGAGCTTTCGGTACAGCTTGGTTGACTTGATCGGCTCGGCCGAGGCTTGCTTATTGACCTGGTCCATGCACTGGGCGCTGGGACAGAAGAGGACAGGTCGACAACCGATGCGAAAAAAGGTGAAGTTGACAACCTACTGTTGACCTGTCGTTTGGCAGGGCCTTAACGGGTGTTGAGAGGGGTGTGTGAATCAGGGAGGAAAGAGATGGAGAGCCGAAGAAAAAAACAAAAGAGGAAAGAAAAATAAATAAATAAAAGAAACGAGCAAACGAGAACGAAAGAGAGGGCACTGAGAAAAGACCCGACCGAGAAAGGACAAGGACTGCAAAACAGCACGGACTGCCGCCGGTAGGTCGGGTTGTGTTGATTTATGGACTGGACTAAGATACAAAAGTGTGATACAGGATACCCAAGAACAGGGGTTGAGGGAGGCAAAAAGACACAGACGGCGAGGCAGAACGAGAGAGGACGGCCGCGGCGGATTACTTGCCAGGATGAAGCATGGCAAGGAGGGGTAGAGAACGGGGAGGGGGTGTGGTGAGGACGGAGGAGAGAGAGGGCAAGAGGGAAACAAGGAAAGAGAAAAGAGTGAGAGATGGATGAGAGAAACGCGAGTTGACGACAGGCGCGGCGAGGGTTATGCAAGTTGCATGGAAGACTGCGGACCGGGGATGGAAAACGGAGAATGGCTCTCGTGTTGGCTACTACCTCTTTCGGCCTTTTCGTAAAGAGTCAGTCTCGTTTTTGTCTTGGGCCTTTTGTCTAGTTCTGTTCTTCTACTGTTTTTCTCCTGTTATTTCCTCTTTTCTTGTCTTCCGTTGAAAACCTTGTCCTGTCACTTGCCCCTCTTATTTTCCTTTTATTCCCTTTTGGGTTTCTTTGCGTGATCCTTTTATCTATTTCCTTTTCTATCTGGCCCCCTCTCCTTTTTGCCTTTTCCTTTTTTAAACGACCACCGCTGTTGGCGGCCATTCCAAAGTGTCCCACGCGACCGGGAGAGACAAGGCTGGTTTCGAGCTGTCGTTGTGGGGAGGAGGAGGGACAAGGGGAGAGAAAGAAGGGGGGTAGGGGGGGTGGGTGAGATCAGTGCGGCCAGGCCAGGCCTGGCCAGTTTATTATCTGTTTTATGTTTTTGGCTCCATGAGAAGAAAAGAGGTGCGTTCGGCAGCCCTAGTTCCAAGGCGGCTTAGTGGAGGCACCAAAGCTAGATGTGCGGTCTGTGTCGTGTTGGGGGACGAGGGCAGACAGACGGTTGACAAGGATGCTGGAGCAGATCCCTCCAGCGTAAACGACGTACCCGGCAGGGGGCGAGATGGAAGGGGATGGGGGGAGGGTGTGGGCAAGAGATGAGGACATTGGAGAAGCTGGAGGGGCGTGTACGTACACGGATGGGGAAAGGGAAAGCATAAATAACAGGACAAGAGAGACAGAGAGGAAAAGAATAGAAAAAGAGCGCAGGCCGCTGTTGAAAGCTGAGCCACGGCCTGTTCGCCGTGCCGTAGACGTGCACAACATCAAAGGGCGGGTGCAATGCGGCTGTTAGACGCGGCCAGCGCCTGAGAAGAGTGTGTGAAGGTGAATGGAAAAACACAATAAAAGAGAGTCTAATAAATACGCTGTGCCAGGGCTACGGACAAGCACCGCAGCAAGAATGGGCCGTCGGTGTCAGTTGGCACCATCCTGCCGGCCTGAACAGGCCAGGCATTAGATCTTACACGCCGTCCTTGCATACGGTAAACTGCCTCTCACGCTCTGCAGAGCCTGCACGTCCCGGCGTACTCGTCATGGCTTTGTGCGTCGCTTGGGAGTTTGGGGTTTGGCATCTGCCACGGGCGACGCGAGGCCTGTCCTGTCGCCCGTCTCGTCTCGTCTTCTCGTGCGTGTGCTCATGCTAGAGAGTTGCAGCAAATTGGCAGGCAGGTGCTTGTTGCCTTTCCGTGCTCGTAAGATAGACAAGTGCATGGGGTCCATATGCACCGTGGTTGTCACCGGGGATCCCAGGCTCGGGCTTGGCCCAAGCGGGTGGCGGCCATGGCGGCGAGCAAAGAAGAGACCAGGCGGGCAAGGCAGGCCAAGAGAGACGCAGCTGGTAGTGGTGGTAGTGGCGGCGGCGTGGTGGTACTCGGTGCAAAGCACAAACTACGTAAGATACTGAGTACGTCGTAAGGATGATACCTTGCAAGATGCGCGCACGATGTGTGGCTTGCTGTGCCGCAAGGAGTCCGGCGAGGCGTCAGAAGATGTGCACCCCAGTTCGTCTCTAGCAGGTTGGGCAAAGTTGAGTCCAGCCTTGGCCTCTACTTCGTAATAACAGAAAACGTAAAGGGAAAGGGCAAGGGGGGCAAGGGTCATTCATGATTACGTCGGAACTGAAGGGAGCTCGGGCAGGAAGGAGGTGGAGGAGGGCATGTGTGCATGGGTGGAGGAAGGAGAGCAGGCCAGCGTTAGCTTGCGGTGCGGAGATGTGTTATTTTGTTGGGTACGTCGTAGAGACACTACTACGGAGTAAGTGTCCCTTGTTCCGCCTGTTTGAGAAAGCGCACTTTTGGGGGTTATTTTTGTCGCGCGTCCGCGGAAAGAGCTGGCGTGGCGTGTCGGCGGTGGTTGCGGATTCCGCAGACGGCGGTTTGGGAATCTGCAGTGATCTCTGTCAGCACACGAAACGGGAAAGTATCCTAATATCGTACGGCGTGATGGTTTCGCATTGCGGAAAGAGCTGTCCACTGATCTATGAGTTTAAGGGGGGCGGCGCAAGGAATTAAAAAAAAAAAAAAAAAAAAAAAAAAAAAAGGCATGAGGGAAAGAGCCAACGAGGCTGCAATAGAGCTCGTACTTATTATCCACTTGGCAACCAATATATTGAAAAGGACAAAGAAGCACAAGAAAGAGCGACCGCCGCTGGCAAAGATGCAAGTAAGATACAAAACTTCGACGATGACAAAAGAAGGAAAGAACGCCCCTGGCCAAACAAATGCCCAATGAGGAAAGACGGAGACCACACAGCGCGCGTCCTGGGACGACCCGGCGAGGAGAGAGATGAAGGGGGCAGGTGCGGACCCTTTGCGCATGCAACTGCTAGGGGTTGGGTCCTGCTCCATAGCTGGCTGCGGCTGTCGCAGTTTGTGGTGCTGGAGTGCGTTTCCTCTTTATCCTGGCCCCAGCTGTGCGCTAGCTAGCCTCGAAAGGTGGGTTGTCTAAGGAAGGTAAGTTACGAGTCTGAGTTCGGCGTGCTGTCCCGTTGCACGGAGCATGAGCACCGCCTGTGAAGAATACGGCATATTCTGTACTACCGACGTACACAAGCCTGAGCGGAGTACTTGCACAGAAAGAGGGCTTATTTACACATATTCTATGAACACCAACGCCCTCTTTACCACGATCCCTTTGTCTCACCCGACAACTGCATTCCGCTGGAGATGGAAACGGCAATTGGGAGAAAGAAACAAACAAGGATGAAGACACGAATATTCGGAAAGGGAAAGAGAGAAAGAGAGGAAGAGAAGAAAGAATGTCGAGAGAAAGAAGATGGACAAAATGGACAAATCAAAAAGCAAGAAAAAAAACTTGAAACGAAACATCAAAAAGCAAGTTGGCCCCCCTCCACCGATGCCACGCTTTTTTTCACCTGCTAAAGTCCTTGCAATTTCAGCGCGCAGCTCACGCGGGTCTTAGCTTCTTCGGTGTGGTTGTTGTCAGATGAAAAGGCTGCTGTTCCGTGCAAAGCACCTCCCTGCACAAGACAACCAGATACGACATGTCTTGCAGCTACAAGTACTTTGACTCTAAATTTTGTGCTGTCGCCTTCTCATCGGACGGTTCCCCCGGAATATTGTTGCGCGGTGGGTGTGCGAACCATGGAACAAGCAGACGCGGAAATGGCGGGAGGCCAGAAAGGACGAGCCTTTGGTTGTCTTCTCTCTAGTCTGTTTTTGGTGTGCGTTTTTGTCTCTGGCCTTCCTGAATGGCGCCGTCTTGTTTATTTTTATTTCGTTATTGCCCAGGTCGTATATTAACGAAAACAAACAAGAGGACCAACGCGTGAGGCCAAAATGGCGACCTGGAGGCCCACATCGAGGCCCAAAAGAGGGCCCAGCGCAGGGAAAAGAGGGGAAAGAAATAGAAACGGTTGAGCAAGGTAAGATATAGGTACATATTTGATTGTCCAGTTTACAGCGACCCTCAAGGTATCAGGCTGTATCTTATCTGGCTGCGCTGTTACACTGGTGGAAAATACACGGATTGTTCATGGAAGCACATATTTTATAAGAGCATTCACAAAGAGTAAACGAGCAGGGCGACGTTGTATTATCACGGGATAAAAGGACGCGGGAAAAAAATTAAAGAATCGTTCTCGTACGGCCATACAACGGTCAATAACGAGCTAGCGAGAGGCGGCCAGTTCAAGCGGCCAGGCCAGGCCAGCCACCGACTTTGCCCGATTGCGTCCCAAGGGTTAGAGCAGTCCGATCAGGGCTGGATGGGTGAAGCCATACAGCAGCAGGCTATGGCCCTCGGAGTGTGGGCAGGAGGAAGTGGCACGCAAGGAGAGAGAAAAAGAAAAGAGAGACAAAAAGATCTCGCCGTGCCACATGAACAGACCAAAAGAGTTCGTGGAAGTGAAAGGCCTGTCAATATCCACATTTGTTTCCCAGTGACGCCCAGGGAGCCAGGTCAGACCTCTGTCTTCCTTCTCCATTCAAAATTCCCCTGATCGACTCTGGACCCCTGTCGATGTGCAGTGAAATGGGCCAAAATGGGCCAAAAGCGAGCGTCGTTGGCACGAGCACACCTGGGCGAGCACATGGGCAGGGTGAACCGCGGTTTTAGCTTCGACGTTGAAGTCCAGCCGGTGGAGCCAGCGATGGAACCAGCACAAAAAGAGAAAAAGAGCGAAAAAGACGAGACTGGCTGACTGGAAAACAAAAGAACTAGCAGGGATCAGCCAGTCGGTTTACGGAGGCGTCCGTCTGGAACGCGCTATTGCTCTTCATTCTCCATCCACATGTATCAAGCCATCCAAGGTGAGAAGGAGCCGAAGAGATCGTTCGCAGAAAGTCCAGCAAGCCTAGAAAGCCCCGCCAGAAATGTCTAAAAAGAGAAACGGCCCTAGGATGAGGCGGATCCCAAAGTGCCCAAGAGGCCAAGAGGAACGGCAACGCTCGTTTGGAGTCGCCAAAAGAGGCAACGAGCTACGAGACAAGCTTCTCCCCAGATGGGAGGGGAGGAGACGAAATGATCAAGGACGGAAGGGATGAATGGTGAAGAGGAAAAAGAAGGAAAAATGAACGAGAAATAAAAAGATGAAAAGTGTCAAAACATTATTGAAATTGAAAAACAAATAAATAAATAAAAAGCGAGAAAGCAAGAAAGCAAGAAAAAGTACCTCAGATACGATGGCAACAACAACCATCTGCAGGACAGCCCACTATATATGCACTACAACTGCACTACTACTTGACAAATGCACGCGCAGAAGAAAATCATCCCAGCTGCATGCCTTGGCCGTCATCAACAACAAGAAAAGAAGAAAAATCGCGACAGCAAGGGGGCTCCGTAATATTTGTCACTTCTCTTCTACATAACCAGAACGCGTATCGTCCTTTTCACTTTTCGCCACCTATTTTAGGTACATATGTATATGTACAACGTACATCACATCACGCATCATGCCGGAGACGCGAGATGAGATGTCGATTCCCCCCCACCCCAAATGAACGCAGGACGCAGGACGCAAGGCGCAAGGACGCAAGACGCAGGATGTCTTGCTTTAACGCCATTTTTTTATTCCGGCCGGCCTAGCTAGGCCATTGGTACATACGGTAGGCGGAGGGGGATAAGATACAAGGAGAGAAGAAGAAAATAAGTAAAAAAACGCGCTCCGCAATCTGGCTTGGCCGTTGGAGGATCTGTGACAGCGATACGCGACGGCGAGACAACGACGCGAGGGGGGCGTGTATGACTCTGACCGAGTTTTTGTAAGTCGTGACGAACAAGCGGGAAATAGGAGGGGGGAAGAAAAGGAAGAAAAAAAGAAGCAAGGAAAGAAAAAGAAACAGTGAGACAGCCCGGCACATGGTGTTCGAGTGAGACATTTTGTGTGCTCTTGTGCACTGTGCCCTGTGTATTTGTGTCATCCGTGTGTCTCTTATGTGCCCTTTTGTTTGAATTTCTCTGGTTTTGTTCTTTTATATCTTTTTCGTCTTGATAACGGCGGGTTGCGACATTGCTGTATGGCTGTGTACTGCCGCACTTGTGCTTTGCATCTCTGTTCAAATCACGAGACGACACTGAATATTACAGTGTAATCCCGAAAAGAGCTGGCCAAAAAGGGGAAATGCGAATCTAACTCGATGAAATAAATAGCGGCTGTTGTCATGTCGGTAATTCGAAGACGATCTTTTTTATTGTTTTTTTTTCCTTTTTTACAAAAAAAAAAGAGGAAGAAGAAAAGATGAGATGACCATTTTCTTAACTTTCTTTCCAATTCTCTCCCTTCCCGTATTACCGCCGATCTACCGCCGGCCCTCGACCGATCACATGCCACTAGACGCCCGGCCGGCAGCTTCTTTTTTTATACCAACAAGCCCTTGCACTCTTTTTGAACTTGTATTGTTTCTCGTTTTTTTTCTTGTCACTGCGGTCTGCAAGCGCCGGCGTGCCAGCTATTATGCATAAATCGTCCCGAATAACAGTTGTTTTCATTCCACTTTTGCGTTTTCCCACACAGTGACAGATGGGGAAATAATAGCTGAGCAGAGTCGCATTCACGGTGTAGGAAACGCGGCAGCGCAGGTTTAAAAATAAAACAACGAGACTGGACCAGAGAAAAGTAACGAATAGCTATGCCGAAAGCGGGAAAAGAAAGGAGAGGCTGGCAGGACCGGGGCCGACCGGTTTTAAAAATAAGAGCAACTCATACCACCCAGAAGTGGTCGCTCATAGGACGACTAAAGCCAAGGGTCCAGGGGCCTGCCAACCTTGGTACCGGCCGTTTGCCGTGCACGAACGGCTGATGAGGCCGGCAAGAGCGATGGATAGATTTAGGTGTTCGTCGGGCTTGGGCGGGGGGTAACAGAGGAACGGTGGAGGTGGAAAGATGGGGGGAAGAAAGCCCTACACAAGGTTGCAAAGGTGGGCGGCTGAGACATCATAGGAAGAGGACGGCGTGGTCCGTGTGTCTCTTGATGTTGAAAGGTGGGAGAAGCATGAACCTGGCACATAAAAACAGCGTGGAAAAAAATACTCCGCAATAGTTGACATTTTATTTTTTGTTTGATGTTATTTCGATCGCCTCTAACCCAGGCAAGACCTACATGGTGTATGAAAGCAACGTTGACCGTGCGGTCATTGTGTCTGCGGTTCGCGGCGACCATTCATCGCCGGAGTGTCACAGTCGTATTAATAGCCCAAAAGCTAAAGGTTGTGAACAAAAAAAAAATGATACAAAAGGATGGATGGCCCGTGCGTCGGCTGGGGGAAACACCGAAATCTGCACCGGCAACACACGGAACATAGGACGGGGCACAAGAAACTGACGACCTGCAACTAATGAGACTGTCACTGTGACTCTGACTTGAGGTCTGTAATGGGAAGTAAATAAAACAAACAACCTGGGAAAATAGGGCAATGAACTTAAGTTATTTCAAACAGTGTCAAAATTGCTAGAAACCCTGCTGTTTTTCTGTTTGGCCTTTTTTATTTAGTCTCTCAATGTTTATTCTTCAACCACCCTGAGAATCACAAAATGTCTCTGCTGCACGCGTTGTATCACAATAACCCGTTTTCTGGGAAGACAAAAACCCCGACTCATAAAATAAGGTCGGCCACGCTTCCTGTCGAATTCCTGCCCACCCTCGTTTTTCTTCCCTGCCCGCCCCTGCTCTTCATCCCCCCGGCGCCACACCGACGGGCATCCCAGAAACCGTTCCTTCCCGTGTCTCTGTACGACTTAGGCAAAAGAAAGTACCAAAGCAGAAACAAAAAAAAGACGTACGCCTCTGTTCATACGGGGCTTTCTTTTCCCCGTGCAGCACCGAGAATATAAAGGAACAAACAGGCAGCGGGGCACTCGTAGGGAGAATAAGCTTGCGAATGCATGACTACGAATACGGTCGATGTTCTGTTGGCATTTCCCCAAATATTTTTATTTCCTATTTTACCTCTTTCCCCTTCTACATGTCCCAGAAAATCTCACAGAGATGGAAGAAAAAAATGAAACAGTTCTCGTGAACCAACTTGTAGATTCCGTCTTTTAAACTTATACTTCGTAGTGTATGCAGCATATCTTACCTTTTCTAAACTTGATAGTTTCACCTGTGAGGCTCTCACCGAATATCTAGTTTTTTTTCCTGTGTGGACAATCAAACAGGAACTACAGCTGGATATAAATAAAAATAGAAAGACCAGCTGTACAATTCACATTTTGTAGAGCCGCATTCTTTTTTTTTTTTTAATTATATTATTTCTTCCATATGCTCCATCTCTTACTATACTTTGACTACTTGTACTTATTCTCATTTTTGTATACGGCATCTGTTTCGTTACCATGGTTGAAAACCAAAAAGCGCGAAGGACATAGGTACACGCAACCTTTATTGCCTGTTCTGCTATTTCACCTATCACGACGTACTTGTCCTGTGTTTTGCCCGGCCACACATTTTTTTTCAGTTACAGACAACGTATGGAGTAAGATGGGGGTGATGTCGTGCGCCAGGGCGAGCCGTTGTTGACAAACGTTTGGTTAAGGTGACCTGATCGACAAGCAAAGGAGAGGGGGTGTGGGCTAAAACAAGTAAAAAATGAAAAGAAAGAGGAGAGAACTTAGAGTTGTCTCGAACGGAAATATGAATCAAGTGGACAAAGAAAAAGGTCGCGACCAAGTCCAAGTAAACATTTTGGCGGCCAGCAAGGCCTATGCAATTAGCCGCCTAGGCTCGCTCTCGCTGCTTTTCCTCAACCGAGCACGTCTGCGGCAAAGTGCATGACCGCTGCAGAAGCTGACACAGAACAAAAACGCCTCGCCCCTTCATTCTGTTTTTTTTCTTCTTTTTTCATTTTTTTTTTTCAAATGTGTTTTGCTACTGTTCTTTAGTTTTCTTGTAAATATCTTTCTTCAGAGCCCGTTTTCATGGACAAACATGGCACGTGCTGCTTCGGCCTCTTTTTCAGCTCATGAGACCAGAAACCGCCGAATATGATATTATTTCACATATTATTTTCTTTTTTTGTATATCTCCCTTCTCAACTCAGGAAGACGCCGAGCGACCAGACTTGCTTGACTGTCCCTCACCTCTCATGGCTCCGGGCTGTGTCCTGGTAGTATTTGCGCTTTTTCCTTTCCCCCTTTGGTGCATCGGCCCCCCTCTCCCATGCTCCTCTTCATCCTTCACTACGACCCTACCAGGCGCCAACTCACCTTGCCCTGTCGTCAACAAAAGGGAAAGCAGGGCCACTGGGGGCTGGGGGCTTGGGGAGGCGAGGCCCATTTCAGACCAGGTTTATCCCATACATGTATCGTAGCTGTTCCCTTGTTTTTGCTTTGTGCACACCACTCCGTACTTGTCCGGTTTTGGGATGTTGCCGGGCCTGAGGTCCACCGTCCATGACAAGCCCATCGAGAGACACCACGTCTTGGGGACCACACTGCACACTGCACGCTGCAACCTCTGGGACAAAAATACGTCGTAGCTCGAGACCGATCGACAGGAGACACAATACCGAGTGCACCGTCGGCGCGCTGTCTCTTTTTAGAGAACTGGCGTCGTTTTGTGGATATTACACGATCATTTGTCTGGATATGTCAGATATGTCATTGAGCGACTGCTTGTAAACGGACGCTCCCCGCGGACGTGTCGTCTCTGCCAAGAGCTCAGCTCGGTTACGAAGTCCCCTTCCTTTGGACAAATTTCACGTTTACCGGAACTCGTCTCGCGTCTCTTGCAAGAGCCATTACTGACATTTGTCCCAGAGGAGAAATAGGGTTGAAGGAGAAATAAAAAGGGCCGGCCCAGACTCAACTCTAGAGGACCCCCGGCCTTGTTTGTTCATGACAGACCTCCCAAAAGATTTTGCTCCCTTCCCGTGATGTGCGTAAGATACGAATACGGAGCACAGCCATCATTGTGGCGTGCTTGTTTTCTTTTCCTTAAAAAAGACAAGAAAGGTCCTCTTCAGACACCCTGGCCTTCAAGACCACAGACTGGGAGGACGTCTGAAATAAATATGGAGCACATATCGTCGTCAGCAGGGTAGTATTCTCGGTTGGTATTTCACGCTTTTTGTCTCCCCTCCTCCTCAGCTTTCAATCCTCTGACAAGGGTCCTGGTTGTCCCGATGTTGCGCTTGGCCCGATGCGCCACAACCTGAAACACATAGAAAGTCTCTCTCTTCTCTCTCTCTCTCTCTCTCTCTCTCTCTCTCTCTCTCTCTCTCTGTTGCTGCTCTTATGTAATAATCCGCGTTTGCTTTCATCGCCGACCTTACCAAACTCCCTTCCCGTTGAAAAGGTCTAAACGGGAAATAATCCGTTCCTGGCACCCCTCCCTTCGTCCTTCCCCTCCAAAACGGGAACAAGCATTCCCACCTGTACTCCGTGCGTCTTATAGGGCTATCATACATGTATCATGTTTGTTTTTCGTAGGAGAAATGTGAGCAACGTGATATGAAAATGCAAAACAAATAAACGAATGAATCAACTGGCCAACTGGCCTCACCGATTTTTTGTTTTTCATTTCCAGAGCTCGTCAAAAGGTGAGGGGATCGGCTCCCCACAGGCACGAAGAGAAACGCTTGCCACGTCGTATACGCCAAGTTTCGGTTTTAGGAGTCCTGAACTGTTTTGTTTACCGCCTCTTTCATCCCTTTTTCTTTTCTTTTTTTTTTTGGTCTCCGTTGAACGACTGGGGGGATGCAAGGCGTCCGAAAAGAACAAGCGGGCCACACACAAGGCCGTACGCAAAAACAAAAATCCAAAAAATTCGGAGGGTTAATTAATTCCTCCGTATATTACATATGTTGCCATCGGAAACGGGGGCCAGGTCTAACCAGGTTCGTGAGTGCCTTTGCAAATGACTCCACATGGCTTGCATCTGTTTGAGGTTTTGTGGCTTGAAAATCGAACGAAAAGAATTGAAAAGAACGATATGGAACTTGGCGTGCCTCTGAAAAATCTGGCCTCTCTCCGCCACCTCCCGCGATCCTGTTTATTTTTTAATTGCTTTTTTGAAGACATTTGTGGTTTCTTTTTCTCCTTCTTTATCACGCAGTAGGTTGTGGCGCTTGTTTTCATAGCATTATGCAATGTTACGCTGCAAGCGAATACGGAGGGGGCGTTTTGGTCACGACACAAACCAGGTATGGCCAGGGCTAGACGAGTATGCAAGCTTGCAGGACGGAAGGATGGAGACGGGGCAAACATCAGAAAAAGAGCTGACAGGACGTGACAGGACGTGACAGGACGTGACAGGCGTAGGATAGGCCGGGGTCGTTGTTGTTTTTGCAGTTCAGCTACTGCCCCTACAAGGTTCGTCCGGGTCGGCGGCGCATCATGCAGCCGTTTGTGGAAGGAAGGCGTTAAGAAAGAAGAGAAAATATGAAAACAAATTTAAAATCAAGGAGAATACAAATGAAATAAAAAAACTAGTACCAGCAGAGTTGGGCACCAGATGCTACATGAGATGAATTTAGACAATGGTAGATGGTTGCCAAATGTCTTTGAGCCCTAACTATGACATGCATATGGAGAAAATACCAGACGACAAAAAAGGATGCAAGTATATTACGATATCTCAAGATCCAACTTTTATGACATCTGAGAACCAAAAGAAACCCGAACGTTAGCCTGGATATACCCTGTCTGTTCTTGGTGACTTCCGGGTTCATGGAAACACGAGAGAGTCAGCCACCACACATGACAGTAGCGGTGAGAAACGAACGGGCTGAAAGAAAGATGCAATATCAGGAGACCAGAAACTATATTGGAAATGGACGAGGCCCCCTTCACCTGAACGGGTAGCTGCTTGAACCGTTTAGGCAGCCTTCCCGTTTGAGGGTAGCCATATTCAGCAAACGATCCGTACGTGTTATAGATATTGCGAATCATGATCAGAGCCTGACCACTTGGCACACTTGGCTGATCAGTGAGGTGGCAGGCTTTGTATTTGAACATTTTTCAACGAAATAAAATAAGACCATGGAAGAAAAAAACAGAACCGAATTTTTGACCAAACCTGAGCAAAGGCTCCGACGAGTGGAAGATATCTTTTGGGTGCTTTTCAATATATTATATTGGTGGACGCTCTCAGCGTAGCTTCCTAATACAGACAGAGCCTACTGAACCTGCTGAGCCCACTGACGATTGGCGGTACTCACCACCGCTGCAAGCAGTTTAACTGCCTGAGGGTTTACCCGTTCAGGCCCGTCTTGCGCTGAGCCAGGCTCTAATACTGCGTTAGACGTGCAGCGAAGACTCTTGAAGAGCCTCCACTGCTGTTTTGGCGTATAAGTTACCGCCCGAACCGTGTTCTGTCCGAGCCGGCCGCGCACCGCCGTCCGAAAGAAGCAAGTGGACACACCTCATAGGGCTGGCGACGGGGAACTCTGTAGGCACTTTGTAGAGAATGTCAAGATGAGGACGAATCCGCCCCCAAAAAGCCATCAGCATCCCGCTGAAAGAAATTTGAGCCTCACTCTGTGAATGAACTCAACTCAAAAGTGTCTCAGGGCCGTATAGATGATCAACAATCGAAACCCGCATCTTGTGTAAGATTGTCGCCATCCACTCTGCCACGGTTCGGTGATATATGAGAGTAGGTCGTACGAACCGTGAATGTCCCGGTCCAAAATATGCCCCGTGTCGGTGGTACTCCGGTGACGCCGTCGATGTTCCCGGGGACTGGACATGTTTCACACCGGTGGACCTGCGCCGGTGCTCACCGTCCTTTGATTCTCGGTGACCTTTGATATTGACGAACGAATCTGCAATCCTGCCCTATGTGTCACGTATTTGAGAATGTTTTCTTTCCTTTTCCGCACGGGATCTAACGATCTTGGTTTGGGTAGTCTACCACGTCTTCGGCCCAACACGTCTTGGCTTTTTTATGCAAATAGCTTGCAGAAGGGCCCAACCCACGAGACCGAAGTAACCGAGACAGAAGGAGCCGAGACCAAGGAAAGAAAAAAAAGCAACAAGTGGGAAAATGGCAAGCCAGAGTCATGGCCGCTAGAGACCGACTTGGTTCATGCTGCCCTCCCGATGAAGGGCTGGGGCTAATACTCGCTAATATCCACTGTTTCGGTGAACAAGACTCAAAGAGCATCTCCGGCCTGATAATCGTTGCCGTATGGATGCTACTTTTTAAAAGCCTCATGTCCCCGTTCGGCGCATTACGTATGCAGCAAGCTGGGCTGTTCCAGAGACAGCATCTCGATGTCCTTCGTACTTATATTGTAGCTTGCGCTCCAACCTAAACTTGGACGGCGGAGCGACGACTGCGAGCAGCCAAAATTCCCATGGACGAGCACGTTCGGACGTGATCGACGACAGCCCACAAGGACCGATCACGACACGGGCCATATGTCGTCTTCTTGAGGCAGCGTCGACATAGACGAATAGTTTCGTTTTGACAGGGTGGGCTAGACACGCCTCGTCCTCTTGAACAATGAACGCATCAAGGCATCCCGATCAAGACCGTGCCACCTCCTTTTAAAAGCCTCTTGGGGAACCAATTTAAAGTCGTAAGAAGCCTCGAGAGCTTTTCACTTTTCGGCATCTGCTCGACGTTGTCCACTCTCCATTTCGAGAATAGTTTCCGTTTCCATTTCGAATTCATCCACCTTGCAGTGGAACAAACTAATAACGTGGAGAGCACGAAAAAATCCTCCGAATTGGGGGGACGGACTATCATTCTGACCCATACCCTAGGCGAAAGGGGAGAAAAGGGAAGAAATTAGGAAGGAGAAGGGCACACTATTCGAGAAGAAAAAAAAGCAATGGTCCGAAGAAAAGAGAGCTTATTCATGCCCGTTTTGGCATATTGGCGAACTCCCAAGCTGAGGCCTCCTTTTAAAGAGGTGGACATCGGGCAAGGCTGCGCCAAAACTGAACCGGGACAGTCAGAAGGAGGGCCAAAGGAGAGGGTCGTGCTACTCATACAGGCTGGGGTTCGGGGAGCAAATAGTCTTGCGAGGGAAGAGGGCAGACTACACATAGTATGGCGATGGCATTCTGCTTCCGGTCGCTTTCCTTTTACAGTATTGATTGTTTTGTGGGAGAGTTGACAATGTAGCCTCAAGTGCATCGTACGTGGACCGGAGCAATCTAAAAGAGGCACAAAGTAAATAAGGTAGTCTCCAACGGGGAAGAAGGCAAGGCCGGGCGTGTACTTGTGTAAATGACTCTCTAGTTCCATTTCAACGACTGTAAAAATTAGTTTAAGTAGGTCCTTCTCGTCTTCTTTTCGTTTTTCTGATGGAGTGTATTCAAATTCATCGGAATGTCCGTATTGAGGTGTGCGGGCCATCCTTTGTCGTGGGCTGTTGGTTCATGTCTTACCTGACACTTTTTTAATTGATTAATACACCTTGCGAAAGAGGAGAGGGTGGCTCGGCAGCATCCAGCGAAAAGAGGAGGAGCGGGCAAAGGAAGCAGCGGGCGGGCGGGAGGATGAGGGAAACGCTTCGTCAGCCGAGCAACTAAAAGAGAAAGAAGAGAAGAGAAGAGAGGACAGGCGAGAGAGGACGGAACAGCCGCACACGGGAAGGGATCGACGCGATGCGAAGACAAAGAGAGGGGGGACGGGGAGAGATCGAAGGGAGGGAAGAGCAACGAGGGAAGAGAAAAGGAGTGGAAGGAAAAGGAAAGAAAGAACACGGCACAGTACCGCAAAAGATGTGCTGCTGCCTTTCTGCCCTCTCGCCTTTGGACGGTCTCTTCCAATCTTATCCTGCATTTGCATGTATATCCTGCACGCAATTTGGGCCTCTCTTTTGGGTCGCCTTGACTACTATCTGTTGTTTCTGTTGGGGTTGCATTGTTCTCGATCAAGACAGAACGAGAAGAGGGTCGGCATTGCCGGAAGACTGTGTTGGGGCAAAAACTGGCTGTTGTCGCGTTTGCTCTAGAATCTTTGCCATGCAAAAGCATATGCGGCACAGCCGATGCGCATGAACGCTGTTCTTTGTTGGTTTGTGCATTATATTCTTATTTTTTTTGGAGCCTCCCCTCAAGCATCTTGACATTCTATGCCACTCATCTACTGTCAGTCTTTGCCGTGATGTATTTATGCACCTCTCCAAAAGAGGGAGCGAATGGGGGATGTAAGACGGCAAGGTATGATGAGAGACGAGGGTGGTCCGCGCGCGTTGGCGATCCATGCTCAGTGATTTGCAGGGCTGCCCTTGCCTCCGGAGGGGGGCAGAGAAGCGAGAATGGCCGACGAGCGGACGGTATGCGGCACGAGGTCGACACGGCGTAGCGGCACAGGCCTCTTTTTAGTGTGAATAGAATATGTAAGAGCGCACGTACAGGCACACAGGCACACAGCGCACGCACGCACAGATGCAACACTTTGTTGATGAGGATGGACAACTAAACATAGAGGGGCGAGCTTAGAGGCAAACAACATACAACGTGCGGCACAGCAGATCAGATGTACAATATTGTAAAATCAAAACGTGCACAAACAAGAAGCTCATGCAGTTACGACCTTTCTGGAAGGAGGGGAGAGCTTGTTTTGGTCTTCTTTTTTTAATTTGAAAGCTCTCATGCATATACGAGATGCAAATGCACATGGGAACATTGTCAAACAAAGAGCCTGCTGCGTCACTGGAGATGCTCCCGAGATTTCAAAAAAAAAAGACGCTGCGGTGATCGGTATAGAACAGCGGCAATAACTGTGTGTCTACGAGGTAGAAGAAGACAAATATAATAAAAAAAATGGTATTTGAAAAGAAGAATAAGACTAAAATTAAAAAGGTGTGTAGTGAAGGTATATAAGATATAAAAAAGTAATCCGGGGGGTATCTTGTAGGGGATATTTCGAAATGCTATGGAAAGGGGGAATGAGAAGGGGAAATAAGGAGAAAATAGTAAAGTAAACAAACGAAAAATGACAAAAAGGAAAAAGACAAATGAAATGACGTCAAAGTCGTGGGACGCGTTCCCTGAACCCTTCTTTTCGTCGTACCAGAACGCTTGAAACGAAGGAGAAGAAAAATAGAAAAAAATAAAACAAATGAAAATCAAATGATCGTTGGTCCCATCAAGTGTTGCTCCGCGCTCTCTACTCTTCTCTCTCTCTCTCTCTCCCTCTCTCTCCCTCTCTCTCGGAGTCTACCTCCTCGCCTTCCTCTTCTGGTAGCGCTTCCACTCGGCGTGCACCACCTTCATCAGCAGGTCCTCGTCCTTGATCGGCACCCATGACGTCACGGCCTTCATGGCGTTTTCAAAGTCGGCGTCCAGCAGGACCTCTTGCAGGCCGTCGATGAGTGCCGTGCTGGTCGCGTGCAGAATGGCCAGGTTGGCCTTGCTGGCGGTGGGGGCGGGTGCGTTGGCCGTGATCATGGCCGTGGCCGTCATTTCGGGGGCAGGAATCCCAGCGTCAGTGACGGCCGTCGACGGTCGTGTGGTGGCGGCTGTGCCCGGTCGCGTGCCGGAGCGCGTGCCGGGACGGGACGAAGAGCTGCTCCCGAACAAATCATCGGCATCGCCGAGCAGCATAAAGACGTCCCAGATGCGCAGCTGCGCGGGGAACGGCACCGACAGGTTAAAGAGCGTCAGGTACCAGCGCGTGGCGTAGGTGGTGGCGTCAATGTTGAGGGCGGTCAGCTTGTGGGCGACGCGGCGGTTGCTGCGGGCGAGCCACTGCTGCTCAAAATCGCCCAGGGCCTCCATGAGCCCGCCAAAGCCGGGCTCGTACAGGCGCTCGAGCCCGCGCAGGTGGAAGAGGCGCACGAGCATGACAAAGCAGCGCTCCTCGTCGTAGTAGCAGAGCAGCGTGGCGGCGAGCGAGGCCATGCCCTGGACATAGCCCGTGGCGTGAAAGTAGAGCGACAGGGCGTGCAGGACGCGGAACAGCAGGCGCTGGCCGCCGCGGTAGCGCTTGCGGAACATGACATGGCCGTTGACGGTGCGGGGCACGTCGAGGTCGATCTGGACGTCGTCTGGCGAGGCGGTGTCCTGCAGGCGGTGGAAGGCGGCGATGATCTGGGTGTCGGTCTCACCGCCGTCGGGGGTGGAGGGCGCAATAACAATGGGAGGAGCTGCTGCTGTTGCTGCTTCTTCCGCAGGTACTGCAGCCGGAAGTGGTGGCACCCGCTGGGCGCGCCGCCGCTGGGCGCTCGAGGCTAGAAACGAGTACCACGCCGGCGCCCGCCACCGGTCGGGGATGCCCTTCCAGGTCCGCTCGACCAGCTTGGGGTGCTGTAGGTCAAACTCAAAGTCCATGCCTGCGCCCGTCCCAACGGCGCCATCCTCGTCGTGGTGGACGGTCTTGGCCATCCGGCGCCACTTCTCAGCGCGCTCCCACTCTTTCCGCTTCAGCACGTCGGCCAGGCGCTCGGCGTCCTCGTCTTCGGCGATATCGGCGAGGCCCGGCTCGAGCGTGAGCATCTCGCCGGCCTCGTCGATCCAGCGGCGGTCCTTGTTGTGGGGCAGCTGGTTGGCGGCGGCACGGATGGACGAGCGGGCGGCGGCCGCTGCGGCGGTGGCTGTGGTGGAGGTGGAGCGGCTGGTGTGAACGGAGCGGGCGCCGATGCCGTTGCTGGTGTTGGACGTCAGCGTGCGGTTGTTACGGCGCGCCGAGGGCGAGCGGTGGCGGCGGCTGAAGTGGCGGCCAATGCCGCTGGCGAGGCCGCCGCCGCCGCCGTTGCCGTTCCTGTTGTTTCCATTGACGGTCTTCTCGTCACCGTCGGCGTCGGCGTCGGCGTCACCACCGCCGGCAGTGACCGACGACGCTGCGGTGCCCGGACGTTGCCGGCGCACGTGGATAAAGCCGAAGCGGTCAACGTCGGCGACGTCGACATCCTCCCAGTCTTCGAGCCCACCGGCCAGCTCGTAGGCGTTCCGGATGGGGGAGGTGGGAGAGGTAGTAGAGTTGGTATTAGTGTTGGTGGAAGCCCCCGCGTCAAAGGGCGACGGTGGCTCGGAGGGCTGGGGCGTCGTGGTGGGCACCAGCGAAAGCGACGATTCTGTTCCTTCTGTCAATGCGATCCCTGTCGAGGCGGTGGTGGCCGAGGTGGCAGAGATGATGGACGTCCTGGCATCCTTGTTGGATGCGGTTGCGCGTGCGGCCGCATCGGGGCGCAGGTGGTCGGTGGGCGCAATGGATAGGGACGACACGTCGGGGGGTTGTGTCGGTTCTAGTGTCGGTTCTTGTGGTTGTTCAATTGGTTGTTCTTGTGGTTCTTGTGGTTCTTGTGGTTCGGATAAAGATGTGTCCTTGACTTGTAATGAATTGGAACTGCATTTGGTTTCTCTCACGGCATGTCCGGTGGGAGCACCGGCGGTGGAACACGGCAGTCAGCAGACGCCCGTCTCGACGAGTGGCAGGGTGGTCGGCATCAACAACAAGGGAGTAGTAGGTCCATACACAGCAGCAGTAGTCTCCGCGCCACGACCAGTCTCCTCCGGCTCTGCCTCCTCGGCAATGACGCCCGGCGTGGCACCCGACACGGCAATAAACGGCGGCCGGCCATCGTCCCAGGCGGGGCCCGACGCGTAGAGCGAGCGCACTTGCAGCGACTCGCGCTCGACGGCGGGGGCCAATGGCGGGAGGTCCATTGGGGGGAGAGAGAGGGGAGACAGCGACGACGACAGAGGAGGCGCAGCGAAGGAGGCGGTAGAGGCAGATGATGCGACGACGGCGCGCTTGCCGCCAAACATGAGGCTTCCGCGTTTCGAAAAGGTCAGCGACTGCAAAAAGTCATCCTCCAGCAGGCGCTCGTCGGGAATGGCGGTGCTGATGAGGGGGGTCGTTGAAGGGAGGTGGTGGTCGACGCCAATGCTTTTCTTCCGCTCCCGTTTGGTGACTTTTCTGGTGTTCTTTTCTTCCCTTTCTTTTTTGGGGTTGGCGTCTCTGGCGACGGCGTCGCGGTCTTGCTGCTGCTGCTGCTGCTGGCGCTTCTGGCGCGACTCCGACATGGACAAGACGCGAAGGAAGAAATGCGGATGGGCGGCGGGGGGTGGTGATTGAGGCAGAGGCGGCGTGGACGACGACAATGGCGACGTCGACTCAATGGCCGGTATATACGGAAGAGACGGCGTGGGAAACGAGGCAAACGACGAAATGGACGGAAGCGGCATGGACGGTGGCGGGAGATGGGTGTTCGTCCCAAGGGGGAAAGAGGAAGGCGCGATGGAGGCAGAGGCAGAGGCAGAGGGGGGCGTGGGCAGCTGCTGGGACGGCGGCTGCGACGCTAGCATCGGCGGCCAGGACGGATTGGGCTTAGAAAGCCTGGCATGCTGATGGGGCGCCGTAGCTGAAGCGGCGCCTGAAAATTGGAAAGGCCCTGCAGGAAGCAAGGGAGATTGGGCGGTGAAGACGGGCAGAATATGGCCTGCACCTGTGGTACCTGTCGTGCGACCCTGAACCATGCTGCGCTTCTCGTGCTCGTTCTCGTGGGCTGTCGTGGCCGTGTCGCTGTCACCACCCGGGACCACGACGGGAATGAGACCGTCCTCGCACTGGACCGCAGGGGTGTTAGCTGGCGGGACAGATGCGTCCATGTCCAGACTTGCACTCCTCTTCTTCTTCTTGCTGTTGCGCTGAAACGTGCTGGCGCGGAAGCTGAACGAGGTCCTGGGCAAACGCCAGCTCTTTTCGCGCGTGATATTCGACGCCGTCGCCGCCGCCGTCGTCGGCACCGGTTCAACTGGGCCAGCCTCTAGAGACGGCCTCGCCGAGGTCGAGGTCGATGTCGTGGCGGGCTCGACGGGTGCCACGCGGGAGGCCGCAGCCGATGTGGGAGCAATGCTGCCCTCCTCGTTTGCTAGCTCTGCCGCGTTTGTCTTCTCGACCGGCGGCAGGGGTGCCTCTCGGACGGGCGCAGGACACACGACGGACACGACCTTGCTGCGCCGGCTGGCGGTGCGACACATGCAGCTCGAGTAGCCGTCGTCGTCCTCGTCGTCCTCGTCGTCGTCTTCAGCGTGTTGGGCGTGGGCCTCTTCTTTGACGTCTTTGGCGTCTTTCGCGTCGTTGACGCCGCCCTCGTCAGCCTCCTCCTTGGCTTCCTGGGCATCCTCGGGCCACAATGAGACGGTCGAGGCGGCCGACGACGCCAGGATGGAGTCGCGCTTGGACGGGTCCGTGCCCTTGTCGGCAACAACCGCTCTTGGTCTTGGCACAGTGGTGGCCGTTGTGATCTCAGCAGCAGCCTCCTCGCTGGCTTCGCCGCCCTCCTCGACAATGGGGTGGAACGCCGGCGTGCGCAGGGCCGGGTGCTGCTCGGTGGGCGGCACGACCAGGCCGGGCGGGCGTAGTATCACCAACGGGTACCGCGTCGACGTGGGAGTCGACGTAGGAGTCGAGGTAGACGTAGTCGGAGAGGGCGACGGCGACGGCGACGCTGTCGAGGCGGACGAGGGCGAGATGGAGGGCGACAGGAGCGGCATCGACACAGACGACGTGGCCGCGGCCGACAAACGCGACGAGGCCGTCGTGGCCAAGGACCGCGTGGAGAGCGTGGACCGCGAGCGGGCGAGATACGCCGAGCTACTCGTGACACTGCTGCCGCCGCTGCGCTTGGTGACCATGATGGGCGGCTTGGCCTGCACGGTCTCCTCGTACCGCAGGGCCACAAGGTGCGAGGACCGCGAGGGTGACGCGGGTGAGGTCGGCGGCGCTGATGTAACCGATGTAGAGGAGGGGGAAGACAAGGAGGACGCCGACATCCTGGGCGTTAATCTGGGCTTGTTGGCTCCACGGCTGCTGGAGGTGCTGCCGCCGCCGACGCTGTTGAACCGCTGCAGCGCCATTGTGTGATGGGAGTTGTGGAAGCGTAGGTATGTCCTTTGCTTCTTGTAGTCGTTGTGCTTTTGGGGTTGTGGTGTTCTCGTATTCGTGCAGTTGTGTTTTTGTTGCGTTCTCGTGGTGTAAGCTGCTGTGTATTGCGTATTGCGTCTTGTGTTCTCGTGGCAGTGTAAGTCAAGGATGTAGAGTTCAATGTAGGACGTAAAATGTCGTTTGTGCTTGTTGCAGGTAATAGAAAAAGAGCAAGGACTAACAAAGGGGATATAAGTTGATGAAGAGAAGGAAAGGAGGAAAAGACAAAATTGAAGAGCAAGAAGTAGAGGGAGGAGTGTAAGAGTGAAGAAGTGGAGGAGTGAAAGGAAGGGTGTGAGGAAGATGTGAGGGAAAAAAGGGAGAGACAAAAGGGGACGTAGGGGGGTCGCTATAGGAAGGAAGAAGAAAAAAGAAAAGCGAAAAAGAAAAGAAGAGGACAACGGCCACGACAAACAGATAGCATCCACCGCAAAACGACGAGACAGCAAAACACCAAACACCCAGAAAAACACAGCACGGCATGGCGGTCGCGGCCGTTGACAAATGCGTCTCTTTTGGACTGGACGCATACAGATCGACCACGACACACACACACACGCACACAAGAAAGACGTCGTCTCGAAGGCGTCGTGGGGTCGCTGCGTGGGACGCAAAAGGCAAAGCCGGACGGCACGGCGGTGGCGTTCAACCAAAAAGGGCACTAACACAACTAACACTCTACCACGCTAGCACGCTAACAAGCAGGGGTCTGGGGGTGGTGGGTGTGAGTGTGAGTGTGGCCGACTCGAGCTGGGCTGGACTGGATGGACTGTGGACTGGGACCCGACCGCGGGCGGGAAGCAATGTATTTACGGCGGACGGAGGATGGCCTGGCCCGCGAAGAAAAGGAGGGCCTCAGCGGTTCCGCCCAGGTTCGCCAGGGTTCTTCCACTGGGGAGACGACTCAGCATCAGATGGAAAGAGCAAGACAGAGAGGGACTTGTGGAAAGTGCGGTGAGCGGTGCGGCCTGGAAGTACCTTCGCACCATGTGTATTTTACGTCTTTTTTTTTCCTTTTTTTTCTTTTCTTTTCTTCCTTTCCGTTCATCTTCTGCCTCTCCTTCCTAGGCCGTCGTCGCGTGTCTCGCTCGTTGCGCCATCCGTCAAGGGCAAATTACATGTAGGGGGATCTCCCCAAGGGATGAAAAAAGAAGCCCACCAGAAGATAGGAAGCACGGAAAGGACCAGAGGAGGGAGGGCAAACAAAAAATCCCGTGAAGGGGGGGAGCAAAAGAGGAAAAGAGAGGCAGTCCGAGGGGCAGGGCAGCAGGGGAGCACCGATGAGAGACAGGTCGGAGAGACACGCAAAGATGGGACGAAACTAGCCGTTGGCCATGTCTTTCTTCGAGATCTTTTTTTCTTCTTTTTTTTCTTGGCCTCTTTTTATTCTTTTTTATTCCCTCTTCCTCCGACGTCGTTGGCCCCTTTTCCTTTTCCTCTTCCGTACGACATACGCTCCTTCTTCCCTTCACAGCCAGTCAGAGCTTGCCACCTCAAGGACAGGGGTGTGTGGCTCCTTTTTTCTTGCCAACGGATGGGCGGGATTTTTCTTTTTCTTTTTCTTTTTTTTTTCTTTTGAGGTCTTCTCTCCGGTTTCCTTTTTTCCTTCTGTTCTCTGCCCTCCTTCGTCAAATCCTCGCCGTCCCAAAACAACCAGTCGACGGAAACGAGATCGACGCCGGTTCGTTGGTTTGGGCCTGGCCGTTTGCAGGCCGTTATTTTTTTGCAGAGCTCTCAAAGGTGAAAGCTCAAAGCTTACAAAGAAGGCGGTTGGATGTAAGGACACGGGGAAATCAACGCGGGGCATGGAAGCTGCAAAGAAAAGACAAAGCAAGGTGCACCAAAATAAAGAACGAGGAACTCAACAAGAAGGGGACAGCGAGAAAAAGAGAAACCAAAATAGAAAGAAAAGAAAAGAAAAACTAGAAAAACTAGAAAATTCAGGCAGCCACATGCCCCTCTACGTTTTCTTTGGTGGCTGTTTTTTTCTTACCGTTTTCATCTCTTTTTTCTTTTCTTCGTCTTCTTTTTCGTTGACTCGAGAGGCTGTTTGGGCGGTCTTTTTGGTGCCTGGACCATGGTGGCCGTCAGGCGCTTCGCTCCCCTGACCCCTGGCAAGGTCGGGCCAGGCCCAAAGTCCAGGCCACTCAGGGCCACTCAGAGCCTGCCAGGGCCACTCACAGCAGCCCGAGTCTGGTCAAGTCCAGGTCCCACGCATTAGTTTTTCCTGCTAGCGTCTGCCGATGCGACCCCATTCCCGTCCCCCGAGCTGCCACACAGCAGGCAAGAACAGAGAGCCCTGCACCCACTGTATCCACTGTACCCACAATCAGTCACCTGCTGGCCATCAGAGGGTGGCCACGGCACCACTCCGTCGCCGAACAACACACCAAATCATACCCAATCTGCACGCAGGAACATGAGGAAAACGCTTGCAAACACACTCACACATGCAGTCACACCGCACATCCCGTTTTCTGCCGTCGGGTTGGGACCCATGGGCCCCCATAGGCGTTTGTTCCTGACAGGGCTTGACCTGCATGGAAGCCGGCGGGAGGAAGGGGGAGGAAGAAAAAGGGAAGGGAAAAACGGGAGAGAAAAAAGAGACCCTGGCTGTTCCTGAGCAGGTTAGCCGAAAAGAGAAGAGTGCTGAGAAGAGAAGACAAAAACCTCTCATGGTGTAAGCCGCAATAACACTTCAAACGGCTGTACTTCGTGCTTGCGCATCGAAGGAGAAAGAGAAAATCAGACGGAAAATAAGGGTGACAAGAAGGGTGACAAGGAAGTGGGAGGGTTGGAGCGGGAAGCCTGGCCGAGAGACAAGACACGAGACATGGGAGGGGAAAAAGAAATGCTGGAAAAATGCTGGCTAAAAAAACCCCGACGAGAAGCTATGCTGAGACATGCAGACAGCTGCCAGACGAGAGAAATGAAGAGACACCTTGCACATGCATCGAACGGTCTCTCTAAGGTAAGACATAAATGAGAAAGGGGGGGGGGAGACGGGAAAATCAGCTCGACCAGGTATTTTTTGATCATTCAAAAGAGGGCCGATCCATCTTGCGAGAAGCGCGACAAGAGATTCCCGGGGCATCCCCAAGATGTAAAGTACGTCGTAAATTGCCATGCATGCATGGTTCTTGTTTTTGGTCTTTTCATTCGACCTCTCGATTTTAATTAAGCTTTTTTACTATAAATCTCTAATTTCTCCTACGATGCATGTTTTATATACGTCCAAGAGGGCCGGACATGGCAATCACAATGTTTATGCCGCAAGACAATGGCTGTGGTTATTTCCTTCGACTTTGAGAGACGAATGGCGAACAGAGAGCAAGAAGAGGCGGCACAGTGCAAGGGGAGCGGCAAGACATCAAGACGCACGAGATAGACGAGCTGAAGGGGGCGGCGGGAAAGACGATCGAAGACACCCCCCCCTCGATAACGGCCATCGTCTCCGCCATTTCTTCTTTTCTTGCACGAGCTTCATTGAACGCGCGAGAGAGAGAGCGAGACAAGAACGCGGTCGACAAGACGCGTTCGAAATGCAAGTCATTGTTCAACTGTTCAAGACAAAACATGGTCTCGCAACACGCGAAAAGATCTCCAATCAACCTGGGACCTGCGTCGATGATCTCTTTTTCTTTTTCTTTTCTTTTTTTCTTGTCCCAGATGAACGCCGAGTTGCGGACAATTCTCGCAGCAGAACTCGGCAGCAAGAAGGGGAGAGTGGACAGGCCAGAAGAGTGCTGTTGAGGGTCGTTCTCATTTTGTTTGTCTGATTTGTTTCTGTGTCGGCTATCTTCTCTTTCACGACACTTTTGTTTTCATTTCTTTGTTCGCTGCAGGGGTGTAGAAGAGGGGGACGAGGTGTTTTCTGTGCCCGGTGCTGCCTCCCTGGCATCGTGGCCTCGTGATCCTATTTTTGTCGTTTTGTACGACGTAGTTGGCCGTCGCTGTTTGCTTTCTGCCTCTCATCCTACCCTGTTCGTTTGCTCTTGTTCCGATGACAAAGGGGGCAGAGCAACCAAAAGCGGACACGTCGGATATGGCGACATGATCAGCCACGTCGAGGGTATTTGTTGGGAGAGAGTCACCTGTTTCTCAGGTTGGGTACACACTCCTTACCGCCTCTTTGTTTGCCAACGGAGCCGACGGCGGCTTGAGGATGACTACTCGAGGGTGCATTTTGCGGTACCCTTCCCCTGCATGCGCGGCCCGTCTTTCTTCTCTTCAAAACAGCACATCGATGAAGAGGTGTGGTGCCGGATGCAGCTGCTTTTTAAGTCCTTCTTTCTTCTCCCCCCTCTCACTGCCATCCAAGGCAGGCAAGGGGACTGCTGGCAAAGCAAAGGATGCGCCCCACGTGGGGAGACAGGCGACAACCAAACGGAAGGATGTGAGAGAGAGTGTGTGTAGGTGATTGCGCGTGAGCTCCTTTCATCCTTATATTGCTCGCATGAGGACATCGTCCAACCAGATCAATCCACGAGCATCGCCCCAAACCTCTGTTCGTTTGCGACCGACAAAATACGAGAGGAACAATGAACGCGGGAAGACAGGACATTCAACAACTGACCACCTCTCGAAGCCTCCTAACTCGTAGAACAAAAAAGATAGGAACCGGGGAATCCATGCGTAGTTAGGAAACAAGGCTGCAGCACAACCTTCTATGCTGTTAATGGAAGCATGACGACTTTACCTAGAACGACCACGTTTCCCCGGCATCAACTTGTATAGTTTGCTGGCCTCCCACAACCTGGTTGGAGCTCGGACGAGCGCACTTCATAGAGTTTTCGCTTCGTATATTATGGCATGGGGTTGTATAAGCGAAAGTGGTGTCGAATTGCGTCTGCTGGTGGTGTGGGAGTTGGAAAAGATTTGAGTTTTGAATTGCAATTTACAATGCGAAAGGGCCGTTCGATTTATTTTATAATATTTTATTTCTTTCTTTTCTACAATACTCGCGCGTGAATAGATCGAAAAGAGGAGAGAAAAGTTGTTTGTTTTCTAGATGTAGGTTTCTTCCTTTCTTTTCACATCCTCTCTTTCAACTCATCAAAGACTCTCGTCTTTCTCTCTCAAATCATTCTCCCCTTTTCAACCTCTAAATGGTATCGCCCCTGTTGCCCTTTCCTTTCCCTTTTTCCTTCCAGTTTTTTCGAATTTGATGTGCAGGCGCAAGTCGATAAAAAAAGAAAGAGACACAAAAACGAAACATAAGATAACAATCGTAACAAAAAAAACGAGCAAAATCAAAATGGATAGCAAATGAAATAAGAGATGGAGAGGAAGAAGTATCGAACAAAGTGGCAATAAGAAAATGAAACGAGACGCATGGCAACTACTAGACAAAGGAAATATATGTTTGGCCGGGGCAGGCCGGGGCAGTCCCGGGCACGTAGAGACCGGGAAAGGGTGCCGCCGTGCACTTAGACGCCGTATAACTCCCAAGCATCGAAGTCGCCGTCCTGGCCGTTATTATCGTTGGTACGGGCGCTGCTGCTGCTGGGTTTTTCGAGCATCTCTGTGCCTGTCGTCGTCGTCGTAGCCTTGTCCGTATAATATACAGGTGCAAACTCAGTCCTGAGCTCTTCTCCCAGTCACAGCTCGTCGTCCTGCTCAAGCTCAGAGGGCTTGAGCAGACCCGACACCTTGGACCGCCGCTCGATGTCGGCCTGCTTGGCATCGCTTTCTGCCTGTTCCTTCTCGGCAAGGTACAGCTCGGCGTTGTCACCTGAGAACTCCCGCAGCGAGATGAGGAAGTCACGCAAGCTCAACCGGAACTTGTCGTACTGTGTGTTGAGCGTGAAGAGACTTTCGACAAAGGCTTGGATTTGTGCACTGCATGTGTTAGTACGAAAGAAAAGAAAACTGCAAGCAAAAAGGAAAGAAAAAAGGGGGGCAACGTACGGCTGGAGGTTGCTGAAAGCGTTGCGCAGCAGGTTGCTGACATAGCTTGTCAGGAACTCGCGGTTTGGCGTGCCAGCCTGCGCCTGGTCCGGCTGGTAGATGGGGCCCTGGATCTTGGGAGCCAGGCCATCGGCGGGATCGATAAGATAGAACATCCGCACCAGCAGGGAGGACTGCGTCTTGAAGCCTGCCTTGTGGTCCGTGTCGGTGAGCACGTAAAAGACGTCCTGCAGAATGAGAATGAAGAACTGGTTGAAGAACGCATTGGCGGTCGACGTGTCCGTTTTCTCGGCGACGTTGTTAATCAGCTCCAGGCACATGCCCAGACCGGCAGCCTCGACGTCGCGGTTGTCGTGCTTGCTCGCCCACAGGCAGGCGTCAATGACAAACTTGAACTGCCGGTTGTCGAGCTTCAGAAGCGCCGGGAAACAGTGCAAGTTAATAGCCCGCAACAGGTTGAAAAACTCGACGCGGTGCTCGGGGAACTCGGAAAAGTCCTTGTTGATCATCTCCAGCGTGCACTCGAACACGTTCTCCATGATAATCGGCACCTGGTCCTCCATCAGGCTGCCCAGCTTGGAGATGATTGCGGCCATGGCCTTGAGCACCTCGGCATCGCGGGCGTTGGGGACGTTGCGGTTGTAGTCGACGAGAACCGAGTCGAGAAGCTGCGGGACCATCTGCGTGCGCACGGCCTGGAGTTCCTCAGCCTTATCAACAAATACTTCAATAAGCTTCAAAATCTCCTTCTTGATCGTCCGCAGACCGCGGACCTTGGGCGTCTTTGGCGCAATTTCTCCTATTCCAAAGTTAGCAAACATGAATTTGAATTCTTTCCTTATTTCATGGGGGTTTGGGTGCTTACCATCACGGGCGACCGCCTCAGAGATAAGTTGGCTGGTGGCACGGTACATCTGCAGCAGATCCAGGTAGATGCGGCCGATCTGGGGGTAGAAGTAAGGGCCGATCGATGTGCATGCGGCAACGTTGGTCTTCATGATGTTGCCGATGATCTTGATGGTGTCGGAGTCCTGGAGGATGGAGGGGTCGGCCGTGGCGGACTTGATGATCTGGTCCCATGCGCTGTTGGGCAGCGCCATCAGGTCGGACAACAGGCGCTCTTGCTGGCTACGGTTGCCCTGTGCAGAAACCATATAGCCACAGGCCTCGTAGAATGTGTGCACCTGCTGCGGCGTGAGGTCGCAGGTGATTTTCTGGAGGTTGCGCACGATCTCATCAATGAACGGCTCCTGCTCGCTGGGCTGGAGGGCGACGAAGTGGCGTCGGCACTGCTTGGCGATCTTAATAAAGGTATCGCAGGCCATGTCCTGCACACCCTCATGTGATTCGTGCATGAACTCGAACAACTTATTGACGACCGTCTTGAGGAACTTCCAATGGGCCTTAAGGAAGCGAGGGTACTGGCCGACAATGTACATGATATTACTCGCGACCACGGCCTTGTTGTCCTTGCCGCGCTTCATTTCTGTAAGGCCCAGCAGGTCCTTGATGACGGTAACCAAGAACCGCTTCTCCGTTTCCTCGTTCATGGCCAGCGAAATTGAGCCAATGGCCCAGCAGAGCACGTTACAGTTGTGCCATGACCACTCCGAACCGTCGACCTGGCGGGCGAGCTTCTCCGTCATGATTTGCTCGGTGTCGACAACGTCGAGATGTGTAAGGTAGACAAGGCACTCGCGAATGGTCTTATAAAGCTGCACGGTGTCGCTTTCCTTGACAAACTCGCGGACAATCTCGCCCTCGTCGTTTTCGACGATCAGCACCTCCTCGGGACGCACCATCTTCTCGATCATAACGATGCGGAGGTTGGACAGGATTTCCTTGTACTTGTGCTTCCGTAGAGGGTAGTTGTTGAGGAGAGCCGGGTTGGGCGCGCCGTTCGAGGTGAGGGTACCCATGGCGAGGAGGGGGTTGGCCTCGGACATGGGGAGAGACTGCATCTCCTCGTACAGCTCCTGAACCAGCTTCAGCCAGTAGTCGAGGCAGATCTTGAAGATCTCACGGTCGTCGATCTGGGAAATGCGAATGAGGTAGAAGTGCGCGTGGGTGAGGAAGTCGCGGTTTGGTAGGTTCTCGATGAGCTGCGAGGGAAAGGCGGATATGTCAGTAAACCCAACAAGCACGTAATGCAACCATCTTAGGCGGTAAAAGGCTGAGACTTACGTTAAGGTGCATGGTGAAGAAATTGCACAGGAAGAGTGCCAGGTTCTGCACGAATTCCTGGTCCCGAGAATTGCTCTGGGGATAGGTTGTCTTGAGGTCCATTGACAACGGAATGATGGTGGCAATGGTGGTGAGGACCTCGGTGAACATCTTGATGAGCTGTTCGTCGTAGTTGCCAACCTGGCCAGGGCCTGATGTCTGCAGGCCGCCAATCTCAGTCAAGCATTGCAGGGTGATGTTGCGGAACTCGGGGACTTCGAGGAAGCGTGTGCGGAGGGTGTCGATGAGGGGGGTCTCGAAGATGTAGCCGAGAGGGATCCAGTTGCAGAAGCGCAGCAGGGTCTCGAGGGTAGCCTTCACGAGGCTGGTCTGGGTGGCCGTGTTAAGGATCTCCGTGCAGAGCTGGAAGATCTGCGAGAACTCGGCGCACATGGTGGTCTTGAGGTTGCGGGTCTTTGTGGACGTCATCTGGTCGGCGGAGTAGTCGAACACCTCTTCGGAGAGGAGACGCAGGATGATCATGTTGTTCTCGCAAATCGACAGGCTGGAACGGCACGCGGTGATAATCTCGTTGATGAAGGTGGGCCAGTTGTGCGGCCACTCCTGCTTCAGGATCGAGATCAGGACGAGGTTGAGCTTGTTCAGCAGGGTCTTGTGTTCGCGCAGGGCTTCTTCGGAGCTGGAACATTGGATGATAAACTGCACGACGAAGTTCCGGATGCCCTGGCACTGGTCCCGCGGGAGGACCTTCCATCTCGTCATGATGACATGGTCGAGAACCTGCAGCGCCAGGAACTTGGTCTGGGGATACGTCGCCTCGGAGAGGATCTTGTCGACGATGAGCCAGGCGTCGGGGTCCTCTTTGAACTGGTTCAGGGCGCTCTCGGCCGATTTTTGCTAAAGACGGGGGAAGACGGGGCATACGTTAGCTACGGACAGGTCAAGAGACGCGGCGCAAGAGACAAAAAGCACAAGGCCGAGAAGACAAACCTGTTCGCCGCGGCCTTCGTAGAAGGCGCGCACGACCGAATCGAGCTCTGCCACGGTGGGAGCCATCGTGGGAGAGGTTCCCTGAGGGGTTATATCAAACAAGAAAGAAACTCGTCAGGGAAGGGCACAGGTGTTTGCCAGGAAAGGCCCAGCAAACGAGGTGCAGTTGGAGATCTTGGTTCAGCAAGGGGATTGGCGAGGCTGTGGGAGCCGATGCAGGTCAAGCCGAACTGAGGGTAGACGGCTGTGAACGTGAGGTGAGGAGAGAACTAGGCCCGACAAGCTCGAGGGTGGGGAGATTTTGTCGTCCAAAGAAGGCAGTCGGAGTGGGGAGAGACAGGATTTGCCGGGTGGATGCGTTGGGCGGAGCGTCGAAGCAAATGGCCAGAAACGAAACCTTCGACGATGGGACAACGTGTCGAAGCCGGAAAGCTCGTCAAAACAGATGCTAGGATCGAAAATGAAAGGGGAGATCGAGGAGATGTCGGAACAGCAGGTCGTGCGTGAGAAGAGATACCAGAAAAGCCGGTGAGATAGGCAACGCGCTCGCTGTCTTTCGCGTTTCGTTTTCCTCGGCTGCTAAACGTGCGTGTTGAAGGGTGTGCGGTAGAGGATCTAAAATCGAGTGTTGTGGGGTGTTTCGGTGAGGTGGGAGAGGGGAGAAATGCGGTCGGAAGAGAGGGGGGCCTTCGTGATGATGTCGTCGGCAGGTGCAGGGTCGGCAAAGAGACTGCGCAAGGGGGAGGGAGAGGGTGAAAAAGGGAAGGATCGAGATGGAGGGAAGAATGGAGGCAGGTGCGAGCGTCGTGCGTAGGCGAGAGAATGGGGGTAGGAAAAGTGAGGTGGCGGGGTCTCTAGGAAGGAAGGCGGTAGCCACAGCAGCAAGGCAAGAGCGCAACAGCAAAGAGCGCAACAGGCAATAGGCGAAGAGAATCGGGTATTGCGGGACAGACACAGAGACACAGCACAACAACAGCAAGAGAAGACAGCGAAAAGGGAAGACGAGAGGGGCGGAGGCCCGGTATGGGGACAACGCAGGGCTACGGAGTACAGAGAAGAGGCCAGGCCGTGAACCAGGCAGAACCGGCAGCTTTGGACAGCCCCGCGATTTTTCACATTTGATTAGCAACCTAGGCGCTACTGGAGCTGCGTTTTGGGGGTTGATGGTTGCTGCGCGCGCGGTTGCCATGGAGGGAGCTCTCTGTGTCTTTTGCTGGGAGGAGGGGAAAACGCGCGGGACTTCGTTGGGCCGTTTCGACCGCTCGCCTCCCAGCGCCGGGCTGAGAAAATAGCGTCAACATTGTTGTACCTCCCCTGCAGTTTTTCGGCTACAGGTACAAGTAAATCGTAACACTCCGGACCTCGCCTCCATCTTCTGGCACGTCGCCTTCACGTCGCTTCCGCATGGCTTTTACGCTTTCACATCCTTCCCGTTATTAGTAATTTGGCATAGCGAAGCTGAAAGATCCGGCCACCCATGTTTGGCCACGGCGAATTGCTGGCGGTCGGCGACCTGTCAGACGAAACAACAAGGGAGCCTTTGGGCTATGAAATGGATGCGCCCGCGCCTTCATCAATACGGTATCTCTGTGTACAAGACAGTTTTGATTGGGATTGGGATTGGGATTGTAAGCTGGCGCTGGGCTGCTGGTAGCCGCCCCGCCAACAGTCCCATCACACAGCTTTATCTAAACGGGCGACCCTTGCAATCTGCCGCACGCCGTTACACATCAGACAAAGTTAGGAGCATGACCTCTTGCAATCAAACAATCAATTGACGGAAAACTCTAGAAGGATATAATCTACTTTCTATAGAGACACCTCTATGCTTTTTGGTAACCAAACTCGGCCAGACCCTCCTCGAGCGCCTTGAGGGCACGCTCGATGTGGCCTCTCTCGGGATCCAGCTGAGGGTACGGTTAGCATTGCGCGGTGGTCAAAAGGGAACTTGGGGTGGTGCGTGGGCTCCAAGAAATGGACTTACAATGCTGACACCCATGTGGCCGAACCGGATGTACTTGGTGGCAATCTCCTTGTGGATGCCGCCGGCAAAGATGACGTTCTTCTTGCCCAGGCTCGGCAGGATCTGCGCGATCTGGATCGACTCCGGCAGGTAGATGGCGGTCATGCCGTGCGCCTGGTCCTCGGGGTTCGAGGCGACCTGCTTGAGGCCCAGCTCGGTGATGGCGGCCTTGATCTTGTCGGACGCCTCCTTGTGCTTGGCGAACCGCTCGGCCAGGGGCACGGAGAGGATCTGGCCGAGGGCCGTGTGCAGGGCGTGAACGAGCTGGGGGGACGGCGTCGCGAAGTAGGACGGCTTCTTGGCTTCGTAGTTTCTCATGATCGGCAGCCAGTTCTTGATGGACGCAAAGTACGCGGCAGGCGGCGTCTTGCGGTTCTCGACGGCCTTGATGGCGCGGCCGCTGAAGAAGGAAATGGACAGACCGGCGGGGACGCCAATGGCCTTCTGGCTGGCGGTGACGACACCGTCCAGCTTCCAGTCGTCAAAGGCAATCTCCTCGCAGGCGACGGAGCACACACCGTCAACAATGACGAGGGTCTCCGGCGAGACGCGGTGCACGAGCTCCGACAGGTTGCGCAGCTCGCTCAGGACGCCGGTCGAGGTGTCGACGTGCGTGACGGTCAGCAGCTTGTAGTTCTTGGCCTTGAGGGCGGCCTCGATCTCGGGGAGCTGGGGGCGGCTGCCGACGGGGGCCTTGAGCTCGGTGACGTCGGCGCCGTAGACGCGGAGGGCGTCAGCGAAGCCGTCGCTAAAGTAGCCGGTGCCGAGGACGAGGGCGGCGTCGCCCTTCTCGATCAGGTTGGCACCGACGATGTCCCAACCCAGGGTACCGGAGCCGGAGATGACGAACGGCTGGGCGGCCGGGTCGGTGGACTGGAAGAGCTTGCGCAGGCCCGAGAGGACATCGCCGAAGACGGAAACAAACGCGGGGCCGACATGGCTCTCGCTGAAAGGTTAGAATGGAGTTGTCATAAGTTAAACGAATGACACAACAAGATAAAAACAAGAAAGACACGACAAAAGACAGCAATAGTAAAAAAATGACAACACATGGGATAAAAAAATCACATGCGGAAACCGCCGAAGCGGCACGAAAACAACGCCGTTCTTGGGCCGAGTATTTACCTGTAGTGGCTCATCGAGTTGAGGACGGCATCGTCGAACTCAATGGGGCCCGGGATGAGCAGCGTGGGGTGATCCGGTTGTGACGACATGGCGGGCGATGAAGATTTGGTTGTGGTATGAAGAGTGCGGCTGGATGTTGATGTTGATGGGGTGGAGGAGGAGGAATAAGAAGTAGAAGTAGGCAGAGAAGCCGAGGCGGATAAGTGCCCAGCAATCCCTGCTAACCGATGCACAGAGGGGCGGCCGTCGGTGACATGGCGATGAGGGGGGGCCATAATTCTGGGAGTAGCGCCGCTGTGGAAGGCGCGCTGGGTTCCGCCTTCGCTTGCGATTGCCGTCACTGTTGTTCCTGCGGTTGGTGTGCCTGTTGCTCCTGCCTGCCTTAGTAATGCTGGCTGCCGACTGGCTGAGGACGACCACGCACTAAGAAAAGCACTCTGTTGGCGACTCAGCAGGGAGGGACGTGACCAGCGTGCACGGCGGATGATGGCGAGCGGCTGCATTGTGAAGGAGAGAGAGAGAGAGGAGAAGAAGAGAAGAGACGACGAGGAGACGAGGCAAAAATCGGTAAATTGCCTCAATTGGGCGGCGCTCTTGCGGCACACGGCGCTGTTGTACCCGGAAAAATAGGTGCGGTGAGCAGTGTGCAGTTGTTCCTTCCCTCGCTGAATTTGCTCTTTCCTTCTCCTCTTTGCCCTGTCGGCGTCGTTCTCGCCCGCCTGTCTTTTGGGGTTTGAGTTTTTTTATGGTTCAGCGGTTTAGTGACTTCCATTTCACGACGGTTTTGGCCCTAAATCTCCGAATGAACGCCGTGTGCCGCCCGGCACTGTCTGGACCTGGTCAGAACTCTCTTTCGGATCTGAAGGACAGCCCCGCCCGAGGGGGGGGGGTCGTCACTGATGCTTGGTTCCCTTTGTCGCCCTGGTTCCGATTTTCGGGCGTGTGTCGCAGGCCTGTGGCTTGATTTCCACCGGCCTCGTGGCTGATGTAAATTTGGGGGGAAAGGGGGAAAGGGAAGTGGGGCACTGGAGCTTGCCTTCTTGGGAAAGCTTTCCTGAAGAGGCAGCAAAAGATTCCCAGCCACTCTGACGCTTACGTCCCACTAGCAAGCGCAAGGCCAGGCAGGAGCCATTGGGACACGGCATGCGACGGGATATTCCTCTCTCATGCACCTCGACCGCCGCCACCGTTGATAGCCTTCTCCCGCAAACGAACAATTGACGACAGCAGAACAACCCGTGCACCCCCCTTTCTCCCCTTCTCCATCTGGACCCGCTGCGGAACGTCACCGTCGACCGCGATCGGCTGCGAACGTGATCCCAGAGCCAGAGCGACTGAATTGGTCGGCTCATCATACCCCCGTGTCGGCGCACTCGGAGCAAGGCGACAGACGCCCCATCGAAGGACGGACCGGTGATCGAACGAAGCACGACCCTCCACAAAAGCTACACACCAGTCTAGGGGGCTCCCTCTGTCACCATGGCGTTCCTCATCCTCGTCATCGGCGACCTGCACATCCCCGACCGGGCTCTTGACATTCCAACAAAGGTAGGCTTGGCCTTGGCCCTCGCCAGCCTCTCTTGTCTCTTGTCTTCTCCTCTAACACACACTCCCCCTCCTCTAGTTCAAGAAGCTCCTCGCTCCCGGCAAGATCGGCCAGACCCTCTGTCTCGGCAACCTCACCGACAAGCACACCTACGAGTACCTCCGGTCCGTCGCGCCCGATCTCAAGATCGTCAAGGGCCGCTTCGATGTCGAGGCCACCGCCCTGCCGCTGACCCAGGTCGTCACCCACGGCGCCGTCCGCGTCGGCTTTCTCGAGGGCTTCACGCTCGTGAGCAACGAGCCCGACCTGCTGCTGGCCGAGGCCAACCGGCTGGACGTGGACGTGCTCTGCTGGGGCGGCACACACAAGTTCGAGTGCTTCGAGTACATGGACAAGTTCTTTATCAACCCGGGCAGCGCAACGGGCGCCTACTTTTCCGGCTGGGGCGGCGACGGCGACAAGCCCGAGGACGAGATTGTGCCGAGCTTCTGTCTCATGGACGTGCAGGGCATCTCGCTCACGCTGTACGTCTACCAGCTGCGCAAAGACGCCAACGGGGCGGAGAGCGTGGCGGTCGAGAAGGTGACATACACAAAGCCGGTGGAGCCGACAGGATCAGCCTCATAGGCGGAGTGAGGAGAAAATTAAGTCGTGGTTTTCGTGTTGCCCGATTTCCTTTTGTGTGTTATTTGCTTTTTGCTTTTCTCTTATAGCAGACGTGACTTGCTTGCTATTCTACCTTTCCCTTTCTGGTGACGAAACCTGTATATACCAACCCTTTATTATATCAATGGCAGTTTGAACTACTCATCAGGGTTGCCGCGTTCGGAAAAAGCCTTTACTTGTGTCATGAACTGTGTTTGGTGAGGCTTGAGGCTTGCCATATGAAGGGCATTGCATTGAAGAGACAGAAAACGAGTGACGAAAAAAATAGGATATCTTTAAACAATATAACGGCTGGTCGCTGTCGCAGTTTCCAAACAAAAGCAGGAGAGAAACGCAATTAAACCAAATAGCTAAAAAGCATGAAAGCAGGAAAAAGACAACAAGAAAAAGAGAAAAGAACTGTGTATATAAACAAAAGAAAGACAACGCCGAAACATCATGCTCGCGTGGGACCACAGTCGTGTGGTGTTTTACTCCATCGTCTCAATCATTATAGCATCATACTCCGCCGCCGTGAGATCCTGTCCCTTGTCGACAGTGCTCGGCCCTCGATGGCCTGGCCGTCGTCTCTTTCGGCTGGGGGTTCGTAGGAGGAATCGGCGGCATCGTCTTCGTCGTCCTCGAGCATAGATCCTCTCTTCAGCGCAACCATGGAGGTGCGTTTGCGTGCTGCCGATGGCCGGGTATGCCGATCCGTCGTTGAAATGCCGTCTTCCCTTGCATTTGCCGTCGACGACCGCCGAGTGGTCTTAAGGGAAGCCCGAGAAGAAGTCGACTTTCTCGATCCACCTCTCCCCTTTCCCATACTGGCTTCAGACTCCTCGTCTTCCGTCTCTTGGGATGGTGATGATGAAACTGTGAACTCGTACGGGTCCTGATCAGCAGCCGAGCTGCTGGCACAGTCAGTCCCAGACGCTGGCTTGCCAGAAGTCTTTTGCTCGCCAGCTGAGGAAGCTCGTGGTTGGCGTTTGTCTGAATCCGAGGTATGTTGTAGCTGTGCCACCATCTCCTCTTTTGGTTGTTGCTCATTGACTGCCGGGCCCACCGAATCTGCTTTAGCGAGCACGGGCATTGCCGTTAAATCTTGGCCGTCTTGCTGGGGTTGAAGGTTCTGCCGTTGAGCGTATTTGCCTTCTCCAGCGACAGCGTCGAAAAGTTCCTTTGTCGGGCGACGCATTTTGTCTCGTAGGTTTGGCTCTGCGTAGCTCACAGAAGCGCGCGACCGTCTGTTAGGACGAGACGTCTCGCCCTGAGAGGAAATGTCTGCCGGCGGAGGAGTATCGCGGCCTTCGGTGTGAGCAGGGACGAGGCGTTGAGAGGCCAGCTGCGTTGCTGTTAGCGGGGGCGGTGTGCAAGGACACGGTGCGTCCACTTCTGGCTCGGGCACCGGTTCGCTGTCGGCATGGCAGGGTGAGGGCGCTTGATCATTCAAAGTCGAAAGCGTGCTGGGCGTGTTGGTGTTGTCGCCCTTCTTGCCGTCATCGGCCTTGATATCAACAGTTGCTGGCGGCGGCGTACTCGGAATCTCCACGGTCAAAGGCAACTTCATGCGGTTCCGCACACGACCTCCCAAGTGTACCGCTTTGTCGGCGTTCCCGTTCGTGTTGTTACCACCCTTAGGCTTTCCTGATGCGTCGCTCAGGGCCTGCTTCCGGGGCGAGGAGATATCTTCGTTTGTGCTCTTTGCAGCAAGGGGCCTTCTTCCTCCTGCCGCGGTCTTGATTTCGCCGTGATTCTCATTCGAGTCTTTGCGGCTGTTGACAAGACTCCTTATGCTTCTCGGATTCTTCAGCTCGCGGGTCAGGGCACTGCCGTCAATTGGTACTGAGGCCTTGCCATTTCCATCACCCGCCTTCATGCCACGGATAACAGCATTTTCATCGTTGACCGCGAACTTTCTCTTTCCAACGGGTTTGGAAGACGAAGTTGAAGTCACAGAAGCGGGTGCTGTCGAAGGAGCAACAATTGGGGCAGTGGGGCTCTCGGGCACCATTGATGGCACCGCCGTTTTCGCGTTTGCACCAAGGCTACGAAGAGCAGCTGCCCTTTTCTCGGTCTCGGGCTTCGGCTTCGTGGTGGTGGAAGGCGGTGCTGACTGTGATGCCATAGCTGTACCTGCCTCCTCCACCTTGCGGTCCTTGGCTGGTTCCCTTGGCGCAACAGTAGCCTTAGCCTTTGGCGCGGCCTCGATTCTTTGCACAGCAGTGGCAGTCAACTTTTTCGTGGGTTCGAGAGTCTTCGTCGGGTCGTCGCGGAGGATGCGTGAGACCGGCGGCGGACCAAGTACGGGGGAACCAGCTGTTTGGCTGTCGTCGGACTGGAGGGCGAGGATTTCCTCCCGGCTACAAACTGGTCAGCATTGCAAGCAAGAAAAGACGGTACCTTAGCCGCATGTCCTTCAACGTACCTTAGTGTCTTGCGTGGGAAAGTCTTAGTTTCGTAAATCGGTGGCAGCCGGCCTTCTTGGATTGCGAGGTTCTCTGCTTCGCTCGGTGAGAGAGCAGGTGGTTTTCTTTGCAGCGGCGACATAGTCTCGCTCGAGAGGCTCAGTCTTGCCGGCTTATCGGCGCGTCGTGGAGCAATGGGTGACTGTCTCTTGGTTGGTGGTTCGAGGCCGAAGCTAGCAAGAAGAGAGCCCAACTCAACGAGCTGGGCCTCCATCTTTTGCTTTATCTGCAGGGCATGGTCGGCCACGCGCTGAGACTTGTCATCGTCGAGCTCCTTCTCAAGGCGCAAGACCTGGCCCCGGAGCTCGAGGTTTTCGGACAGGAGTCGGGCGCATTCGTTCTCGAGGCCGCGGATGCGGAGTGACTGGTTGGAGTTGACACGGGCGATATCTCTGTTCTGGCGCAAGAACTTGCGGCGCACTGTTCACCGTTAGCAAGGGAGACAGGTCAAAGGGAGCAAAGACGCCTTCGTGATAGAAAGAGAGACTGTACGCACAGTTGTCGAAGTTATCTACCAGCGCCGGGGGTTCGTTCAGTCGCGCCATCTCTCATAACGGTGAGGAGACCGACGTGGGGAAAAGAAGACAGCAGTATCGTGGAGTGCGACGAGGAAAGGCGAAGCGATGCCGGAGGGAACGAGAGTGAAGAAAAAGGGTTGTCGTCGTTGTTGGAAAGCGTGAGGTCTAGTCTCGCGACAAAATTGGTGATTGGAAGCTGTTTTGTTAGTATCGTCAGAGGCACCCAAACAACAGGCCTTTTTTTTTGTGCCGGGCCGCTTTGTCTATCGCCGGGTGTATGGTGTTTGGTGCCATTGGCACCTGCTCGATTAATTTTGGTGTGTTGTTTACGCCAATCTTATTTGGGCAGGGGGGTTGGCCGGGCAGCCCTGACATAGTTGGGCCGATAATGTGGCTCAACAGGCACAAGCCACATGCCAATCAACAATGCCCCGCCATTTGGGAGCGTCTCCACCAGTCGCATACTCGCTGTCTCGGTCCAGGCCAGAGTAACTTGCTGGCCTCCGTCACTTTCGACAGCATTTGACAACATCCAACGCACCACAACTTGCAGCGAGCCTAAAGCGGACCTCAACCAACCTGACGACCATGGCCTTTTCTTCACGATCAATGCCTTCGGGGCATCTACGGCAGACATCTGTCTCCGGCGCAACGGCAGGCATGTCGCTACAGGCGCGCGTCAACGAGAAGCGAGAGGAGCTCGAGAACTTGAAGCAGCTACGCGACCTCAGCGCCGCAGTCGCCTCGCAGATGGAGGCGCTCGAGGAGAAGCTGTCGACACTGTCTGATGGGACAGAAGGTACGAGAATTGGGCAGCAGCAGCAGCGAAACGTGTTCCTTGCTGGGACGAAACCGCCGACTAACTTTGGGATCGCAGCGATCGCGACTGTTATGGCCAACTGGCATAATGTGCTGCGGGCAATCAACATGGCATCGAGTGTGTTTCCCTTCTGCTCTTTTTTGTATGCGTACTGTAGTCTTTCCTATTCTCTAACAAAAAGAAGCAAAACTGCCCCGGGCGCCGACAGAAACAGAAGACAGTTCCGTTGCCCTTCCACAGATGCTCGTGCGCATCCCGATCGAACACGCCCCGACCCTTCAAGCACAAGCAGATGACGCTGCAGCCGCCGCCGCGGCTTTAGAAGAGGAGGGCGAAGCATCATGAAGGCAATGCCGGCTATCATTGTTGTTCCATTGCTTTGACTAGAGCTACACAGCCCACAGAAGCTGTGCCAACTGCGTGCTGCCCCACGGCGTCGACTACGAGTATGGAGGTCGCAAACCAGACGGGCACAGATGCAGCGTCCCGTAATTGAACGGGTCGCCGTCTGTCACGCCGTTGTCATAATGTCAGAACGGCTGTCGTTGGCAGCCTATGACAGTTGGCGGTATCAGCCCCACTTTCTTCAACAACTCAAACCAACCGTCAGTTACATCGCAAGTCGCGTCAAGAACGCGTTTATTAGTCATCCGTATTGTTTACGGCTGCCGCACAAACCACAGACCACCTGACGCCAGGTGTTTCTAATATATAAGCGCACATGAGCGGACGGGAAGGTTTACGAGAATTGTATGACTATGGAGTACATAGTCAACATGATGAATGCATTCAAAAAGACTCTAGTCTGAGCCGTATTTTTTGCGTGTAGACTGCATGCGTTGACTACGCCCCGAGGGCGAATGAGAACCGATCTGGCCACTCCTTCCTTGTACATGTGTACTTTCATTGCAAGGAGGACGAAGTACGATGGACTCGCAGCGTCTGCTCCGTCACCTATCCGTTGCACTTGGCGTCCCACCTGTACCTTCCCGCACCCGCGACGCGACAACTGGCTGTTAACACGGAAGGTGCGCGAAAAAGCGCAAGAGGGGTAAAAGAAGGAAGGTGCGAACAGCTCCCAGCCGCACACAAATAAACAAAACTACGGCCGGAAGAGCAACATAAAACATATAAACATTTCTATCTTAATCCTCTCTCTTCTCTTCTTCCTTTTCCCTTTTCCCAACTCTCTCCTCCACACCCTCACCTCGCCATGACACAACCCCGTTTTAGCCTCATGTTCTGGCAATCAACCACACCAAGCCCCAAAGCATAAGAGCGCCGAAAATCAGCGGCAAGCCGTTTCACGACTCGCAACCACCCCTGGCCCCGAATTGGCGCTTTTCCCAATTCCATCGCCCACGAAATTGCTGCCCACTGTGCCTTTTCCACACCCCTGCTACCGACAACCTGTCATTTCTTTTGCTTCGTGAAGGGCCTGGCCACTTCAGCGCCGAGAGCGGTCCACCCGGCTCCCAAGACCAGTCTACTCGTGTTCGTTTCATTGGAATTTGGCGGTGTTTTTCGCGCAGTTGATGGTGGTTGATGCACCTTGTTTCAAAGATTCCACCCCCTCGCTGGCCTGACCCCTCTGAAGAATAATCCGGGCCCCTTTAATCGACTTGTAGAAAAGGGCGACGTCGCTACGTCCCTCGAAGTCCCTCGACCACATGGCCCACCAACTACATCCCAGAAATCATGCTGGTTTCGTGACAGGCTCTGAGAACGTCAGTCCTTCCAGACTTGTCGGAACACCTTCTACGCCTACAATATCGGATGACAAGGACCCCAATGCGTCCGGCCGCTCATCCTATCTCGAAGAACTGAACATTGGGGCTTTGCAGAATGTTCAGAACCTGACCCGACTCACTACTCCACGCAACAAGCATCTCAAGACCAAGACCGCAGTCACCTTTCCAGTAGATGTCGCCACACCAGACTCGCTGGCCGAAGATCTGAGTAACTTTCATATTTACAGCCCTCCCGAAAAGGACGCCGTCCCTGTAGAGTCCAACAAAGCTACCATACGACACACGCAAGAGGCCGTTCCTGTCTCTCCGCAGACCCCCAGACTACAGAAATCGACTCACAAAGCAAAGCACGCCCACTTCGCTCTTCCGGAACAGCCCTGCGATAACGTTGAGGAGTCAAAGTCAAATCTGACAGGTATGTTTCGCTACCCAATACTCTCTATTCGCAGTTTCGACCCGAAAATTGACATGCGATGCCTCCAGGGTCAGTCAGGCACGAGTCTTTTTCTGAGCTTCTGTCCGAGTCAGATATACAGTCCACCATTGAACAGCACGACGCAAAGAACTTTAACTGGATTCTCTCCCTTCCTCGGGACGCCGGCGATTTCGTCAAGGGTAAGCACTTGCGCCGGATTTGCTCGGCTGCCGACCTGACAGACAGTGCCAGTCAAAACCGAAAAGTCTACTTCGGCTGCAACGTCTTGCGCCAGAGATCGTTGTCAAGAAGCTCTGTCACAGGCAGAGACCGCGCCGTCAATACATACACCCTCATTGCCACTCCTTTGGGCAACCGCGCAGAAGTGGGTGACGCTAACGTCCCAGGAGAAACCATGATCGATACGCTCCTGCCGCCCGGTGCCACCGCGCCGCCATTTGCTACCGGCATGATGACGACCGACTTGAGCGGTATTTCGCCAAAGGCAATTGGTGCATCACTTGACGCGGCCTCCTTTGACCGCGCGCAGTCCGTGCCTCGCTCACCTGCAAGCTCTGTGGCGCGCATCGAAGATACTCTTGAAGAGCTAGACAGACTGGAGGACCAGTTTGAGGCGGTACACCGCATGGTCCGTGTCAACCGCGTGGCTTCGCCAGACAAAGAAGTTCGTGACAACCGAACCACGAAGGCCAGCACAGATGCCACCAGAAGCCCTGCTACCAAAACAGGCACCGTTCGCTCGAGACCCTCCGACCCAGCACGAACCTCATCAGTCCGCAGATCGACGGGGGTAGCTGGCCCAGAAAAGAAGCTCACCGAGGGGGTATCTGCAACGACTGGATCTACCACGAAGAGGGTAAGCGTAGCTCGTCCGATGAGTTTGCTCCCACCGAAACCACCAGCAAAGTCGAGCAAGCCGCCGACGACGTCGACATTTGAGCTTCCAGGTGAAGCCGTTGCTCGCAGACTCAAGGAACAACGTGAGGCTCGCATGTCAGCAGCCGCAGCTGCTGCCGCAGTGACCGCCAAGCCTGCATCGACGAAATCAGGACAACTTCGCAGGACGCGCTTTGTGAAGACCCCCACGATCCCAACCTTTGAGCTTCCTGGAGAAGCCATATCACGACGCAAGAGAGAAGAGCACGAGGCCAAGCTCAGGCAGCAAGAGGAAGAAGAACGGAAGCGGCGCGAGTTCAAAGCGAGACCCATCCGACTAAGCATCACTCCAAGCACGGTCCCGCGCGAGACGATCTCTAGCCGCGCTCGAACGAGCCGGGTTTCGATCATCAACGAAAGCTCCATCACAGGTGGTGGACTGAGCGTACCCGGGTCCGGGCCCACCGCGAACAGGAGGCTTTCGGTCATATCCTCCGATTCATCGGGCCGTGCCAACGGCCAGGGCCAAGTGTCTCGTGGACGCGGCCCAGCCCTCGGATCGTCACCCACAGCAGCCGGGCAAATAAGTAGAGCAACGTCGACATCCACTGGTAGCATCAGCGGAAAGCGGAGCACAATATCAGTGGAAGATGTGCAGCACCAGAAACTACGGGGCAGAGAAATACTCCAGCGAGACAGCATCCTGTCGTCAGACCGGGATCGCGAGAAGCGCGAACGTGAAGCGATCGCTAAGCAAGCCCGCCAGGAGGCATCTGAGAGGTCTAGGGCGCTCAGCCGAGAGTGGGCTGGAAAGCAGAAGCTGAAGGCCAAGAAGACTACGACGGCATGAAGCGACAACTGATGGTGAAGACGACAGAACAAGCAGGACCCATGAAGGGATACTACGACTTAACGACAAATCATTCATTCATATTTTTTTTTGGCCCGCGGTGGGCAAGCCTTTGGATTTTCCTTATTTATCTTTATTGCTTCCATCGATACACCCTTTCTAGGGCCGATGGTTCATACATTCATTACTGACAGCGATGCAAATTCTCTACCACAACTGAGGGTTGAGCACGCATTTCCTTTGTTGACTTTGAATTTGTGAAGGCGTTTTGGTCAGCCAGCAAGGCATGTTGGAACGAGGCCAAGGGGGACGGGCGAAGGGCTCGGTGCGAGAGGAAAACAAGAGCTTATCATTTTTGACAGTCTTTTCAAGTTTTGTTTATTTTTGAGAAGTTTTTTTGTTCTGCATTGAAGCAGTTTTACGCAATGAAGCAATCCAAGTATTTTTTACTGTGTCGAGGTCAAGGAGACGTGCTTGAAAATACGTGCATGAGATGAAGTGAGTACGTCGTACTTAGGGCGGCCGTTCTTATTAGTGGCCCGGCTTATTAGAGCCGAGATTTCACAATTAGGTGCGGGCTAAACGCCACCACAGTGCCAGCGGACCAGCCGTCGTAAGCATTACCACCTACGCCTCGCTTTGACACAACGGGAACGCGAGGAGAACTGCCGCTGCAACCACAGCTCCAGCCCATAGCCGGTGGCCGCATATTACCAGACAATCCTGCGAACGATAGCTTTCACAATGGATTCTCCTTTCAATCCTCTCGAGCATTCCTCCTGGCTCTCCTGGGCATTCCTGTCCGTGACTTTCACAGGCGCAGTCGTGGCCCGATATCTTCAACGGCAGCGGACAACCCGAAACCGGCAAAATAGCCACACAATGGCACCTCCCACCGTCAGCGACAAATCAGTGGCTGCAGCCTCTGCCGGTCTCGCACCGCCCTGCGTGCGTCTGCCACAGGGCACCTACGAGGGCCGTGTGGTGGCCGTCGGCCAGAATGTCGTTGAGTCTGCCGGCCTCGGCCTAGGCGTTGGAGCCGGTGGACCGCGCCCATCACCGCCGTCATCGTCCTCTGGAGGGCCGCTGCCGATACCACAGCAAGCGGCACTGCCAAAGGCGCTCGATGTCTTCCTTGGCATACCGTACGCACGGTCCACCGCGGGAGCCAACCGCTTCCGCGCACCTGTGCCCTTGGCCGTCGACGAGCGTGGCACGGGCGACCTCCATAGTCGCGTCATCCCGGCCACGCAGCTCGGGCAGCGGTGCCCCGGCACGGCACCGAACCCATTCATCCCCGAGGGCGAGGACTGCCTCAACCTGAACGTGTACCGACCGTCCTTGTCGGATCAAACAGCGGACCAAGAGAAACGCGTCCCTGCAGGACCCTTGCCGGTCGTCGTCTACGTCCACGGCGGCGGCTTCAACAACGGCATGGGCGTCGAGCGCGACATGGCCAGCTTCGTCGGATATGCGGATGGCGATCTTGTAGGCTTGAGCTTCAACTACCGCGTGGGTGCGCTGGGCTTCCTTGGCTGGCAGAAGGCTACCGAGGACGGCGATGACGGCGACAGCAACGAAGACGGCGCTCCCTTCAACCTTGGCTTGCGGGACCAGCAGGCGCTCTTTGCATGGGTGCAGAAGAACATTCGCTGCTTTGGCGGTGACCCGAACAATGTCACCATCATGGGACTGAGTGCTGGTGCACATTCGGTGAGTCCTGCGACCATAATCCTACTTCTTTTCCAAAGCATTGCTAATGTTCGTTCACATTTTAGATCGGTCATCACCTGCTCTACTATCCACCGGGCCAAGCACCTTTCCACAAGGCCATTCTCGAGTCGGGCGCTCCCACGGCCCGCGCCGTCTGGAGCCCGAACCACCCGCGACCCCAGTCGCAGCTGCGCGAGTTCCTTGTCGCCGCAGGCGCCTTCTCGCAGGAACAGCGGAGCCTGCGTAAACCGGGTGCACAAGAAAATCGTGACATCCTCGAGTACTTGCGCGGCTTGCCACTGTCGGACGTCGTCGCCGCCAGCCGCAGAGTCTGGAACGACTACCAGGCCAACGTCTGCTGGCCGTTCCAGCCCGTCGTGGACGGCAATGTTATCCCGCGCGCGCCGCTGCGCACCTGGCAGGGCGGTTTCGCGCCTCAGATACCTGTTATGACGGGCTTCAACTCCAACGAGGGGACCATCTTTGTGCCCGGCGACCAGGGCCGCGCTGACACGGACGCGCACTTTCGTAAATTCTTTGCCGACCTCATCCCCGGCCTGACCAGTGACGACCTCGACGAGTTGGCCCGCGTGTACCCCGACCCCGTCGCGGACCCTGAGCACTCGCCGTACGTGATCCCGGAGCCCTTTCCGCCGGGCGTCACGGGCCGCCAGTGGGCGCGCATCGAAGCGGCGTACGCCCACTATGCCTACATTTGCCCCGTCCTGCAGACGGCGCACTACCTGTCGACGAATGCCAACAATAGCAAGGTGTACCTGTACGAGTACGCCGCGCACGCCATGGGCTGGAACACGGCCAACCACGGCGACAACCAGACGTGCGTGGCCCACAGCATGGCAGCGCTGCGGGGTCACCCGGGCCTGCTAGCGGTGGCAGACGCGATGAACGGCGCGTGGGTGCGGTTTGCGGCAAGCCCGGTCGGGAACCCCAATGGAGACGGGGAGAAGGGCCCGGCGGGCGTGGCGTGGACGCCGTTTGTCTCCCCGTTTGCGTCGCGTACAAGTGACGAGGGGGCGGGTTCGCTGATGGTGTTTGGTAAAGGCAACGACGAGCGCGTGCCGCTGGAGCAGCGCAAGGGCGGACCTAAGGCCAAACCGGGTACGACGGCGGCCCTCCGCAGTCTGTCTGACTATGAGCTTGCACAATGCCGTTTCTGGTGGGACCGGACGGCGCTGAGCCAAGGGGACGGCCAGCGGCACAGCACCGCAGCAAAACGGAGTGTCGTTAAAGGCCGGCTATAGGCATTAGACCTTTTGCATAGTCGACACACATAATTGCACACAAGAAAAAATAAAGAGTCTCAACACATGTTTTTCACATTGGCAAATAGTGAGAGAATGAGTTTTAAAGTTAAGCAAATTAGAATAGTGTGGGTATTATAGGCTCATCCATGTACCCAAAAGCAGCTTTTGTCTTCCTCCCCTTAACCAAAAAAAAAAAAAAAACTTGCAAGATGCTACATATAACACGACATACAGAACGAAACGATATGAAGAGACAGGTCAGAAACGCAGATCCCCACGAAGCAAAACCAGAAGAAAAACGCAAGGAAAGAACTATGTGCAGAGAAACAAGCGAAAAGAACAAAGCACCCAGGATATGTATTACACATCCTAAAAGCACTGCGTTTTTTGGCTATTTGTGAGGGTAGAATATAAGGAATGGATGTGCGAAAATTGCGTGTATATATGGATATTGACGTAAAAAAAGGACGAAATTAAAATCGTATTAAGGTGAAGATACATATTCAGTGTATGTATATGTGGTAGACAGAGAAAGAGAGGGAGAGACGACAATAAGGAAATACAGAGACACAAAAAGACCGTGAAAACGCTATAAAGAGAGATGTACAATAAAAAGGGGGAAAGCAAACAGAGGACGTCGTTGAGAGAAAAAAAAGAAAAGATCCACAAAACTAGAAGTTTTGGGAGAGATTGGCACTCTGTTGAGGGTAGTGTGCCGGGCTCTCGATGCGGGTGTTGCGCCGCGCCGGGTTGTCGCGGATAACGGGGGCGCCAGCCAGTTCGGACGGCCGCGGCGGGCTACCATAGGTGTTCTCGGCGTAGGGGTTGTTGCCGCCGTACTGGTTGTAGTACGTGGCATCAGCAGCATTGGCGTAACCGGCCGCGCCAGCATCGCCAGAACCGTCCGAGCGTGCACCGGCGCTGTAAGAAGACGAGGCGTTCGAGGGACCTCTGCGGACGTCGGCGGCACGGTTATTTCCAGCAGACGGGCCCATAGCGCCGAGAATCTCGCCCTCGGGGGACTGAGTGCCGTCGGTGTACGCAACGTCGCCAGAACGGCCGTCCGAGGGACCGCCGTGCGTAGGCGAGGTAGCGTCGGAGAGAGCGGGGCCCGCGGCAGCGCCGCCGGACATGGTCGTCGAAGCCTTACGTCCAGTCGAGCCAGCCAGAGTCGTGGAGCCCCAGCCGCGGTAGCCGGAGGAGTTGGCGTCTTCCTTCATCATCTCATAACCGCCGGCACCGGCAGCGCCGCTCGCGGCCATGGCAGCCAAGTCGCGGTCGCCATTGGGGTTGAAGGTGTAGTCCTCGACCTCCTTGCGACGCTCCTCTTCGGCATCCTTGCGCTGCTTCCGCTTCCGCCAGAAGTAGATGCCGGCAAGCAGGAGCAGAGCGACAGCAGCAATGGGGACAACAACAGCGACCGCAATTTTTCCACTGCTGGAGAGACCGCCACCGCTAGAGCTTCCGGTAGGGCTGACGGCCGCGCCGCCCGTGGTCGTAGTTCCAGAAGTTGTCGTGTGTGTGGTCGGGGTGTTGGTCGTCGGCGCCTGCGTGCTCTGTGTGATCGTGAAAGTACTAGTGCTCGTTCCAGGGTTCGAGGGTGTCACGTAGGTTGTGCTTTGATCAGGCGGCGTCGTCGAGGACGTTGTCGGCGGGGTGGGGGTCGAGGACGTAGTAGGCGGTGTCGATGATGTGGTGGGCGGTGTTGGCGTCGAAGACGTTGTTGGCGGAGTCGAAACTGGCGGTGTGGAGCTGGTAGTGGGCGGTGTCGTTGTGGGAGTTGTAGGCGTCGACGATGTAGGAGGAGTGGTGGGATCGCTGGTCGTCGGCGGCGTAGAAGCTGAGGGACTGTCAGATGGGGTGCTCGCATCGCCATTAGGGGAGCTAACCGGCGCCGAGGGCGTGGTAGCCGCCCCCGAATCACCCGTACTGTTATTAGTAGACATTGTGATGCTACTCAATCTCAACCTCAGATGAGCCCTGTAAGCGAGTGCCATGTTAGCAGGTGAGACTCGCGGTGGCATAATGACAACAAGGCATGAATATGTATAAGAATGGAGGTAGTGATGCATCGTCGCAACGTGAGAGGGGAGGGTGAAAGAAGTGCGCGAGGTGCACATGTTAAAACACGGAGCAATGCTCGTCCCGTTGGAGGCCGCATGTGGCGGAACAAAAAGAGGAGGGTGGGGAGAATGGGGAACGAATCGCGCGCTGTTGGGAGCTAGGAAGAGAATGGCATGGCACAGCAGCCTGTGGTGATACACCAGCGCGTACACGAAGTCGTGAAAAGAGCTTTGCTAGCTGTCCGCTTGGCCACTTGCCCCTGTGTTCCTTGCATCTTCACATCGTGGGGGTGCGAAGCGCCGGAGGGGGGGACGGGGTACGAGTAACGGGGCAACGAGGGGAAGGGAAGGAGGAAGACGAAGCGCGTAATGGGGGAGAACAAGGCTGAAGGACACAAAACTTACTTTGCAAACAAGATCGTTTGGGTGGGAACGACGGTCGATAACGATCAAGTAACGGCAAGAGGGCCACGCGCAATCGAGAGGCTCTGACGAAATGGCAACGAGAACCCGAGAATAGGGTGTCGTTGTTTCGAGAACGAGTCCGGTCGGGAAACGAGCGAGAGGGAAGGTAGGAGGGGATAACAAGCAGGCTTGCCTAAGCTGCTGTTTGGGGTCTGACAGCGTCGGAGACAAAGCGACGCAGTGTTCGAGCGAGTGGCTGAGCGCGACTCGTTTTTCTTGCGAACACAAAACAGGGGTGACTGCGGTTTGTGTTGTGTGTATGTGCGCGTGGCGGACGACCCGAAAGCGTGGCCAAGAGAACCAACTACAGACAGGACTCGCAGGGACAAAAAGATAAAAATAGGGCAAGTGGCCGAACCAAAGAAAGTCTTCAGCCCAAAAAACGAGGAGCTCCAAAAAAAGGTCCGGGAGGGATATCCAAGAAAAACAAAGTGCAGCAGGCAAGCGAAAACAAAAAATCAATCTCTAAATCGTCTCTTAGGAGAGGAGAAAAGAGAAGAAGAATTGAGATCACTTTCGTGGAAAGTGGGCGGGCGCGACCAAAGTTAAATGAGAAAATAAAAACCGTCGACCGTCGTCGGAAATTTTTTGTCTCTGGTAACAGTGAGTCGTATGCGGGTTGCGCGTGGTGCGTGGAGTGTGGCGCGCTTCCAGTGTCGGATTTGGGGTTCGTTTTGCTGTTGCTGTCTCACGCTGATATGGTTGGGAGCAGCAAATTGACAATAGGCTCAACTCAAAGAGGCTGGAGGATCGGGGATCGTGTCCAGTTGTTGGTCGAGCTGCTATATTGCGGGTGAATGGCGAACAATGGGCGGTAGAGCAGATGAGAAGGTAGAAAAGAGAGACACCTGGTACGAGGCGTTCGTCTGGCAATATAACGAGGCGGGACCAAGAAAAACCAAGAAGCGACGAAGCGGCCAAGCGGTGACCAAAAAAAGCCTCTTAAGATGAAAGACGAATGGGGGAGCAGTCGCGACAGCTCAGGCAACACAGCAGAAAGAAGAGATCGTTCTGCAAGATTGGCTGTTCGTTTTTGAGTCGAAGAAGACGTACGATCTCCTCGTGTTTCCGTTTGTGTTTCCGTGTTGTGTTGCTGGAAAAAGGCGGCGGCGAAGAAAGAATAGACGCTCGTTCGGACGAGTCAATTGGTGCGTTGTCGCTCGTCAAACAGTCGCTGGTTACAGTCGTTTCGTTTGTTGTGGGTTGCAACGGACGTCGGAATGGGTGTTGACTCTGGTTGCTTATGCTCCCTCGTGAATCAACAACGGATTGGAGATTGGAGGTGCCCGTTGTCGATCTGGGTTTCTGGCTGCTGGGCGCGGGAAGGGAGAGAGTGCTGGTCGTCTGGTCCGGCGGTGGTGTTTCGGCAGGAATGAGACGAAAGGGAGAGGAATTGGGGTGGAAGGGGGGAGACCTTGGGTCAAACGGAAGAAGGAAAATGAAAAACAATAGGCGTCGTAATAGCACGGGAGTACCACAACCAAGGAATTCGGCTCCAAATAAGGGGGGTGAAAACAAATGAAATGGTGCTGAATTGTCAACACCAAAAATGAGAGTGAAGAAAATATGAAGCCGAATGGAAACTTCTGTTTCGTGTGGTGAGAAGAAAAAGGTCAGAAAGAAAGAGAAAGAGAGAACAAGGGAAGAACGAGGAAGGGGCAGACAAAGCCGGATACGAGGGAAAAACTGGGGGTGGGTGAGAGCGTTGTTGGCAGGAGCGCAGCTGCAAAAAGGGAAGGGGATACCCGACAGGCACACGCCAACATGCTCGTAGCTTCCCTTTTTCGCCGGCTCCTCCTCAATACGAGAAAATGAAATGTGAGGGAGGAGAACGGCCGAAAGCAGGAGGCGGCTACGAGCTAGCTAAGCCGCGAAAAAGGAGGGAAAGTGCAAATGGCGCGACGTGGCGGCGGGCCCAGCGTACGCCGCCGGGTTTTTTGGGGGGTGGATTGGCGAGATTGGGTGGATTGGGTGGCCTTTTCCTTGTGTTGTGGGCTTCTCAGTCGTTTGGGGGGCGTGTGCGGGCACTAGTGTCCGAAGGAGGAAGTACACTCGGGCCAAAAACCAACGCACTGGTACACGCAATTTCGTCCTGTCGGTGGTCGTCTTACTTTTCGGGGTTGCTTTGGTCGATTTCCTTCGTTCCCTCTTTCCTTCTTTTGCACGCTTTGCCTATGAGCGCTCTTTCCTCGCGACGGAGTATCTTCCGGTCCTTTGGCTGTCGCGGTGTCCCGGCGCTCCTTCCCTTTTCCACACACACCACCGCGCAGCACTCTCTTGCACGCATGTGCTTTCCCCTACCTCCTTCCATACCAAGAGCTTCGTTCGCAACGCCGACGCTTGGGACCTCTGTCATGCACTCAGGCCCTCCCCCAGCCTACAACGTAGCTGGCTCCACCTCGCTCGAGCGCACCTTCCCTGCCTGTCCTGATGACGGAGTGATGCTGATTATTGTCCTTCTCCGTAACGAATGCTCCACATGTGCTCCATGCGTGCTCCATTTTACCTTACAGATGCTACTTGTACTCCGTACTTGTACTTGTACAGGACAACGCCAGACGCGACTCAACTGCGCGGGCACTTGTGCATCTTGTCATTGATCCCAGTCCGTTGATCCTCTCTTTGTTCTGTTTCTTCTTCTTTTTCCCCATATCCAGCCGAAGCCAGGGTCTGGCAGCACCAAAATAGAATTCCTTCTTTGTCTTTTTATCTTTTGTTCTTTACTTTCTTTTTGTCCATCTTTGTTGATCTCGGGTCGTAGCGAAGGATTTTCGCAGGGACGCGTCTTGATTAAGTCACCGTCCTCAGAGATCAGAAGAAGTAAGAGAGGAAAAAGGGCGGGACGCAGGAGGCAGATAGAGAGCATGCAGAGCCAAGAGGATCTGTATATTATCTCGCTGCAGCTCCTGCCTGCGCCGTGCAGCGCAATTTCAAAACGCCAGTGCGAGACAGCGAGACAAACATAATAGGAGAAGAAGATGAAAATGAAAACAAACAAAGAACGGCGCATTGAGGTGGAGCATGGCGAGCAGCGAGCATTAGGAGAAGTGAGACACGTTTAACGGGAGACGCAGAGGAAGGGGAAGGGGTTGGCAGGGAAAAGAAGGGTAAAGGCCAGAAAACAATAACAATCAGATGAAAGGTCAAACAAAGGGAGGCTATGAGCAGATTGTGTCACAAAAAGAAGCTTTCAGAGAGCGAAAGTGAATGTCGCGATGTGCGGGCGATTGGCGTCACGATAAAAAAACACAACACACTGCAGAAATCGGAATACGAGATCGCGACGACAACAAGGCCCTCCCAAGTGTCAAGTGAAGGCAGAAAAAGTAGACCAGCGCCGAGCACAGCCTCCAAACATGTGGTGAGATACTTGCAAGTACGACGTCCACGACGAGGAAAGATGGATCAAGATACAAACTACCGTGATAGGACCGGTCGGCTTTTAGGGGGCGACATCTGGTCCAACTGGGCTGTGGGCGACTGGGTTAGGGCTCCGCGCCCCTTCAGCGCAGCCCAGTTTGCTACATGCGCTTTTTTACTCCTTAGTTATGATATTTTTGCTAGTTTTCTTGTTTTCGATCTTGCTTCACCCAGGAGGCCGTCGAGGGCGGCGGCGTTTGCAGCTGGAAACAACACTTCTCTAAAATTGCAGAAAAAAAATCCCGAAATGGAGAGCACCATATATTACTCCGTAGGGAGGCAGAACTAGGCCCTGTATCTGAGAAACGACCTTCTGTGATAGCCCCAACCGCCCCTGCTAATGATGTTGGAAGGGAAAAGAGAAAACCGAAAGTAACGAAATGGCCAAGCCCGTCGGTTCCACTCTTTTCTGTTCAAAAGTGAACGTCTGACGCACGTCAGAATTGGGAGGGGGACCCCGGGAGGCAAAACAGGGTCCCTCCCTCCTTTTACTCTCTCTTGGAAAGAGAAGCAGCCGATGGCCAGATCGGCGTCGAAGAAAATGCTTGCGACTAGTTGCCCATCGATGGTAGGCAGTAGGCCACGGGCAGTTGGCAGTTGGCCGTGGTTACGACGTAGAGGGCGGGAGGCAAAAGTGAAGGAGGCAGCTCGATGTAAACAAGGTCAAGGGACACAAAAACGCCGAACGCAACGTTGACCCGCAAACAAATACGGACACACGGGAACGGGAGTCCTCTGGGCACCCCGGACGCTCCGGAGAAGCGCCCACTCCGTATCTGTGTAAGATGCAAGTGCGATGAACATCCGTTTGTTGTCAGATACAAGCCCGATGCCGATCTCTCGATGACGGACAAGCAGGGAATATAATGTACAAGTAGAGAGAAAAAAGAAGCCAGGAACGCAGGCAAACGAAAGAACGAAAAACGAGGGAGTGCCCGGCCTGCCAGGACAGATGAATGTGGCATAGTGCTGACAGGGTGTACAAGTAGCTGCATTCAATGTGCATGTTCGTTGGCTACTTGGCAATAGTGTCCGTTTCCAGCAGGAGAAGCTGCTAAGCCGTTGCCATTCGGCAAATCAAGTCCATGTAGTGACCAACACTGATAGAGGAAAACGACAGAGCTGAAGAAGACAAAATAACGTGACCCAAAAGAGACCAACAGCATGCCTCGCTTGTAACGTTTCTTGTGGTGCCTCCAGCCTCGTTGATGTGCGCGTGATGCGGTGCTGACTACAGCCGGAAGCTCACCAACTATACACAGGAAGCTTTTCCGGCCTAACCATTCAATATTTCGTCGCATCATAACAAATGCAGAGAGAGAAGAGATTAAAGCCACGAGAGAAAAAAACCAGATTGTGCGGGGTATAAGCCACGGCTGTCTGCCATTTCTTTGTTTCTCCTCCGGTGGCTTCACCTAAACTACAGCCGCATCGGCAGCAAAGCCACAGCCAAGAATAGCTTCTGTGCTTCCTATTACTGTGCTTCCCAAAAGGGTTATGCGGGCTGCCACACACAGCACGCCACACAGTTCGTGGTGGCATCACAAGACTGGACAGCAGGCACGCTATGTAGCTGAATGCAAGTTAACATGGAAAGGCCTGCTTTGTATTCATAGCCATTATCAGTATGCCAAGATGCGAAGATGAGTTGCAGTAGCCATGTCACGGAGATTCCATTACGGCTGACAGCATCTGCGAAGCAGGTGGAGATATCTGCGATAACCATAGCACTATTGGGTTGTGGCTTACTTACCCTTTATTGTCATCAGACACTGTTGGTATGATACGCTTTTATCCTAATAACCTAGAATTTGCTGGACCTGAAACCTCGGGAGTGCCCTTACTGACACACGATATAAATTATGAGATAAAAAAACCGGCAGACTGTGTTATGTACTTTGAGGCTAGATATTTGATAAGAGAGCCCAGATAAAAGAAAAGGAAGCAGATAATTTCAAGGATCCAAACACTCCTGTCTATATGCAACATCCGTCATGAGTGGGTACGGGAGGAGATACCCAGTTGTGCTGGCTAGTCGATGAAACCGAATAAAACGATTTTCAAAGTTCAGCCAGCCAACATGAGATCTATCCCCTTCCTTTACCGTCATCTTGAAGAAGAAAGAATGCAAAAAGGTAATCTTTGTCTTTTCTTTTCTGTATAAACAAAGATGGGTCGGCTATGCAGCGCAAGAAAGATAAATAAAACGAGAGAAAACAAAGGGGGGAAAATGAGAGACAAAAGATTGAGACGAAATAGATTTTGCCTTCCCGTAAGTCCTCGTGAGAGAGAAAGAAATAAACAAACAAGATGTAAGTGCTGTATCGAGTTCATACCTTCTTTGAGCAGAAGGATAAAAAAGAAAGTCCTCCCAACGCCGGCATAGATGCAAGAAAAAATGAGACATTAGCCAATTGGAATTACTGTCGCGCAATGTGGCATCGCGAGAAACCCTGACTGGGGCCGCATTCAAAAGAGTCCAAGGATGCTATCCGAATACAGCCCTAACCAAGGGGGGCAAGGTCGAGATGTGTGTGAATGTAATGTGAGCACGCGGGGGAGCTCTACGGACGGAAGCCCCAACTCGGCTTGAGCTGGTCGGCCAAAGCAGCCTGCGTGAACACATTGTCACCGGGCAGGCGACTCACGCGGCCCGCACCGCTGCGAATTGCAGCTTGGTTCACGGCCGAGATACCACTGCGATTACTCCGGATACTGCCAGCATCGCTCATCGTATCGTTGTCCTTAAACTTGCGAGGCGGCGCAAAGTCCAGGCCAGTAAACGTGCTAGATTTACGAAGCAAGTGACTAAAAGAAAATGTTGTCAGCTATCAAGTAAAAGCAGACATGACGTCAAGGGAATCAGGGTACTTACGGGCTGGGAAGGGACGCCATCTCGTCAAAGGAGGACACCAGGGGAGAAGCAACAGGCACGTTCATATGGTAGGGTTTGCGCTCGCCGAGCGGGCTCTGGGGGCGGCCGCTGGCCTGGTCTTTGAACGTTGGCGGGGGGGCAAAGTCAATGGCGCCCATCAGCGAGAACGAGTCATCCTTGAGCTTGCCGGGTGTGGGCAGCGTGATGAGATCTTCTGGGGGCGGCATAGGCTTGCGCGGACCACCGCCGAAGCGGCCGGACATGTTGGACGCAGAGCGACCGCCAGGCATTTGGCGGCTCGAAAGCGAGGAGCCAGGGCGAGGGCCCCACTGGCTAGACATGGACGAGCCGGGGCGCGACATGTCCATACCAAGGCCGCCAGGGCCGCGAGGGCCCATGGCACCCATAGAGCCGTGGAATTGGCGAGGACCACCGCGAGGCCGACCGCCAGGGAAGCGCGAACCTGATGGAGGAGGCGTCATGGCCCGTCTCGACACGGGCTGGGCGTATGGCATAACAAACGCGTTCGACTGGGGGTCAAAGTACGCAGCGTCGCCGCCATTGTTGTATGACTGGTCGTAATCCTCGTAGTACCGAGCACCGCCAGCAGCGTTGTTGTAGTGGGGATCGCCGCCAGCGGCGCCACGCCACTCGGACGGGACGCCCTGCGGCGGATAGTGCTGGTTGTACTCGGCCATGTCGGGCTTCGAGTCGTCAAAGTACTCCTTGTAGAAAGACCGAATCCGGTTGGCGCGTGTCTCGGGATCCTCGGACTCGATCAGCTCATCTGGAGGCAGTGGGCGGAAGCCAACAGACAACCGCCGGGTGTCCATCTGCGGCAGACCAAGAGCGGACTGGCGGATGGTGCTGTCTTGAGGGTACTCCGACGATTGACGTCTGTGCAATGCCCGACCACGGCCATCCTCGTCCTCTTGGGCAGGCTCCTCAGGGAAGAGCTCACCATACTGGTGCGGCTCAACAATAGGCGGCAAGGTGTGCTCGGCTTCTGTCGAGGTAACAATATACGGCAGCGTCGGCTCATCACCAGTTGTCGTCGCTTGTCCAGGCAGGAAAGTTTCATCGTCGAACGGACCACCAAGCGTTAGCTTCGGCAGAGATGACGATAGTGGCTCACCATGAGAATCTCTGTCCTTGGGCGCGTCTAATCTCAAGTCGAAGTCGGCATATGTAGACGAATCATGGCGAAGACCGCGGTTCGGCGAATCGTAAATGAAAGGTTCGTCGACAGTGCCAGTCGTAGAGCGGTGGTTGGCAGAGGGCGCCGCAGGATCCTGCGGCCGGGGAGACACGGGCAGGCCCTTGCGGGAGATCTTAGTGACAGCCGGCTCAGGAGCCTGGAGCTCAGCAACCGCCGGCACATTGCTGCCATCTGCCTCAACAGGGCGCGTCTCGGCAGCCATCTCGGCAGCAGGGAACGCAGGCTCAAACACGAAGCCGGTCGAGCCGCCGACGGGTGGTGGCGGTGACGGCATCTGCAAAGGTTCTGACGCGCTTTCGCCGTTCTCGTTGTATGGCGAAGGCAGGGGTGATCTGGTGCGAGGAGAGTTCAGGCCGACAGACAGGCGGCTTGGTCGTGGGGGTGGGATCCGGGAGCCAGCAGCACTACCGGAACGGGAAGCACCGCTTCTGTCATCAAAGACACTTGTGGCACCGGTGCGGATAGAAGCACCGTCACGGGTCTCCTTTTGGAACGAACGCATCGACGCAACGTCGCTGCTGGCATACTGGGTGACCGGGCGGTAGGGGTCCTCATTCTGATGCAGCGTGCGGGCCAGTGAGTGCAGAGACTCACGCGAGTTCTGCAGGTCTGGCGGAAGAAGGTACGGGCTTGACAGGTTCATGTCCATGGAAAGCTGGCGCGACTTGGGGTGGAACATGTCCTTTTCGCCGCCGAAGAAGGAGCTCTTGCGCTTCGCCTTGCCGCTCTTTTTTGTCGCATCCATGGCCAAACCATAATCTAGAGACTTATGGGGGTCCATGTTGTCTTCCTTGCGGACGCGCTGCACGTTTCTCCGATGGAGATAGAGCAGAACGCAAGCAATGATCACCAACGGGATTCTATATCTCGCGTGTTAGAAAACAAGGACTTAATCTTCCGCCGCAGGGAAAACATTACAAAACGAGAATGTCGCATGTCCAGCCAACACTTACACAACACCAAGAACAATGGGAATCGTCAGGGAGCCACCTCCTTCGGGCTTTTCGCAAAGGTTGCTGTCATCTTTACTGCATGTGGTCGACGAGCTGGCACGGGCAATAATTTTGCTCGGTATGTTGCGTCCGACGACTCGTGTTGCTCGTTCTGCGATGCTGTTCACGCCCGAGGGGACACGGGGGCCGAGGCGGTAGCCTTGCCCGAGTGTACCCTGAGCAGCCGCCATTGTTGCAGGTTGTCGTCGCAGCGTCTACCGGGGTGCGTAGTTTCGACAGATTGTCAGTGTTGGCGGGATGCCGTTTGCGGTTTTCAATGCAGCTCGACGTGGTATTGTGGTATTGTAAGGGCGTTGTGAGAAAGTCGATGCAGGTTCAGATAACGCGGAGTCTATCTCTGGAGGCACGAGAGGGAAACTGGATTCGCGAATTGTGGAAAGGGAGCCGTTGTGTCGAAAGCCAGATTGGGAAAAGACGAAAAGCAAGGGATGGCGCGACAGACGAGGGAGCGCAAGGAGAGTCCAGGCTCTTCCAGTCTATTCAGGGTGTGCAATAGAGAAAACAGGCCTGCCGTAGAGTCGAAGGGGTGTGATGCTTTCGCGAACCTCGAGGTTTCGATTTCTTCTTCTTATCGGGTGACTTGAAAACGAATGGAACAAGCCTGCTGGCAGGCTTTTAGTAGAGAGCGTAGGGAGAAAATGAATGAATGAAAATCAAAGAAAAAAGGAGTGGACGACCGCCGTTTGTACAAACGAAGATGCTGGTCTATGGTAAGGAGCGTGAGATAAGTCGAAAACGAACAACGAAAAGGAAAGGCGAGAGTGTGAAAGGAGAGGCTGAGGAGAGGAAAAGAGTGAATCAGTCCTGCATCGTGAAAAGAGAAGAAGAGAAGAAAGAAAGAAGAAAAGAGGAACACGAGTGAAAGGGAGGCGTCAGGAAAGAGCGGAGACCAAACCCAGCCAGAAAGAGCGAGACCAGGGAAAGGGGAGAGAAGAGGCTTTGCCAGGGCAGGTGCGAGCGAGCAAGACAAAGCGCGCCTTCCATGCAGTAGTCAGGAACAGGGAGCAGGCTCTCCTCTATTCTCGCACCTTTGTGCTGGTGGTTCTTTCTTCCAGGCCCTCTCGCTCTTTCCCAAAGTGGATTAGACCCTCTGCACCAGGAACGGACAGAGAGGACACAGAAGTGGGGCCAATCAGTGGTGCAAACACAGGGGCACTTCATATGCGGTGCCATCGTAGGAGAAGAAACCCAGAGAAGGGCGAGCTACGGCGGACGGTCGTGGGACGTGGACCAGACGTGGGGACGCGATCACACAAAGAGGTGAAGAAAATGAGGCCGCAGGGCGCGCAGAAGCGAGTCTATGCGGGTTCTACGCGCATAAGGACCATTTATGAGCCCATTACGAGTTCGATGCGACGACGAACAGTGGCGAGCCTTGAAGGAGGATGGTGAATACACAGCTCCGCCTGCTCTCTCTGTCTATCTTACGTTCTTCAACAGTGTATTTTTCCCGCAACATGCCAGCAGAACCTCCAAGAACAGACGGAAACATTACGGCCCAGGAATAGACTGAAGAGAACCGAGCCGAAGCCTTTTACTGCAAAAACCCTGCACGCGCACCGTCAAATAGGGAAACTGCGAACGCGACACTGGTAGAAGAGAACCTCCGTTTGCCCTGTGTGCCTGGTATTCAGGCTCCAGGAAACAGAGGGAAACAAAGAATAAAAGGAAAAAAAAACTTGGCTGCGGCCAAGACTAGCCCGGGAAAGGTTTCCTCAAGAATAGGGGGGTAGGAGCACTGAAATACTACTCCGTACATGTTTTTTAAACCTGGTGCAATAATAGCAACATTGCAGCTCAGAGCGGGAAGGTGTGCGGGCGGGCAATCGTTGTTTCCCAAAAACAACATCGGCAAGCGCTAATTGGCTGTGTACCTGAAAGCCACCAAACCGATCCACATGATTATCCCCAAGGCGGATTGGCCGCCGCACCCAAGGGGTCCCCGCTTCCCTGGGCGGCGCTAATCTCCTGACGGGACCCAGCCCATATCAACCGAAATGAGCAGATGGGGCAGGAGGCAAGCCCAGCGGGCCCAGGAACAGAGAGGGCAAGAGCAGTGGGAAAGGCTTGTGCTACCAGTGTCAACTCTTGTTTGCTCTTCCCCCTCGCATTCCACACACATTCGACAACCCACGATCTGGGCCAGCCGGCTCGACAGGACGTTGCGTCCCACACCCTGTCTTTGTCCCCCCTAATTCGTTTTTCTCTCTTTTCTCTTTCTCTTTCCCCCATCTAACCTCGAGATGGTCCAATTAGATAAGCCCCTGGCCTCGTCGCGCGAGTAGGACCGAGGGTCTCCTATGAAGTAGAGTCCCTTTGCGTCGCTGGCTTGCTACCCCTGTGAAACAGACTTATGTCCCATGGCCCCCTTGCGAACAGCAGACTGTGAGTACTCGAGCAGTCGAGTGCAGCACGTTCAACATGTTCGACAAGCAGGTCGCCGCTTGGTCTTACCTGCAGAGCGGGCGATGTACCAGATCAGGGAGGGAGCAATCGCAGCCTTCGCAAATGCAGGTCTAGGCCCAGGCCCTGACGATCTTGGGGAAAGGCTTCTTCTCCCTACGTCGCAGGAGCGTGTCTTGAACGCGTGCAACCTTAAGTGCAGTAAGCTAAAATGGGCCCGGAAAGGGACACAGAGGAATACGGCGTATTGGATAGAGCGAGTGCGAGTACAAGTATCTTCTTACCACCTGCACATCGGACTATCATAACTTTTTCAATTTAGCTTTTCGTGCAGCGGAACTTGCCCCCTATTTCTGCGGAGCACAATGGCTAAATTACTTCAGCAGGCTTGACCTCTGTGTGGTCTTTTTCGGTGGGCCTGGCCAGGACTTACCAGCTGCGCCTCGTTCAAGACACAAGGGTCGTGGCCGCCCCAGAGTAGTGTCTTTTTTGTGTATCGTCGCAACAGAAAGCCTCTTCTGGTCTGGGACTGTGCTGCACGGAGCACGGGGCTCAGAGCAGGCCACGGGAACGCGTTGCGCGTTGTGCCTGTAAGTGCTCCGTATCCTGCGTGCGGTATTTACAGCGCACGAAATCTGCTCGGTGCCTTGTCTGGCCATGGCATCTTACTTTTCTTCCTCCTCTCTTTCTTGTCTTCAGGGCCAGGAGAGTCTTCGAGGCCCCTGCAGGCTCGCTCTCGCTCTATCTACCATGGAACTTGGCGGTGGGGACAGAAGAAATAGTCAAGATACGAGTCCAGGCCGCGTACGGACTACAGAACTTCCAAGTTTGCAGGTTTCTCAGAACGGTTCGAATCGTGTGTGTGGCACTCTTTACAAGAAGGGGCCAGATGCGTCGTACAGATACATCGAGATAGCTGTTTTACAGCGGGGATGGATATGTGGCAGATGTACCTTGTATATCCGCCAGATGGTGCGTGAAACTAAAACGGTGCGAGGCTCCGGTCGAATCTAGCTGCATGCGACGACGGGGATCATGAGGAATACACGCACCAATGTGTATTAAGACGGGGGTAGAAGGGTCGAGAGGGTTGCAATATCCTCGTCCAAACCAATGGACAGCCCCTTTATTGAATTGCACTCGATCGAGTTGCGCATGTTCGTGGACTAGACTGCTTTTTTGTGCTCTCAGCCTGTTTTCTTTTTTCTTTTTTCTTTCTTTTACATTGCCCTTCAAATGGTATTGTGCCGTGGGTTTGTGCAATCGCGATATCCAGCTAGCGGTACACAAAGTCTACTCATTAAAAAATCAGACGCAAGTGGTCCGTGAAAGTCCGTCAATTAGGACAAGAGGAAGAGAAAAGCGAGGCTTGTCCGCCCTTTGGGAATTGCCGTCTTGTATTACGCCGAAATGCAAAATGATAACGCAAAATGGCTTCCCCTCCCTTGTTTCCCATATTTCACCAAGACACGGCATCTTCGTCCAATGTCCAGGAACCAAGCAGCACCGGAGGACGGAAGATAAGCTACGGGGCAGAATAAACAATACGAATAAGAAAAGCATGAAAGCTTAACGGTACGATTTGCAAAACAAGATGAGCGGCGGCGACGTAATGGACGGAAACGGCCGACAAACCTTGCTTCTGGCGGATGCACATACTTTGGTCGAGGCGGACCGTTGACGCGGCCACAGAAAAATCAATATGAGAAGGAGGCCAGGAGGCCCTGTCGTTCAACAGGGACAAGGGACAACCCGCTAGAAACAATCAAAGAACCCCCTTGATACTGTGTAATTTGCAGTTCGCCTCGGGCACCGAATTCTGACAGTTAGATACTTTGGAAATGCTTTGTGGGTACATGATAGGCAAGACAGACACAGCCCATGCTCGATGTATTTTGCTATGTACCCAGTGTTTCATGCCTCCTTTCCCCTCCCAATCATTTTTGTCAACCAGTTCGTCTATGCTGTGTTTTTGACGAACACCGTACGCGGTGTTTTACCCCGTGGTCTGTCCAGCTTCCTTCATCTCCGTTCTGCCGCCTGATAGAAGTCAGGGGCGTATTCGAGCAGCCACTTCTTCTCAATCTTGGTGATGTCTCGGATGTACGTTTTGTCGCCCGTCTCCATCACCTCGTGGAAGATAACCCAGTCCGCTTTGCGGTTGAACAGAAGCGAGCTCGGGTGCGCGTGCAGCACTGTGCCGCCGGCCACATTGCGGAATGTGCCGTCCGACTGCATCCGCGCCGCATGCGCAAAGTAGCCTGTCGTCAGGCATCGCCGAATCTGCTCCGCCTTATTGGCTGCATCCTGCTGTTGCTTTTGTTGCCGGACATCCGGGATCTCGAATCCGAATCGCTCCATAAACCGTCTCAGTTGCGCTCGCACGCTGACGGCCCTCTTCAGCATCTGAAAATTCAGCCGGTTCTCCTTGCAGAATTTGGCCTCGCCGTTGCCCTTGGTCACAAACGCTTGGTACACGTTGAGCAGTGTCAAGTGGTCGCCCTCGTCGGCCGCAAACCTGCGCCGCACCAACTCGACAAGTTGACGTTCTTCCTTACTCCGGCTGCCATCCTGATTGTCGATCCACACGCTGCTGTTGCCCTCCCGGCTTGTCATCGCCGCAATCGTCAGCATCTCGCCAAGGCAGCCAAACTGCGGCGCAGCCAGCAGCGTCTTGGCCATCATCGGCTCGACGGCCAGCTCAGCCATGCGCAGGCCAAGCGGCTTGGTCAGCTTAGCATAGTCGTCGAGTGCGCCCAGCGAGAACAGCAGCTCCAGTGCCTTGGTCATGAGCTCGGTCGGCGGCGGCGTAAAGTAGGGGAACCGCAGAACATTGTCGATGCCCAACGCCTTAAGTTGCAGCACGACGGGTGCCAGGTTGGACCGTTGGATCTCAGGCACGTTGGCATCGGGCAGGCCTAGGTACGAGTCCTCGGTGTACAGCCGGAAACATTTGCCTGGCTTTGTGCGACCGCCACGTCCCGCCCGCTGTGCCGCCGCCGCCTTGGACACGGGTGTCGTCGTGAGCGTTTCGATACCGGTGGTAGGATTGTAGGTGCGCTGCTTGACAAAGCCGCTGTCCACGACATAGACAACGCCGTTGATTGTCACCGATGCTTCGGCAATGTTGGTGGCAAAGATGACCTTGCGCGTGTCCTCAGGCGCCTCGTCAAACACATACATTTGCTCGTCTGCCGTGAGGCCCGCGTACATTGGCAGCGGGAGTAGTGCGCGTTTCGCAGACAGTGCATCCTGTGTAGAAACTGCTTCAGCCACAGCCTGCACGGCCCGTTCGATCTCCTCCCGGCCCGTCAAAAATACGAGGATGTCACCGTCGGGCTCCTCCTCGTGTATTTGTAGTACAGTGCCAATGGCCTTCTCCACGTAGTCCTCGGCTGGGTTTTCAAGGTAGAGTATGTCGATGGGGTAGGTGCGCCCTTCCAGGTTAATGATCGTACCGACTTTTTCTCGACTGTCGGTGTCGTCGTCATTTTCGTCCTCCCCGTCCTCTTCGCCTGCTCGTGTAGGCGCATCGGCAACAGCATTGTTGCTCTTTGCTTTGGTAGTCTTGCCACTGCCGCTGGTCTCCTCGGTGGCTGAAAAGTACGCGAGAAAGTCTTCCGCTTGAAGTGTTGCGCTGCTAATAATAATACGCAGCTCTGGTCGCATCCGTCGAATCTTCCTCAGAAGCCCCAACAGGATATCAGTGCTGATGGAGCGCTCGTGAGCTTCATCCACCATGATCACAGAGTATCTAGACAGCAAAGGGTCCACAAGGGCCTCGCGAATCAACAGGCCGTCGGTCATGAACTTGATTCGTGTGGCGGAAGACGTGACATCCTCAAAGCGAATAGAGTAGCCAACCTCCTTGCCTATTTCACAGCCATATTCCTCGGCCACTCTCACGGCAACGGTGGTCGCGGCAACTCGGCGTGGCTATGATAAGAGTCAGTATGTGCAGAATAGCAATAAATAGAGAAACAGAGTGGTGACTGACCTGTGTTATCGCAATAACTTTTCCGTCTGCACACCACCCAGCCTGTTCCAAGAACTGGGGGATCTGTGTCGTCTTGCCAGAGCCCGTCTGGCCGACAACGACGACCACCGGAAAAGTCTCGATGAGGTACAGGAGGCTACCCCTATGCTTTGCGATCGGGAGCAGCGCGGCCGGCTTATGCAGTGCCGGGATGAAGGCCGCCGCCAAATCAAACTCCGCCATAGCTGCCTGCAGATCCAATCAAGGACCTCAAGAGCTTAGGCCCACGACGAGATCGTCCTTCTCAGAGGCACCCAAGAAAAACTGTGAGTCGCAGGCAGCCACCTCAAGGCATTTTTGCTCTGAGCAAAACAAATTCCGGTAAAAACGTCGAGATGTAAGGAAATAAACCCCAAAACCCACAGTGGTTCACGGGTGATTCACACTCTTGTAGGGCCCCTTGCAGCTCGGAGCATGGTAAAGCCTGTTGGTTGTTCAGTTTATCGTTGTTGATGTTGACGCTCACGTTAAAGCCACAACGAAAAGATTGGCTGTGACCGCCACACGTCATGACCAAAGCTGCCCACGTGACCGCCCCTCGTTTACGCGCTTTCGTGTCAGGTCCTTTTGCCGCCAAAACCTAGCAAATTTATTAGTCGCTTTTTCAAGCACTCGTGCCCTTTCTCTCACACACATCACAAATGTGAACAGGTCACTGGCCACTCGGGCAACGCTTTTCTCTTCCTCTCCATTTTGTCGCCCGACATCTTGTGATCACCGGTAGTGAGAGTTAAACCGAACCAAAACCGTTCGCGCTTTGGGCACTGTTGCCTTCCGCGTCGCGTGCCAAGAAGGACGCTTTCGTTTCCGCTGTCGTTCGCTCCTGCCCGTCTCAGCATTTTTGGCGGTCCTCTTTTTTGTGGACTGTTTCTATTGGGCGCTCTTTCCCATCTCCAGTTTTGACCGCTTTAGGGATCAAGGACGTGATTCTTTCCTGCCCGATCTGCCGTCTTTCACCCGGCCACGTCTCTCTCCTACCTTTCTTTCGGTGTGTTGTTTTCTTTCGCTTCAACGAGGGAAACAAGAGGCCCGGGCCTGTGAGTAGACAGACTGACTGTGGGGAAGGTGCATATCGCAACTATCCTTATTGCATTGAGCGTGGCCAGTGCCACCGCCGCTTTTTGGCAGCCTCAGTTTCCTGCACATCTCCTGTGCGGAATCTTGTTTCGCTCTTTCAACCATCCTGTTCTCGCCATTCCCCCGTCATACCCCTCAACCACGTTGTGGTTGGCGACTGACGGTAGGCCGAGTTTTTGTCTCGCGTTTCGTTCGCGTCTTGTGCGCATAGTTCCTCTGAGACTATCGCCATCTCTTTCTTCGCGTCGTCCCCCGTTACCCTTACCCTGCATCCGTTTCCAAAGAATTATAGGTCCACAGGGTCCAGCATGGTAAGGATATAGTTGCAAAGGTGTTGCAAAGAGAGTTGACAAAAGCATGGGCCGCGAGAAGAAGCGGAACGGCCCTGGCGCGCCGCCAGGTGCCCATGCCAAAGAACGGCACAAGAAGTGGCTTCGAGCGCAGACCGTGAGCAACCCAGCGGTTTTGAATGCGAGACCAGAAGTCCCCAACCTGAAATCCAAACACCACTCGTACTACGAGATCGTTGAGAACAAGGACAAGAAGAAAAAGCTGGAGTTCCAAGTGCGTTCTTCTCCCCCTCTGCCGTTGTATGTGTCTTCCGACGACGACCGGGAACACAAATGGATGGTCATCGTCACCATCGACTGCTAACCACTGCTTGGTGCTGCAGATCACCAGCTCAAGAATACCGCCACCAGGGTTCGAGTTCGTCCCCATCGGCAATCCCGAGCTGACAACGGCTTGCAAAGAGCTATCACGTGAGCAAAATGCCATGATCTTCATCGTATCGGTGCGTATAGGTCATCTTTTCTGTCAGGCTCAGCCAAGAACGTGTCGCTAACCTGTTTGCTTTGATATGTAGAACAGCGCGGGCGGTGGATCTTTAGCCCAGCAAATGAACCGTGTCGGCCACCACATACGGCAGGGCATCGTTGAGGAGGCTCGCAGAGAAGTTAGCGACAATGGCGACTCTTCAGACGGCCAGGTTCCGCCTGGTTACCCGGAACCGATCCCCGAGTCTCAAGATGAAATCAATGCACAGGCGGACCTAGCGATAAGAGACCTATTTCCCCGAATTCCCAACACCGACCGGCAGAAGATCATCGAGCACTCATTCAGAAAGGTATAGCACAGCCAAAAGGCGAAGCTTTGTTTGGATATTGCTAGCTAACGCCAATACTGCTTTAGGGTGCAACACAAAAGGGCGAGCCTCTTGTTGGCTTAGCCAGAGACATTCCGCTCTCCCGCCGTGTGCAGTTGGCCGTATTGGCCCATATCAGGCACACACACACTCGCTACGACAGTCTCTTAAAAGAGACTTCCTATGTCAATGCCAGAAAAGCCGTCGAGGGACTTTGTTTGGATGTGCTCGTCAAGTGGCGTGGCGATGAGGAAACTGGCCGTGACCAGCTGGATGAAATCCTCCGTGAAGTGATCGTCATTTCTGACTCAGAAGGCGAAGATGACGATGGCGAGGACGAAGATGCCGACAGTAGCGGCGTTGAGTCTGGAGACCTTGCCGCAGAGCCCAGCTATCTGCCCTACCCTGCTGGCGCACCGTCCTCACGGACGCGCATGAAGCCGGAGCCAGTCATCGAGCTGCGACACGCGCGTCGTCCGTTGGTCCAAGGCGAGCGTGCGGTGTGGCGTGACGAACCCGCTCACGGCTTCACTCGCCCTACACGCCCGTATATGCAAGATCGCCGCCCAATACCGACATATACGCAGGATCCGCCTGCTATTCATCGTGCCAGGCGGGGATTTAAGCGGTACGAAGCTGCGCTATCTGCGCGTTGGGGTGAGGCCGTTGATCGAGTTCGTCACCAAAGGGACCACCCACTGGAACCCCCTCCTCGCACAGTCGAGTATCGGCTTTATTCCCTTCAGGAGCCGCCGCATCAAGACCAAGTCCAAGTCCCTTCACCTGGTCATGTTTACTATCTCGGCGATGGACAGGATTCTCCGTACCACAGAGGTGCCGACAACAATGCGTCGCGCCCGCTTGACTATCCTGCAAGGGGGCCAATCCCGGCTTTTATAGCTTCGAATACTGCGCTTCAGAGAAGCCCATCTGGTGGCTTGTCAAGAGGCGCCAGCCCATATGCTGACCCACGACAGACACAGCAGCCGCAGAGGGTTGTAGTAAGATCTAGCGAGGCCCGTGACTTTTTGGTGCCGTCTGTTGAACCCCTGTCTCCGTCCTCTGGGCAGCGGCCCGCTGGCCCGGTATTTGTTCGAACTGTGTCGCCTCGCCAGACATCACGCCCGCCGAGAGGACATGTGGACGACGTCCGGACCCAATTCGAAACACACAACTCGCCAAGCTGGAGTGGGGAATCGGGGACCTTAAAGCGCAGGCGGGTGGTGGACGACGAGTCGTATCCTCCCCGTGATCCGCCTCGCCAAGAACCTGTTCCTATGCGCCGGTTAGTGAGCGACGGGTGGCAGCGGCCACTGGTGCACTATGCTGTAGCGCGACCGAATGACGTGTCGCCTCACCAACCCACCGATCGAGACTCGCGTACGCACTTCGCACATCGCCCGGCGCAACCCATTGCTGGAACCCCCGTGTCTGCACCTGACGGCCGGTCTTATTATAAAAGCCCCCAGTTGCAGCCGCCTCCGGGATCAGAGCGTGCCCCAATTGTTCTAGATGACTCGGATAAGGACCACCCTCCAGCTGCCGCGACATTCCCAGTTCGCGACTACCGTGGGAAAGTCATCTCAGAACGCCAGGAGCCGTCTTATGGGGTCGCTGAGGCTAGAGAGGACAACGCCCGTTATGCACCGGTGGTTGAATATCGTCAACCTGTGGGATACTCTAGTCCCCCTGACCCTCGTGGCCTTCCCCTGTATATTGACAACCAGCCACCACGGCCGCAAGATGCAATTCCCATCCGCTTGGGACCAAGTTTGATCGATCGACCAGGTGCATACGACCAACAGCCGGCTTTTGCCAATCCGCCGGAAGTGCGGCCTGCGGTCTACAGCACCCCTGCGTACGAAGCCGCCCCCTCTCACTTTCAGCACCAGGGCAATTACGAGCCTGCCCCTGTGTTTGTCCGGCCTGTCGAGCGGCATGGCCAACCTCCCTCGGTTGAGGCTCGCGAGCAGCCTGGATGGCAATACAACCCTGGCCCGCCCCGCGGCTATCAGGCTCCTCGTCCAGCCGAGGGTTCCTGGGTCCAGTATGCTTTTTCTCATCCCCGTCCCTTTTTTTTCGCACGTAAAACTGACGTTGGCTTTAGACCGCAAAGTGCTTCACCGCCTCCGGGCAACCCGTACGATGCGCCGGCAGCCTACCCTACTTACCCTCCGCCTCAAGCTCAGTATCCGCCCGACGACTATGTCTACGGAGGTTACCCGGGGTATCCCAACCAGCATTACAGCCAGCCAGGTCCATAGGGAAGTCTTTGGCATGGTCTTCGCAGATCTTCTGCGGTAAGCTGCTTTTTTTGAGGAGGGGGAAGGAAGCGCTGCTTTTGAGCAGAGGCGGCTTATTTTTTGGTCTTATTTTTGGGTCTGTGGGTGCGAAACGGGAGGTGGAGGACTGTCAGGTGAGGTTCTGTTTGTTGTTGTAAAAGATAAGCATGATTTTTTTGGGTTTACGCCGGCGTTTGTACTTTGATGATACCCATTCATAGCATTCATCTTCTCGGGGAAGAGGTAGGGCGAGGGTAGCTTTGAGGCATGGTTAGTTGTGACAGTAGTGGTAGATTTCTAGGAATTTTTTGCTCGAACTCATTGTCCTTATCTTCATTTGAACCTTTCCGGTAGATAATAATAGGTGGGAATTTTGTCACATCTTTTAATTTTGTTATATTGTAGATAGATTTACTGTTTTCCCCCTCAAAATATTATTTTATTTGTTTCAAAAAAAAGATTGAAAAGAATCGTCACAAATTGAAAATAGTGAAAATGAGCTCGAGTTGAATTTAATAAAACGAAATGTTTTTAACGCAGCAAAAATAATATAAAAATGACCTCACGAACGAAAACTAACTCAAATGGAAGGCAAAGGTATCAAGTTGGAATCGTGTACCCGTCTAAATCTCACGGTACGCATCAAGAGTTGAATAGACAAAGAAACAGGTAAATCCAGACTCAGTGACGAATTGAAAAGAAAAGGAAAGGACAGCTCGTGATAAGAGCCTCCTACAAAGCAACCAAAGAAAACTGTACAAATGCGCAAAACTTCTCCCCGGCTCCTCTACATCTTACGACTACGCCTTCTTGTCATCAACAAGGCTGTCCGCCATGGCCTCTGCCGCGGCCTTGCGCAGCCGCTCGGCGTCCTCGGGCGATGTCGACGAGGTCGACGACTTGGCACCAGCACTGTCGGCCACGGATTCGACCTTGGTGGCCGTGCCGCTCTTGGCGGCTGATGACGTCGTGTTATTGTCCTTCTCGTCCTCGCTGTCACCTAGGCTGAATGGATCGTTGTCGGCCATGGGAGTGGGGTCGACGGACGACATGGGCTGCCACTTGCTGGCCTTGGCTCCACCGCCGGCGGCCGGCGACGCTGCCCGGTTGTTGTTGCCACCGGGGCCGTCCTTGGGCGGCAGCTTGGGCGACGCGCCGTACATGTCAATGGTCTCGTCCTGGTCGCGGAAGGCGACCTTGCGCTCGGAGCCGGGGCGGGGCGATGTCGAGGACGGCGGCGGACGGAAAACGTTGGGGTTCTGTCTCACGGGTGCTGAAAGTTTGTTAGTAGTGGGGTTGGTTCTCAAGGGAAGAAGCAAGCAGGGGGAGACTTACTACCATCGCCGTGCAGCTGGATACCGCCAAAGTCGTCGCTCAGAAGCTCCGGGTCGGCATCGTAGTCACCGCTGCGGCGCGGGGGCTGCCGCGAACCGTGCCGGGCATAGCTTGTCTGGCTCTGGCCTCTGGAGGGGCCACCAGGGCCGCCCTGCGGGTGCTCGTCGTCCTCGTTCTCGCCGCTGTTCCACTCCTCGTCAATCTTCTTCTTGATGCCCGTGAACCAGGAGTTGAACTTGGTCTGGGTCTCGGCAAAGCCCTTGCGCAGGTTCTCGCGGATCACGGGGAGGTCGTCGTCGAGAAAGCTGTGCTCCTTGTCGCCCCACATCTCGTTGGGCTTGAGGCCCGTATCGCCGCGCTCCTGCCGGTAGCCACCACGCGACCGGCCACCGCCGGCGCCGTAGCCATCGCCGCGGCTCGTGCGTGCCTCGTAATCGCCGTCCTCGGCCTCGTAGTGCTGGGCCAGCTGCCGCGCGTACTCCTCGTCGGCCATCATCTGGCTGTAGGGAGACAGGCGGCCGGTGGGCGGGGTGGGGTCTTTCTGGACGGGGCGCGGGGGCTGCGGTGGCGGCGCGGGCTCTTGCTGGGCCGCCTCGGGGTCGGTCATCTCGAGGAGCGCGTGGAAGGCGGCCTCGATGTTGCCGCGGCTAGCCGTGAGGACGGCCTTGATGACGACAATGTCCACGGCCGGGAACGCTTCTTTGAGAGTCTGCTCGTTCTTCTGCTGCTCGGTCAACGGCCGCGGCGGTTTCGCGGGAGCAGGCTCGTCGGCGGCCGGGGCAGGGGCCGCTTCGGAGCTTGCCTCGGTCACGGACGCATCGGTAGTAGCGGCAGCAGCACCGGTGCCAGTAGTGCCCGCGGTAGCAGCAGCGTCCCCGGATGTCGTCGAGTTGGCCGTCGAGGTCGCCGTCTTGGAGGCAGGGGCCTCCTCCGGGTTGATGCTGGTCTCCTGAACGTCGTCGTCATCCATCTCGAGAGGGCGGGCCGTTGTCGGCGATTCTGGCGTCGGGGACTTCTGGGGCGGCGGCGGTTAGCAGGGACTCGGAACGAAGCTTGCCAGAGGACAGATGGATGCAGAGAAAGTAAGATGCAGGTGCAGGAGAGAGCGACCGAGAGCTTTATCTAGCTCGTACCGCGCAAAACACCAAGGCAGCTCATAAAAAACAAGGGGCAAAGCCGCAAAAAGTGGGTACGGAAAACATACAGGATCAGCCGCCATTCTGTGTCGGTTCTGCTTGCTTTCGGGAGCTCGCACGCGTGGGAGAGTGGGTGGAGGATGTCGATGGAAGGGGTCTTTATGCCGCGTCAATTGGGGGTGTAAGGGCAGTCGGGCGGAGAGCGGTGGAGGGCTTGCGTGGATAAGAGGAAAAGGTGACTTTCGCAGAAGGTCGGAAAAGGAAGCCTAGTTTTAAAGCATAGGCCCGCAGAAACGTAGGTGATACCTCGTCGCCCTTACTACGGGCGTGCTAAGATTAAGACAGCAGGCGCCGAGGGTCAGTCAGTAATGGGAGCTGGTAGCTGAGCAGATGCATTACGCCCCAGGGAGTCTCGGGGGTGTAGAGGGGGAGACGTTGCCCCACATTCCCTCCCGCAGCGCCACACTGACAGGCATATCTCTCGCTGCCAGAGCGCCTGAACAGAGGGGACAAGGTGGGGTTGGGACTCGTGGCCGCCACCTTCCTCGCGCCTGTTTCTTGTTTCCTGGGCGGCAGACAGCAGGATTCCAGTTGATGACGGCAGCGCCTTCCCCCTCCGTCGCAAAGGAGAAACAGGCTGCGAGCTTAAGCCACATGTCACATGTGCGCCCTCCAAGCTATTTTTGTTTTCTTACAACGTCCTGAGCGTGTGTGAGCAGTTCGTACGAACTACGGAGTACGACGTACCGGAATACCCCGTTCCCGTACCAATTTTAGCCCCGCCTTTAGGTACTCTTTCCTCTCCCGTCTCGTCACACCGGATAACGGAAGAGAGGCTGTCCCGAGTCGCAGACCCAACACTCCAACGCCACAGCCAAGAGCGAACATTCGCAAGGCAGCAAATCCAATTGGACGGACCGCGCGGACCATTGCGATGACCTTTTGACGACAACAACGGCTGACGACGACCGACGACCGACGACCGACGACTCCCAAACCGCGAGCAGCTCTCTTTGACTTGGACTGCCCCTTTGTTCGGCTGCGCGCGACAAAGCCCTCTTGCGACACTGCCACACCGAGCGATCTGACAGCGACAGCCTTGTTCCGACAGGGATAAGCGCTGCGATTGGACGATTTTGACGACGTCCGAGGGCATTCCCGCGACGTGAATTGATCGACCGCGAGTCGAACGGCTGCTGCCTTATCGCGCTTGCGCACACATTCGAGGACGGGTGGAAGGCAGCGATCGGCCAGAGCCAGAGCGGCACACACGACACGAGGCGGAGGGAATAAGAGGAACGGAGCGAAGAGGAGACGCACAAAGGGCGGACGAGCCTGCGACCGGTGATTCTATTGTTGCGGTCGGCCTCCTGCGGTGCAACTGCCGGTGCTGCCGCCGTCATGGGGAACAACGGGAGCCGGGTTACGGCCCAAGATAAGTATGTCATAGTGACATGATGGATACAGAAACTCTTCTCGTCGTCATGCGCAAGAGACGCTAACGGGAAACTCGTTGACAGGGCCATCCTGGACCTCAAGATCCAGCGCGATAAGCTGCATCAGTACCAACGGCGGGTCACCGTCCTGACGAACCGCGAGACCGAAATCGCCCGCGAGATGCTGGCACGGGGCGACAAGAAGCGCGCACTGCTGGCCCTGCGGCGAAAGAAATACCAGGAGTCGCTGCTGGCCAAGACGGATGCGCAGCTCGAACAGCTCGAGAAGCTGACGTCCAACGTCGAGTTTGCTCTCATCCAAAAGGACGTTGTCTTTGGCCTGCAGCAGGGCACCAAGGTGCTGCAGGAGATTCACAAGGAGATGGGCGGCCTGGCGCATGTGGAGAAGCTGATGGGCGACACGGCCGACGCAATCGCCTACCAAAATGTAAGTCGGAGTGCGTGTTTCTGTCTGCCCCGTTTTACAACGCTGACACCTGCCCCCCCTCCCCAACAGGAAGTTAGCGAGATGCTTGGCGGCAGCATGTCCAATGCGGACGAAGACGAGGTGGAAGACGAGCTAGCGGCGCTCGAGGCCGAGATGGCGCCCGCACAACCGGAACGGGTCGTGCTGCCAAACGCGCCGAACACGCAGCCGGTGGTGGCACAAGACCCGATAGCGGCCGAGGAAGAGGCGGACACAGACGAGCCGCAGACGGAGCGGCGACAGCTGGTGCCGGCCTGAGTGTAGAAGGGGGCGTTGTACATATGCCAGGGATGATGTGGTTGGATATCTGTTAGACCAGCGTGGTTGCATCGTTTGCTGACTCTTTTTCTCTCTTTATTTTCTCTCTTTTATTACTATAGCATCGGTGTTTGTCGTGTGGCATTTTCATCTTATTTTATTTCTCAATCTCGACGGTCTGTTTCTCTGCTGCTTGAAGCACGTACTCTGGTGTCCCGCATCTTCCTCACAGCTCCTACGAGCCACATGGCGGACAGGATTGGACTCGGCCTGGACAATATGCAGGTGATAGACGCACCATCAAGGCCTCACTGCCGGCTGCCGAACCGATTCCCTGTTCCGGGCCTTCTACACGCATTGTTCCCATTCTTTTCTCGTAAGGGATTCTGTCTGCGGCTAGCTCATCCGCAAAAGCGTAACAGGCAGCGTCATTTTTTGAGTTTTTTCGGGGGATTTTTTTTTGTTCATGTTAATCTCGTGGTCTTTCGCGGTGCAATTGCGGGTTGAAACGGGGCCTCAGCCTCGTGGGTGGCAGCAATTGGCGTGGTTTGCGGCCTAGACGACGACCAGCGCCAGGCCAGCGAGACACATGTGCCAGCGGGGCCCGCTGATTGGACCGGGAGGATCGCCCTTTGGTGCTAACGCGCCAGCTGGAGCTTCGGCGCACAGCGTAGATATGCTAAATCGCACGGCGCGCACCTGCGCCTGCCCAGTCGAGCCTGTCTACTAGGCGAGGGAAAGAGCGACGGAAGAGGGGAGAAAGGATGGCGCGTCGAGGGTCCTGTCTGGAAAATAGAGGGAGTGAAAGGAGGAAAAAGTACCGTAAGTACGAACGTACGTCGCAGATGCGGGAAGTATTACTTCAGGGACAAAGAGGAAAAACGAAAATCATTTGTCGGAAAAGAGAGACCACGGCTTGGCGGAAGACGAGAAGAGTGAGGGGGCCGTCCGCCCAACCAAAGCTTGCCAGCAGCGATCCAGCTGCCATTGGGCATCCGGTGCCTGGTTTGTGACAGCCGCCGCTGCCGTTGAGCCTCCCAGCCGTGTGTACAAGTAGTTGCATGTCGTGAAAGGAGGTCCCAAAGGCACAGAAGAAAGCCCAAAGGCGACGATGTATGGACAGGACGAGAAGAAATCAACAAAAAAGCGGAGCTGCACTGTACAGATTCAAGTCTTAATTAGTCGCTGCTTCCCAGCTAGGATGCGGTTCTGCGAAACTCGAACCCCACCAGCCTATTTTCGGGGCAAAGAGCTCTTGCCCACGCGCGCGGTCGCTTACCACCCCTCTAGTCCCCGTTCTCTTTCTCTCTTTCCTCGACTCTCTCTTTTCTCTCCATGCTCTGCATTCTCTCGTCACTCTCCTATCTCATTCTTTCACTCTTCTCGTTTCTTTCTCCCATGCGCAATTGCTGTCTGCGCCGTTGCGTGAACCGTTGATCGCCATCGCCGCCGTTGGAAGCCGTCGCCCTGATATCGCCCAGGGTACCGTTCGCACTGTGTCGCAAACTGTATTACACCAAAAAAAACGGCGCGCCGGAGAGAATCTACGAGGCAGCTACGACCAAAGGTATGACGGCACACCTCCCCCCCCTCTCCCACCGGCACCACGCGCGTGCCTTCCTCGTCCTCCTGCCCTCAAGCTGCCCTTCCCTCGTTCCTTCCTATCACCGGCCTCTTCATAGGGGCATATGCGCGCACTCTTTTTCTGCGCCCCTGCCCTCTTTCTCCCACAGCTGTCCAACGCAAGGAAGAGCCGCCCCCAGCTTCGTTTCTGAGAACTGACAGCTTCGGCAGCAAAGGCGCAGGTCCACGAGGTACAATTTGCAAGAGGACAGACCGGTACGACAGCGAAGAAAAGACGCGCGCAGCTTTGTGACTGGCCGGAACCTGCATTGACTTTGCATCGTCCTCCTTACTCGGTAAGCAAGAACGTCCCTCCGCCCCCCCGCGGCGCTTGCCGCCTTGGATCACCGAGTGTCCAATGGCGGGCCGCTGCTGCTTTCTTACTATTCAGTACTTCGGTCTCTGGGAATCTGTCTGTCTCTTGAGCTTTATGGCTCTGTCTCTCTGTCTATGTCCTTCCGCATGCCTCTCAACCGCCACCCCCACGGCACCTTGCGTCGGGCTGTCACTACTGTCCCATCGACCACACCGGCACCTCTCTTCTCGCCTCCCGGTGCTCGCTGGAAGCTTCCGTGTTCTTCCGTCGATATGCCTCAGCGCTCTCTCTATCCTTTGGATGCCTTTGCTCGAGATGCTGGCAGGCCACGGGGCCTAGCCATCGCCGTGCCTCGATCTAGACGGACGGGCCAAAGCAAGTTAAAGGCCTGCTGAAGCTGGCCCCGAAGAATCAAAACGAAAGGGGAGAGCATTGAGGAGGGACACAACGAATAAGACCAGTGTGACGCCGAGCAAGGCCTCGACAAGCTTCCGCATCTTTGCCGTTGACACTCCATGGTCCCCACACTATCAGCGAGCCCAAAGGAGAGATCGACTCCGATGAACACGGCTCTCACTACTCGCCTCTCTTCTTTCAGCTGGTCATAGTTTCTTCCCTAGCTCCAGCACCTTCCAAGTCCCTCCCAGTCTGGATTCTTTGGGATGGTTGCATTCCGCATCCGGGTGGTGACTTGTCACCTTTGTCACTGCTTTTGATACGAGAGCCTGTGCTATCTTCTCCGCATATCCGCTTACCATCGCACACTGATGGGGATACAAGGACGGACAAGCCGATCACGCGAGGATCAGGGACAGATCCTGCTGTCTAAAAGAGGCACATGCCCCTGCACACGCGCACATATACACACATAAGGATGGGGGAGAGAGCGCTGCTGGATTGCCGAGAAGCGGTCGGCCAACATGCACAAGGACGAGGCTTGCAGCAACTAGTTTCTGCCTGACGCTCTTTTGGGTGGGCAGGCCTCGACACCACTGGTCACATTCTGTTCATCACAAAAGGCGCTCCTCTCCGGTTCCCATTTTCCAGCCTCCTGCCCACCTTTATATTCCCCTCCTGCGCCCACCCCTACAGCCTCAGCGTTGTGCCGTCCTTGCCCTACCACGCACCCACGTGGAGAATGAGACTTCCTTATTGTTCGACCAACCGCTAGGGCCAAGGCTTAAGGCTAGACGTGACTTTTCTTTTTTTTATCTCACCCCGTTAACAGCCATACAATCATACAGCAGACTTCAGCACAGAGACAGACAGACAGAGACCTGAGTGATTGACAAGACAGGGAGTTCATGCATACTCGAACGATATAGTTGGCCCAGGCTGATTCTAACATCCTCGACAGGAATACTACACCGCAGAAAGACACGCCTCGTATTAGAATCATCCGAACGAGGGCCTCTTCTTTTCTTTCTTCTTGTTTTACTCTGGGGCAAGCCCCCCCGGCCTTTTGGGCTCGACAGCCCTAGCTTCTCAACATGTAAGCCAACCCCCACTTCTGTCTATTTGATTCTCTCCAGGTGCTTTCAGCGTGCTACCGCGAGGCCTACCATCATGCCTGAATAGGTGCTGTTCCCTTAACTTTCAGCTAGCTAATAACTTCTACCTCCCTACAGGAAGTTCGGCAAGCAGATTCAGAAGCGGCAGCTTGAAGTGCCAGAGTATGCAGCTAGCTTTGTCAACTACAAGGCATTGAAAAAGGTGAGTAGATACTAAAGGGGGGGACATGTATGTGGGAGAAGAGGACGGGCCGGAACGACCCTTGATCTAGTCCATGGATCTGGCCGGCAACACTTCTTCTCTAAGCCACGTTGGGCACGTTTTCTAACCAGTGGCACCGCCCCTTCTCATAAACAGCTCATCAAACGACTCTCGGCCACACCCGTTCTTGGTGCTCAGGATGACCTTCACCGCTCGGCCACCCCTATAGATTCTCAGGCTGCGCTGCAGGCCAACAAAGCAACCTTCTTTTTTCAACTTGTAAGTCAGACACCACCCCTCTTCGTCTCTCTGTGGGTATGCTGCTAATCAAAGTGGAACAGGAACGCGAGCTCGAAAAGGTCAACGCCTTCTACCTGCAAAAGGAGGCCGAGCTCAAGGTTCGCTTAAAAACACTCATCGACAAGAAGAAAGTTCTCCGCGCAAGAGGCAATGGCATCTCCCGACGCTCCGCCAAGTTCACGACGCTACAGGAGGGTTTCCAGCAGTTCGCCAACGACCTCAACAAGCTGCAGCAGTTTGTCGAGATCAACGGCACGGCTTTCTCCAAGATTCTGAAGAAGTGGGACAAGACGTCAAAATCTAAGACCAAAGAGCTCTATCTCTCGCGTGCCGTCGAGGTCCAGCCGTTCTTCAACGCCACTGTCATCAGTGAGCTGTCAGACCAGGCTACGACAAGTCTGCAGGAGCTCGGTGCCTGGGCCGAGGGCGACCATGAGATCCGTTTCGATGGCCGCGCGCAGCAGCCCGACCACATCGTCAGTAGCCAGCATCTGCTGGGCACCGATGAGGGCGACGCCGACACGCTTCTGCTCGATACGGTCCTTGCTGGCCACCTTGACTCTCTGCGCGACCTCCTGGGCCGCATGCAGGCTGCTGTCACAGACTCCAGCGGCCAGGAAGACGGCAGCAGCAGTAGTAGCAGAGACATTGCTCTGAAGGAGCGTGTGACGCGCACCTTCTTGGCGTCCATCAACGAGGGCTCGCGGGACGCCTTGAAGGTTCTTATCGATACCGGTCTAGTCGATGTACAGAGCGAGGATGACATCAACGAGCGGAATTGCTTGCACCAAGCCACGATTTACGGCAACAATTATGTGCTCGACTTTGGCCTCTCGCAGGATGTCTCCGTCATCCGGACCGACGTCTACGGCCGTGTGCCGTTGCATTACGCGAGCATGCACGGTCGCCTGGACATGCTTGACGCTCTTCTGAAAGGTAGGTGGCGATGCGTTTATTCTCGTTTAGTGGCGTATTGGTAGGAGCAGGTTCTAATCTTATTGTGTACATGCAGTCGGCCCTGGCGCAATCGATCTGATCGACCACGACAACTTCACGCCCCTAGTCCACGCCATTATTCACGGCCACCTTGACTGCGTCAGCCGTCTACTCGAGAAGTCGGCCCGCATTGACCCCATCTCCGACGCCGACCATGTGCCGCTGAATTTGGCCTGCGAACACGGCACCGACGCCATTGTCGAACTGCTTCTTAAGCACGGCGCCAACATCCTCCCCGACGCAGAAGGCCTGTACCCTCAGCATCTCGTCGCTCGTGCTGGCCGTGCGCCCACTCTGCTCCTCCTCCTCCAACAGTACGGCGCCGACTTAAATCAGATCGACAAGCTGTACGGCTGGACACCGATCGTCCACGCAGCCAGCGAAGGCAACGTCCCCTGTCTGAAAGCTCTCCTCGAAGCCGGTGTTGACCCCAACATCCTCGACGAGAAGGACCTGCCGGCTATGTACTACGCTGCATGGGAGGGTCATTTGGAATGCATGAAGCTTCTCACGCCCTACAGCCGTAAGAAGAGCAACAAAGTCAAGCGGGACAGTCCGTTTGGGCTCAAGCCCACTCCAGATCTTGGGACGCTCGAAGGTTTTGGAGCACATGGCATTGGAAGCAGCACGGCACCGGAGCCCATGGCACTGGATCCCGATGCGATCCCCATTCTTGAGCTGCCGCCACCCATCATTCCGCTCCGCCGCTACGGCCACAACTTCCTTGACACCAAGACCGTGGTCCAAATCAACTTCGAGGACCAGAACGGCGAGCCACCACTCGTCTTCTTCCACGACGGCAAATACCCCGCTGCGCGGTTGACCATCTCGTCCAAGGTCGCCGACCTGATTCCCAAGAACATCATGCTCCCCTTCCAGGAGGACACCCGCCTTGTCTTCTTCCAGGTCGACAACCTGGACTCGTTCGTGCTGGACTTTGACGTGTTCCCAACGTACGGCGCCAAGATTATTGCGAAGACGGTTGCTCTGCCGAGCACCTTCCGTACCCTTTTGGGCAGCTCGGGGAGCGGCTGTTGCCTACCCCTGTTCGACCCCCGTCTTCGCGCCATCGGCCAGATCAGCTTCAACACCCAGGTCATTAAGCCTTTCACAGGCAAGCCGCTGGAGATTGCCGACTTCGAGACCTACTGGAAGGCGACCAGCCAGCTCGAGGGCCATCCCAGCAGCTTTGTTGCCGGCTCCAGTTTGTCGGGCGACTACGTGCGCCTCTACGTTCAGCACACTAGCGATGGCATCCCCGTCCTGTGGCCCACGTGGACCGTGCGCTGCGGCGGTGGTCGCGGAGTTCTTGTCGAAAGCGCCGACGCGATGGAGGACGTGACGGGCGACAGCAGCGTCATCGACGTTCCCGTGGCCCGTATGAACTACGCACAATTCCGCGCGGCCACCTCAACGGCACCCGGTCGGCCGCATTTGGAGACTCTGTCGTCGTCCCCGCTTGACGCCGTGTCCCACGTGCACCGCGTTCTGGCGACGTCCGGCGTGACCCTGCGCGATGCTCTCGCCCTTGTGCCTACCGGCATGCATGTCAACCTGCAGATTCTCTACCCGAGTGCCGATGAGGAGCGCGCGCTAGGCCTTGGCGGTGTAGGCAATGTAGACATCAACACCGGCGTGGACGCCATCCTTGCGGTCGTCTTTGACCACGCCCGTACCCAGCGCGTCCACACCCCCGACGTGGTGCGGTCCGTCGTCTTCAGCTCCTACAACCCCAGCTTGTGCACGGCCATCAACTGGAAGCAGCCAAACTTCCCCGTGTTCTTGTGCAACGATTTGGGCCGGGAAGACGACGCCACCGTGGCGGCGGCGGTGCCGGATGGCGTGTGGAGCACGGGCCGGCGGACGGCCTCTGTCAAGGAGGTTGTCCGTACCGCGCAGAGAAACAACTTCATAGGGCTGGTGTGCAGCTCACGTCTTCTTGTGAGTTTCCTCTCCTTTTCTTATTCTTGCTTTGTGTATTGGAGTAACCTGAACTAACAAACGTATAGGACATGGTTCCGGCTCTGGTCGACGCTATCAAGTCCCAAGGCCTGGCGCTTGTGATCGACAGGTCGGCTGAGCAAACTCCGGACCCGAACTCCCTGGTCGACCCTTTCCCGCGGCTGCCCGAGGGCATTGACGGTGTGCTGAAGAGCGATGGTGTTTTGCGATTTAACGAGTCTATAGACATGTGATTAATTTTTGTTTTATGAGATAAAGTGGTGGATTGGGTGACAAAGAGGGACGAGGCTGTTGTAAGGTGTAATGCGTGACAAGCGGAGGTTATACCAAAACGGAAGAAAGATGAGAAAAATAGGTAAGAGGGGGGCTTTGGCGGGCGCATTTCTTGAAAGAAAAATACCAACGAAAATCACAGAACATGGGAGGAGATGAGGAACACATCGTGGTAGCCCCGATTGTGGCTTTTGATTACATGATAGGAGGAGGGCACTTGTCATCTGCTTTAATGTTCTTTCTTGGTTTTAATGGAGCTCTGGAACTCTGGCGTTGCATTCGTATATAGGAAAATGAAATACCAGCATATATTAAAGCATTATCGTAAAGCTCACTGATCATCTTACTTTTGTTGTGACTGCGTACTACACTGATTGCTTTTCCATAAACGATCACGCATGTAAACAAAGACAACAGGCAAACTTTTGAGGTATTCACTGTCAAGCTATGAGGATGGAGGGTTTGTTATATTTGATTTTGAAATAAAAAAAGAATTCTAAGTAAGAACGAATGGTAGATTGGTAGGTTGTGGTTAGGCTTGCCAACTTGGAGACCGATGGCGGAAGACGAGATCGTAGCCCAAGTATATCGAGGAGCAGCTCCATTTTATCGTCACGATGACCATTGGCCTAGCTAGCACTGTTGAAACAGTGGCCAAGTCAGGACCATGCCGGTCGTACGGTGCCTGACCCGTCCTTGTTCTGCCATCTCGGCTTGCCGCTTGGTCGTCGCTGTGGTCGTCTGGGATGGGTTTTCGAAACAGCATTCGGGTTTGTTGATCATGGCGATATCCAGGCGTCTTGACATTCGTTGCCTAGGAACTATTTTTGAATCTCGTTTCCGTTCTCGTCGTTTCTTTTCTTTCTCGGTCCCCCGTGAGCTCCTTGGCAAGCAACTGTCTTAGCACTGCTCGACACCGCACGTCACGAGTTTGCCTTGCCCACAAAACAGGTAAGGAGAAGAGATAGCACAAGGAAAAGGATAAGAGAAAGAAGAAAATGGACAGAAACCTCCTCATATGTCACCAAAAAAGTATGTTCCACGAAACATAAAACAAGAAACGGCACGAAGGCCCGCCCGCACTCGTCTCCTTTGCCCTTATATCCTCCTCTTGCATCTCCGTTTTCCTCTTCCTAGCAGCCGACCAGCACCGAACAAATATCGCATCTTCCAAATCTAGAGCACACTCTTCCCCTTTCTTGTCCACTGGCCATCAAATCTAAACTAATAAAAACAAAGCGATGGCCCAAGGCCATGGATCCAGGACGATGAATCCAGAAGAGACATACAACTAGAACAAATGATAACATAAAGAAAACCCTCATTGTCAGAACGAAGAAAGCCACGATAGCTGAAATCAGTATGTAGCAATGAAAAAAAAAGATACATGGCAAAGGTTATCCATAAAAAAGACCCGAAATGAAGCAAGCTGAAAAAAAGTAAAGAGTAGAAAAATGAAGAAGAAGTATAGGTAAGGAACTGCATCAAAGCTAAGCGGTGTAGCGAATGATAGAAAGATGTCGAATAGTTTTGGAGTGAAAGGGGTGGGAGTTCCTTTTGTCGCTTTTGAATATGCGTATTCGTCACAGTGTTGTCGAGGAAGGTAAAGCCGTCGTTTCTAATGCTCTACCGAACGGCACCAGGTGACGTCATACTCAGGAGCGAGGTGTGTTGGTTGCGAGAGGGGGAATAAAGAACTCCTTCATCTTGCTCTCGACGACCGTCATGTTGGCTTTCGCCGCCGTGAGCGCCTCTGTTATCCGGGCCAGGCAGACGCTCTCATCCGTTTCGGGGGTGCCGTCGAGCGTCATCTTCTTTCCGTACTGTTGGATGACCTGGCAGTGGTCCTTCACCTTGTCGAAACCGAGCGCTGCTGATGAGCCTTTCAGAAAGTGGCCAAGATCCGACAGTTTTGCAAGATCAGCATCGGCGCTTGGGAAAGTGTTAGCAGCGCAACATCGGGGCGTTGGCAACAAAACAGGAATGAGAAGTTGACTTACACTGCTGCGTCCATACCCTGGAACGTTTCCTTGGCCTGCTCGAAGTAGTCGTCAACCAGCGTTTTGCTAAAATCGCGATTTGATGGGCTGTCGTCCATCTCAAGGATCTGCGTGAACGCCGCCTCGCTGATGCTGTCCCCGAAGTTGAAAGACATGTTGGGCACCGTTTCCGCTCTGTTGACTCGACGGAAGCTTGTTGATTTAGTTTATTGCAATGTTCAACGTATTAAATATCTCTCTGCGTTTTTTGTCAGCCATCACGCCCACATAAACCAAGTATCATGATCAAAACCCGGCCCTCAATATCACGGCGACAACGGCAAATGGCGGACGCAGACTTTTCATAGTATGGCTCAAGGAGGAGTAAAGACGTGAGGGAAGATGGTGTAGAGCGGTGTGCGGTATATTGGTTAGGGAGGAACGTGGTAGGATATCAGAGCGGAAGGTTGCCTCACTCTTGATGCTTGAAGGACCGTAGGAGGCTTTCCGATGGGAAAGCCGGCGTGGAAGACGAGCAACAAGAAACAATGAGAGAGATAGGGGGGATGTGCGGAGGGGAAAAGAAACACGGAGAAACAACATAAACAACGACAAGCTAAGAAGAGGAAAGCCCTGTGCACGCCGGGAGAGCCCGAGAATAGACATATGCACTTGACATCTCCCCTGGCTTGTGGGCCCTATGCCAGAGAAGTGGAAGGGTGAAGGCAGACGGGTGGAAGAGGGGGGAGGCAGGGAAAGGGTAAAGAAGATGAAAACCCCGCGTTCTTTGGGTCACAGGCTGCACGCAGCGCACTGCGGCAAGTAACGGCTGTATGTCCCTGGCAGGTTGTGGGCGGGCCCTGGTGCCTACCATAGGACACGAAGCACAAGCCAAGGCACGCAGGATGACAGATGGCCGGGGCCCAAATGCGCGTCTGCATCTGCACCCGTGTGAGGAACAAGACGCAACCGGGGTAGTCGTCCTGCAGATACAAAGGTGTCATACCATGCATGCTGAGGCTCTTTTCCCATTCCTCGGAAAGGAAAAAGATGCATCATAAGTAGGAAAAGAAGCTAGAGCAGCTAGAAGCGGTAGAACATCCGAACAGGGGATCAGAGGCAGCCACTCGGCGCGAGGCGAGGCGGTGGGATGGGCATCAACAATATAAATATACCGGCAGAGCTCAGGTTGGATTCGGGCTGCGATCACCCATATAAAAAGGACAGGAAGAAGCCAAGTCTTGCGCCAGGTAACGATTGCGCGAAAGCGTGTGAGATATGTGCCCTGCGCGTTTCCCAAATACTCACATGGGTCGAATCTGGCAGGTAGTAAGCTGCTGTCGGAAGGACGGGGGAAGCGTGTAATCGATTTTAGGTATGGGTAGGCGACGCGACAAAGATTTGCTGTCTCTGTCCGAGAACGAGTTCCGGGACCGTGGCTGCGTTTTAATGCAGCAATGCTTGGTTGCCTGTACAGGCTGAAAACACTGAAGAGCAGCTGTCGTCTGTCGTCGTGTCGTTGGCATACGAGGCTCGCGCCTTGATATATAAGCACGGTTTCTTCGGGAAGAGCTGTCGAGTGGCTGCTTCGGGGTATTTCGGTGTGGTCACCCAGGGTCGGCGCCTCTTCGTAAAATTGGTAAACAAGTCGGTGCCCTGTTTCTGTGGCACGACCGTGGCAAGCGGGAAGCTTGAAGCTGCGGCAGACGAGGGAGATGGAGGCGACGGTGGAATGCGGCGAGCGGGAGAGGCGGATGGTGATGTTAAGTCTTGCCTTGGAAGCAGGAGAGAATAGAAGAATGGACTGAAAGAAAAGCCGAAGAGGAAGGGAAGCGAGAAGAGTAAGAGTGGAACAGCACGCGGGCAGCTAACGGGGAAAGGAAGTGATAGTTGAGATTAAGAATTAGGAGGGCTTGTGTCTGCACACGAACATAGACGCTCCTGGCGGTAAAGGCCAAATGGGGCTTGGCTTCGGTGGTTGGTGGTGGAGGATGCAGACGGCGAGGAGGAAGACGAACCTCCGGGTGCTTTCACGGAGAACGGTGATGTACTCGTAGTTCTGCGTGGTTGTTAACGAAGACAAGCGAAAGCGACAACGTTGCTTTGACGGGAGGTATTTTGTGTTGTTGGACGCTTGTTTGGGAAACGTCAACGGCGCGGCCAGTCGAGTTGACGAATGTGTCTACGCTTGGGGGTTGTGTGTGCTTGAGGAAGGCTCGACCTGTCGCCTGCGACCCCCCTCCTTCCTCCCCCCACCCGCTAGAAATCCGCGCTTCCGCTGGGCCAACGTCAAACTCCGGCTAGTGATGGCACTACGGGCCCATTTAGTGCGAGGAGGGTCAGGCCAGCAATAGGGGCCACTCCACCAGCGCCAATGCACCGTTGACTCGGATTACCACACAGTGTAATGTTTGTGCTTATCGAATGGGAAGATTGTCGCAGGTGGTGTTTGTTTCTTATTTCGCAAACTATGAGCTACGATACTCGAACAAATTCGTATGGTTGCCAAGTCTGTAGCCTCTGTAGTTTCTCTTTTGATACCTTAGGGCGGGGACAAGTGGCCTCGCATGGCGACCGGCCCATGCTTGTCGGTCGTTGCTTCCCAGCAGCCCCGAAAAAAGTAGATGCATTGCGTTAGGGCAGCGCGGACAACGGCCCCGGTCTCTCCTTCTTCTTCGGGTCTTCTTTGTAAGATACGGGAACGGCAGGCGCTTGTCTGGCACAGGTCTTGTCCAGAATCAAACTTTACGGTCGCCGAGCAAGGAAGGAGTGGCCCGTCCTGGGGCCGTACAAATAAATGCCTACCGCTTGCTTGCCTGCCACCTGCTCGTTTCTTTCTCCCTCTTCTGGATGCCTGGAGATGCGACCGTCAACGAAAACAAGCAGGGCTGAAAGCCACAGCGTGCCACCGAAGACGGAGCCTGCAAGCCACCCACTGGGCCGGCTTCTAAGGACGGTTTACACCGTGGCTCTTGTGTCCCTCAGTGCGCTCTTATTCCCTTCTTGTGTCCCTCTTCTGTGTCCTATGCATAGAGGTGCGTGCCTTCTTGTGCCTCCAAGGGGGCTCCTTCCCTTGCAGTTCATTTTACGTCTAGCTCAGTGTCGTTCGCACCTGCTGCCCCGCCTACAAGCCGCCACTGTTGCCCGCGGCACCCTTGCCCCTGCTGCCACTCCTTATTTTCTTCAATTTTCTTCGTTTGTCGCTCCATTCTGGGCAGTGATCGTCGCTGCATTCGCTGCTTCGCATCTCTCGGAGCCTCCTCTTCACTGATTTTACTGCCCTATTTTACCCAACGCCGCCGAGTAGCCCACCGGCCAGATCCACGGACATTGGCTGCCCATGGCTTGATTTTACATTTTAACCCTCTCTCTCCCTCCTCTGGTCCTTCTTCTTTTGGGTTTCTTTTCCTTTGTCTAGAAATGCAATATCGTGTGTGGGAAATGACCCTTGCTCCTTCCTCTCTATTTTATTTCCCACGTTCCGTCTGATGTGAATTGCATTGTCCAAATAAAATGGCTTGCCCGGAAGAAGGCAGGCTGCTTCGACGAAGCGGCGGCACAAGCGTAAAGTGCGCCCCCCCCTGAGCCCCCCTCCCCCTCGAGCCTAATGAGACTCTATGACGCAATGGTTTCCACAACCCAAAGCCGGCCACGCGGAGAGAAGCACCTACCACCAATGCGACACCAATGGCGCCTTCCCTTTTGGTGGGACGAGCAGCGCTCAATACTGTACCCTGGCGAGCCTGGCTCGCATCGCACAAGGAAGTTGCGGCAGTTACTCCGTACTCGCACTTTTAAAGTGCGGGAGAGGAATGCGCCTTCCCTTGTCACCGCATCTCAGGCTTTTTGTCGAAGAAAGAGCGAAGAGCACACAATTTGGGGTTACTAACTGGGAAAAGGGGGAAAAGCGCACATTCTTCAGTCGTTCGGGAACATTGATTCTTCTAAACTCTCGACTCTCTTCATTTGCGCCACAATCCACACAACGAGACATGCGTATCCTAGCGTACTCCCCGTACCCATTCCGTTGGCCAGGCCTGGCCTCGCCCGACCGGGCCCCCTATCCTGTACGTTGCACTCTTCTACTCTTTTACATTTCTGCTTGGTACAAATATCATATTTTCACCTGGCCACGCGAGCTTCCCCTTTTCTTTCTCGACCACCGTTGTCAGTCCTCGCCTTTCTCGACCGGCTCGGTTCCGTCGCCCTTCATTCTTCTTATCCTGTGGGCGACCACCGACCCGTCGTCCGCTTCTCCCCTCAGCACTACTGTATCTGCATGCCAATGCAGGCAAAACGGCCATGCACCCAGTCTTAATTCGAAGTAAACACCCCTCTTTTCCAACCCGGGGCGGAGTTAGATTGGCTCATGTGCGACGATGAAGAGCGGTGAACTCTCCAGAGTCTTCTTTCTCCAACGATTCTAAGAAGGATGAACAAGCCACAGGGCTTTCTGTGTGGCATTGGCATAACTGGGTGGGGAAAGAGGCCTTTTTTCTGCACTCTTCGCCCGGCAAGGCTTCTTTGAGGAAGCCACAGCCGATTCCAAGAGATTTTGAGATGCAGGGTCCAGCCCTGGGTGCCATCCGCAGCGCGGTCCTCCAGCAATTGGCGGCCTACCAAGCCATCGTGAGCTACGGCCGGCTGGACAATGTACCTTTCAGCGATTCCGCCTAGATCGTCGTGGGACAGTGCACCGAAGAGGATACTTGCGCGAAACAGAAGCGCTAACCGACCCTGTCGCCACGCCAGCGCGGACCCTTCTGTTCTCTTTTGAGAGCCGAGGACAGGGCATGAACGCCACGACAAAGTCGAAAATGGCGTTTAGTTTGACCACGCTGCCTCGGATTGGGGTAAAGCAAAGACTGCATGCAAAAAGGGGAAAAGGGAGACTATCGCCTCGTTCGCCGCTTGAAGTATTACTATTTTTTACCCGTTTCCCCTCACTCTCGTTTTTCTTCTTCCTTTTCTTCTTCCTTTTCTTCTTCTTTTCCTTTTCTATGTGATTTTGCCGTTTCCACGAGAATTCTTCTTTCACATCCTTGTCTTAGTATCTCACTGACCGACATAATATTGCCTTCTAGTACCATATGCTTGTGCGATAATCCATCAACCAGCTGCCGACGCTCTTCAAGCTTCGAGTTTTTTTTTGCGGCACAGCCCGCAGTAAGATACTTGTGCGGTGTTGTCCTCCTTCTCGCCCCATATTACGTCGTGAGCTACTCCGTACAGGAAGAACTAAAGCGCACCCCTCTCTGTGCACAGAGCATCCTTCCGACGTCATAGTCGACTGCTGCTTGGCCGCCCAAGCGTCACCAGCGTTCCACTGCAGCTGCAAGGCAGGGGTTCACTTCCCCACCATAAGCACACTTTTCGGCCTACGCCAATCAGAGACAGCCGGAGTCTGTCACTTTTTTTAAACGGCATTGAGGATTTTTTTCAAGGCCCGAAGAGTATTTCAGTCTCCCATCTCCGGTTGTGTCTCCAGCACCATTTTCAGCACACGTCCAGTCGCCCTCGAGCAGCACCACACCGAGTTGGTTTGGGTATGGCACCCCATTACCCCCCTCTCCCCTCCTTACGGAGCTGATGGAGACGAAGATAGCAGGCCGAAGCGGCTGGCTACCCCGGGGGAAATACAAGGGTCGGTGTGAGTCGCTTGACTGAAGGAGGCAAGCAATTGTGATTCACATGTACCCCCAGGCACCCCCCAATGTGCACCGATATTGAGGCAAAAGAAACGAGGAAAAATTGAGGACATGTCCGCGTTCTAGACACATCGGAAAAGCCTCCAAAGTTGTCAACGTCGTCCCGAGACCATGACGCTAAATAACGGTGCATATTCGCCATTGGAACTACGGCGGCTATGGTCAAAGGACCGAATTTCCCACAGACCGTTTCCCACCGAGCCGACCTTTTCTTTGTGAGCCTAGTTTAGGGTTTGCTTTAGTACCCAGGAGGTGAACTTTCCCCTTCCCACGAGGACTGTCAACAATCGAATTCCTATTGTTTCGCTGCACGCAAAGTCTTCAGATCCCTTTTCTTAGGAGTAAGAGAAATGGAGGGCAAAAATCACTGTACGAAATACAGTGCTAGTCGCACATTGCGTTCGGAAGTCGGCACCGCTTGGTTTCCAAAACGGTCTTTGCCAAGATCCTTACCACAGACTTTCCATTTGGGTCTTTTTTTTCCCACGCTGTCCCTCAATCCTTTGTGCACTTGTCTGGGGCACCTAAGTCGGGCCTCGTCTGACTGGGAAAAGAGGCAAATAATAACGCGGACGGAACCAAAGAAGTCTTGGAAGGATTTTGAGGCTTGCGAGGCTTTGACGAGACTGCGGCTTTGATATAGCATCTATCTTGTGATATTGTTTTTGTCTTTTTGTTTCCCAGCCGAATCGGAGCCGGGCTCTGTACCGTTGACCTCTGTACCGTTGACGTCCGCAGCTTTCGAAACTCTGTGATTATGGCGCGGGCGATGGACGAAGAAATACCATTTCCATATGCTGCACAAAGCCTTTAAAAGCCAACAAATGGTCTGCCACTTATAATTGCCGCTCAGTATTTGGACCTTGCCGACAAAAGGGTTGCGGCTGTTGAGCTCCTTTTTGACACAAGAAATTCGAGCATACTTAACGCATACGTATTCACCAGCGAGAAACCATTACATGCCATTCGATGTTATGGTTGTCACGAGGACTCAATCCAGCCGCATCGTGGCAATGCCTTCAGATACATGTTCAGCCAACGCCCACTGCCGGGCTCACATCATCACCTCACCGGCTTCTTGGGCAAGGAGGCATCTCATGCCGTTTGATAGAAAATTATTCTACATACTTATCTGTCCTCATTAGAGGTAGACAGTGGACAAAAATATGCTGCCAAAATACGATGAGTATGTCGTTCTCTTAGGAGCACATATATTGACCTGAAAAGGCGCCGTATATTGACGCCAAGAGAAACTCTAGTGACGCCTCCATATCCGGCCTCACCTTGCCATGCTCACTCTCCATGCACCTATTATGAGCCGGGAGCCAAGAAAATGCTCCCACGGTGGCTTGGCCTACAATTGTCAGCATTGTTTTTGCTTGCACATACGAATACACGAACGCACGGCGTTGTGCTGCCGCCGGGCCACTTGAAAACACTCCTTCTGTCACTTTCTCTTTTTGTTTGGAGGAAGGAGAGGGTGGCCTCAAAAACCTGTTTTTCGTACATACGGTCGTGCATCAAAATTGGACGGGATGCCCCTTTCCCTGTCATTTTGCGTTTCTCCAAGACCCATAGGCCTGGCCAGACCCTTTGGGGGTCGTCTCATGGTGGTCAAAAAAAATAACGAGAGTGAACGAGAGACAAGAGGATAAGAGGATGGGGGTTTCCCTTGGCATGGGGCTTTTTAGCACTTGACAAGGGCCAGGCAACGACAGGTCGTATGGGGGGATGTGGCCGGTTGCAGGCAAACCGAAAGAGAACACGAAAGGCATCCAGAGAAGAAAGCAAGAGGAAGAGAGGGACGAACGGCGTTTCTTGATGAACCAATCGTAACTCTGTTTCGTCTGTCTCTCGTTGATCTTACCTCTCTCACTGCTTCTTTGGTGAATGTTCATTAAGCAGAGCCGGCTGCCCATAACGTGAAGGATAATGTGGATGGGTCAACCTTCTCGGCTTGAAGCCCGATGATATGGAGCAGAGTTCCGCTATGGATAGTCGGCAGTAGAAATCGCAAGAGGAATGAGGAGGGGGAAGCATCCCCACCGGGAGACGCAAAATAAGAGAGAATTGTGAGCCTATAGGAGCAGGGTCCTTGTTCATCTCATGCGGGCATAACGCGATCAAGGACGCATGAGGCAGAAAGGAAACCCATAAACCAGGGGACGCCAAGCGCGTCTCCATTTTAGAAAAGTGCTTGCTTTGAAGAGTCCATTTTGGTGACGGCATGAATTGAACAGACAAAGATGATAAGTCACAGGAGGGAAAGGGTTGCTGCAAGATGGGGTTGTATTGTTTTATTATATCCTCTAGCGGAAAAGAACGCAGGTATTATCTAAAGGTAGTCTTTCTATTCCTTGCTCTTCCCCTCTTCTACAGAATCACCTTGGACGCCACACTGAGCAACCACGCAGCATCCTGCCAGGTGCCTTCATCGGCGCGGGGCGGCGGCGGCACAGAGTCTTCAGAAGAGCATCCCTCATCGCCTTCAAAGCGGCGTCTGTTGGCAGACCAGGCTGGTCCCCGCTGGTTCCAGCCCACGGCCGGCCGCCGCTTCCGGGAACGCCGCCGCCGGCCGTTGGCCACGACTTTGCCGTCCTTTGCGGCAGCACCTTCTCCGAGTGTACTGCTACCGCTCTCAGTACCATTAGCCTCCGCATCATTGTCGTCCTCGTCGTCCTCGTCGTCGTCCTCGTCCTCCTCATCTTCCTCGTCATCTTCCTCCTCGTCGTCTTCATCATCGTCCACCTCGCCCTCCGTCTCCTGGACGGAGAAGAGCGACCAGCCCAAAACACTGCCCAGCCATGATCCCATGACGCCGCCTGCCTTCTCGCGCTTGACGAGCCGCCGGATGTGGTCCTCGTCCTCGAGGCTCGTATCCCGCTGGTGGAGCTCAATGGCCTCGAGCGCCTCGTCGAGGTTGACAAAATCGGGTCCCGCGGGAGTCGCGGGGTTATTCACACCACCCTCGCAGTACTCGTCGTCGTCCTCGGCAAGATCCGCACAGTCAAAGTACCCGGCCTCGCCCGCAGCGGACATGCCGTTGTAGTCTAGCGAGTGCCGCCGGGCCTCCATGGGCGTGAACAGCTGCACGCGGCTGCCGGCCCGGCTGTGCGTACGGCTGTTGGCGCGGCTGCCCAGGTGACTGCCTGCCCGGCTTCCGAACCGACTGCCCGACCGGCTCGTGGGAACATGGGCCGAGGCGGTGATGGGTGACGTGGCGTCGTGGTCAAGGCTGCCGCGACGGCTGCCGCGGCGGCTGTTGCCCGAAATACGGTCGAGGTACTCACGCTCGCGCGCCAGCTCGCGTTCAAACGCGGCAACGTCCTCGGCCTCTTCTGCGCTGCGCAGGCCCGACAGGCTGGTCGAACTGGCACGCGCTGTTAGCCAGCTCTGACCCTTGGACTCGCGGGCCTCGCTCGTCACAAGAACGGCAGCGCGGAACAGCCAGTCATCGCCACCCTCGTGGTGTTGGTGGTCCGTCTTGCGTCGGCGGTGGTGACGGGCGCCACTGGTGCCATTGGAGCGGAGGTGCTGGTGGCTCGCATCGATGTGCAGCTGTGTTGTAGACAGGCTCTTTGCGAGCGCGCTGGCATGGCCCTTGCTGCCGTTGCCCGTGCCCCCGGGGGTTCGAGAACCGCTGCCGGCTCCCTGGGCGCGACGGCCACCCTCGTGGGAGTGCGAGCGCGACGCGGTCGGCGACTTGGACAGGAGCCGCGGTGTGGTCGGGGCCGAGCGGCCCTGGATGTAGGAAGGTATCCGCGCAAGGGCAGCGCTGCTGCTGCTGGCATGGGCGGTCGAGAAGTAGGTATGGCTGTCGATGATGTCAGTGCCATCGTAGTCGTCGCGCAGCGGAAGCCGTGACGTGAGCGGCGCGAGCGTGAGGTGTTGCAGGTTCGCGGCCGACCGGTTCTTGCGGCGTGCCTGCTGCTGTTGGGAGTACGCAAGATCCATCTCTGTGAATGTGTCTCTGCCTGTATGCGCGAGCGCGTTGTGTGCCTGCAACTCTATTCCCGGGTAATGCTGTATCGTGTTTCTTATTTTCGGATATCTTTTATCGGGTCGTTTCGAGGAGGATTGGCCAATCGGCGCGATTGAGAAGGCTGAATTCGACAAGAAGCTTCAACGCGTGCAAAAAAAGAGCTTTGAATGATGGAAAGGAGATGACGCTCGCGATGGCGAGAAGAGAGCGGTGAAAAGGTGGTATTTTCTGTTGGGGAAGTTCGAGAACCAACAGCGCTGCTGGAAAAACTCGAAAGTGAGGAGAAAGGAGGTTCTCCCTGTGGCTGGCTGGCTTTGGCAAGAGCTAGGGGAGCTGAGCAAAGGGAGGGCTAACAGGAGCACAAGTGCGGAGGTGGAGGATTATGGACTATGGGGAGGGAAAAGGAGCCGAGGAATGCTGGGGCTATTGATTGGCGCGCGGGCCAGCCGAGAAAGTCAAGCAAAGCAGGGAAGGCGCGAACAAACCACCATCACCGCCCGCTAAATGAGGCAGGCACCAGTCGCAGGAGAGGAAAGAAGATAAAAAGGGAAAGAGACAACACCTTGCATGCAAGGAGGGCGAGACAGACTAAATAAGAGCGCCTCAAGCTGTGCAATAAACGTCACCCGACAGGCACAGATGACGGCGCTGTTGTGACTCTTATACTGAATTGCTGTCAATGGTTCTTCCGTATTTTTTCTTCCTGTTTTCAAGCTCGCTTTCAGGTGCTTCCTCGGCCAGGACAGGTGATACTAGACGGGTGCCACGCGCAGACGAACAAAAGTCGGAAAGAATGGACAAGGTCAAGACAAACGACCGGGCATCACCGACGGTCTATTTCTAGTTTTTATTTCTTTTTTTATGTCTTTTTAATTTAATTTGATTTTGATCACTTTCTATTTCTTTCTTCTTACCGTAGACGGCGCACCTCACATCATTCCTCGGCCGCTGTCTCAGTTGAACAGTATGGCTCCGTTTCCGTCCATCGTAGTTTCCCTCATGCCCACGAACCTGCCTCGTTTTACAGCAAGGCGGCCTCAGGCAATTGGCAGCGAAAAGGGCAAGAGCATAAAGGCTGTTTGCTTGGCGTTGCTGGCCTGGCTGCTGCGCTTGTCTTCTATCAGCCGCACGATCAGCCTGAGCGGTGGTCAGTCACTTGGGTCAATCTAGCCAAAGCGAGAGGTCAGGGGGCTCATTTCTGAGCTGCACCCTCTCACGACATCTTCTTCTTACCTTCAGTGAGACATGACGGCCCATTCTGAAGCTTTTGCTTCTGTCCGTGGATTTAGCGCTCTCGCACTGTACGCGGTCTCTACGAGAGGCCTGCACAGCTCCAGTTTATGGGCTGTTGGCAGCTTTAGACGCTGCCCCGCACAGTGCCGCCCAGCTGCACAGTACATCGCCAGTAGGCAAAGTTTTTTTTCACATCGATCGTGCCTTCCCTCCGTGAAGAATCAGACGAAACAGGTGACTACAGCTCCATCCTTGGCAAAGTTACTGCCCAAAGCTCATAGTGATCACATCACCCCCCTTTTCGTCCGACCAACCACTTCTCCTATACCGAAGACCTCACGCAACGTCCGCTTTTTCTCAGCCACCTCCTTCTCACGCACGCCGTGCTCCGGTCCCGTTGCGCCCGATCCGTGCCGGCTGCCTGCCATGCGGAATCTCCGCAACATCCGCTACGATGTGTGCCACGATGCTACCGGCGCCACGGCGGCATGCTGGGATGCAGGCCAAGATGAAGTGATTGCAGCTTTCGGCCCGTCAGAGGACGAGCCGAAGGTGCGGTTGGCCCGCATCGCTGGCCAGTCCGAGCTGTAAGCCACCACCTCTCATATATATACCAAAAATGCCCTGATCTCTTGCCTTCTTGTATGCTAACAAGGCCTCTCAGAAATTGCTATGACATTGCTTCATGGGACGCTCTCAGTCCCAGTCCTGACCTATCCGTGGACCGTATTGTAAGCCTGCACTATTTTGGTGACCTGGCCACGGTCTGTGTCATCATGGCCGGCGGCGATATCGTCATGGTCCGTGAGGAGACATCTGGGTCACATGAGCCAGTGCACATTGAAATTGTCGGCTCTGTTGATCCGGGCATCGCAGCCGCCCGCTGGTCGCCCGACGAGGAGGTGCTCGCGCTTGTCACCACTGGCGGTAATCTGATATTGATGAGCCGTGGCTTTGAGACGATCGGGGAGACACCCTTGACTCCCGCTGATCTGGCTGCCTCCAAGCACGTCTCCGTGGGCTGGGGCAAGAAAGAAACTCAGTTCAAGGGCCGCGGTGCTGCCAAGGCCATGCGTGACCCGACCATACCCGAGATAATCGACGACGGCACCCTGAGCACGGCAGACGACGCATCTGCGGTGACTATCAGCTGGCGCGGTGATGGTGAGTACGTGGCTGTCAATGCCGTTGAGACAATCATGGAAGGTGGTGATGAGGCGACAAACTCGTCAGAGACGAAGCGCCGGCGCGTCGTCCGCGTCTACAACCGCGAGGGTGTCCTCGACAGCGCCAGCGAGCCCGTCGACGGCCTGGAGAGCTACTTGAGCTGGCGGCCGTCTGGGAACCTCTTGGCTACCTTGCAGCGCGAACCCACGGGAAGTGCCTCGGACCAGTTCAACATCATCTTTTTTGAGCGCAACGGGTTGCGGCACGGCCAGTTTGAGCTCCGTCTGCCATCGACGGGTGCTGCTGCCGGACCCGTGAGCCTCGACTGGAATACGGATTCCACGGTGCTTGCTGTCACATACGAGAGCGTGGTTCAGTTCTGGACCATGGGCAATTACCACTGGTACCTAAAGCAGGAGATCGTCACGACGTCACAGCGACCGCTGACGGTGTGGCACCCAGAAAAGCCTCTTCGCCTTGTCACCTCTACTTTCAGTGGCCTCGTCAGTGCAGAATATGTCTTCTCCACCGCCCGAGGAGCTCTTACGCCACCCAATGACCACGGTTCCGTTGCCGTCATCGATGGCAAGTCTCTGAAGCTGACGCCGCTACGTGCCACGAACATGCCGCCGCCGATGAGCCTTTTCGAGCTTCCCATCAGCCTACCGGTGATCGACGTTGCCTTCTCTCCCAAGGATGATGCCCTCGCCGTGCTGACCTCGACTGGGCTCGAGGTGTTCTCGTGGGCATGGCCGATTACTGGGAAGCGGCCACCGCCGCCAACACTGACGGCATCGCTCCCCTTTGCGGAAGATGGCAATCTTATTGGATTTGTTCCGCTACAGGTGTGCTTCGTTCAAGGCTCCGCGCACACTGTCTATGTTCTTGGTTGGGATGCGCTATCGCAGACGCAAATCCTTTCCTATGTGTTTGATAGTGAAGCTGGCCGGTTGACTCCTTTGGACCCTATATCGGTTGCACGAGACTCGATCTTGGCTGTTGCCCATCAAGGCCGTGATCTTTATTCCCAGGATCCTTCGGGAGCACTGACTCAACTCAACACAGAGGGCCCTTCCCCTTTGCCCTTCTACGCAAAGCTGCCTAGCCTTCTTCCGTGGGTCGAGATCATTGAGTCTGACGAAACTGGTCCTCAGTTCGCCATCGGCCTGTCAAGAAACGGACAACTCTATGCCAACGAGCGACAGCTGGCTAAGAACTGCACATCCTTCATTGTGACGGACGACCACCTTGTCTTCACGACAAGCAATCACCTTTTGAAGTTCGTTCACTTGACAGAGGTCCATGACCTTGAAATCCCTCTCGACGATCCCGAAGTCGACGAGCGATGTCGAAGCATTGAGCAGGGTGCGCGACTTGTCACATCGATTCCGTCAAGTCTGTGTGTTGTCCTACAGATGCCCCGGGGCAACTTGGAGACCATCTTCCCGCGTGCAATGGTTGTGGCCGGCATTCGAAAGCTGATTGATGCGCTTGACTACGGCAAAGCCTTTGCCTTTTGCCGGTCCCAGCGTGTTGATATGAACATTCTCTACGACCACAAGCCACAACAGTTCCTCGACAATGTCGATTTGTTCCTCGATCAGCTCAAAGACGTCACATCCATTGATCTATTCCTGTCGTCCCTGAAGGAAGAAGATGTGTCTCAAACCATGTATAAAGACACAAAGAAAACAAATACCTCCGCAGCATACGGACTACCACAGGTAGTGCGCCCGGCCCCGACACCAGTTTCAACATCATCCACCAAAGTCAGCATTGTTTGTGACGCTGTTCTGGCGGGGCTGGCAATGCGGAAGAAGACCAACCTGCAAAACATCATCACAGCGCACGTGTCCAAGCTGCCGCCGGCCATCGATGACGGTTTGACGGCGGTTGCACAACTGCTCCATGATAACGAGACCGCCGCAGCAAGGGCCGTATCAGCAAAGGCCGTGGAGCACATTTGCTTCCTCGTGGACGTCAACCAGCTCTACGACCACGCCCTGGGCCTTTACGACCTGGACCTCACAATGGCCATCGCGCAACAGTCTCAAAGAGACCCCAAGGAGTACATTCCGTTTATTCGAATGCTGTACGAAATGTCGCCAATCTGGCGCAAGTTCACCATCGACGAGCACCTTGAACGCCATGAAAAGGCCCTCGGTCACCTTGCCGACTTTAACGACTTCAACGAGTTCCTTCAATACACTAACAAACACCACCTCTACAAGAAAGCTCTCGGAATTTATCGCTACGATGCCGAGCGCCTCGCTGCCATCACCAACGCTTATGCCGAATACCTCGTGACGCAATCTAAGCTCCGGGAGGCGGGCCTGGCTTACGAATCACTACAGAATTTTGTCAAAGCCACGAACTGCTACCAGTCTGCCGGCGTGTCCTGCTGGCGGGAGTGCCTCTTCGCCGCCCAGAGTCAGACCCCGCCTCTCTCGGGTGACGTGCTCAACGAGCTCGCCTCGAACCTCGTCGATGCCCTGCTGGAGGCGCGGGACTACACTGCAGCTGCCAAGATCCAGCTGGAATACCTCGAGTCCGTCGAGGGCGTGCGCACTCTGTGCAAGGCGTACGAGTTTGCCGAGGCGATGCGGGTCGCGGCGCGCTTCCGCCGTGCGGACCTGCTGCAGACGCATGTCGACCCAGGTCTAGGCGACGCTTTGTCGTCCTCTACAGAACTTTTGGCCGACTGCCGGTCTCAGCTGAAAGCGCAGGTGCCGCGTATTCTCGAGCTGCGGCAGAAGGCCATCGAGGACCCACTTGGCTTCTATGAGGGCGAGCGGCTGGGTGGCGAGGACGTGCCCGACGACGTGTCGATTGCGGCCAGCTCGCGTATCAGCACCAGTGCCAGTCTGTTTACGCGCTATAGCACAGGCACTGCCGCCACGGGCAAGACCGGCGAGACCGGTGGCACAGGGACCACACAGCAGCACCGGAACCGCAAAAAGCGCGAGGAGAAGAAGCGCGCCCGCGGCAGAAAGGGTACCGTGTACGAGCAGGAGTACCTGACCAACAGTGTGCGGCGCCTCATTGAGCGTGTGGAGCGGGCGCGGCCCGAGGTGCAGCGGCTGGTCGTGGGACTGATCCGGCGGGACATGGCTGAGCGGGCGCGTGCCATTGAGGCTCTGATGGCCGAACTGATCGAGGCGTGCCAAGCGGCCATCCGCGAGGTGTGGCAGCTGCCCGGCGTATCTGGTGCCCAGTCAGCCCCTACAATGGCCAACGCCGCCGTGGAGAACGGAAACAGTGGCCAAGTCCAAGAGAACGGCGAGGTGGCACCAGGCAACAACACTGCGGCGCCGGTGATTGCCGCCTTTGAACGTCTTTCGCTTCTGGGTTAACAGTCTTTTGGCCCACCGTCAAAATGTATCCCATACAAAGACCGGCCAGCGTCTCATTTTGCCCAGCTACACCGCCCCACACCTCGCCAGCGCACCATACTGCCCCCGAGCGTACAAAAACGGCAGGAACGACCCAGGCCGGCCCCACTATCGCACCTTCCCTCCGGAGGCCATCCGGCCACGCCCTCGCACCCAAAGAAAAGGCAGAAAAGGGCCGCTCTATGGTTCATAAGTTCGCAGAGCGAGCTGCCCCTCAATTCACTTTGTCATTAGACCATGTCTAATGGCCTTGTTGGATTAACGAGGGGCCGCCGCCGGGAGGTCTCTCGTTCGACCCGGACGACTGGCGATTTATCCACCGGGGATATTTCGTGCAAAAACGCCGCGGGCGTTTTCGTAGCCGCTCATCTCCGGCTACACGAATACTATGGACGCATAGTATACCGTGTAGCTGTAGCAGATGAGCGGTGAGCTTTTTGTCCTTCTTTTTTGCTTTTGCTTTGTTAGAAGGTGAAAAGGGAGCATATGGACAGCTATTTACGATGCAAAAATACCATTGGGACCTTTTATTTCTTTTTTTTACTGTCACAATGTGCATGCTACACGATTAGACAAAATAGGAAAGCAGTGTATCCGCAAGAGCGCCAATGTAGCTATGTTATAATAAAAATGCAAAAATCCCCCCAGGTCAAAGGTCAAATTGATATCAGCTGCTGATATCCCGCCGGCTACTCATACATGACAAACAAAAACGGGATCACTTTCTCTTGGTAGGCTTGTTGCTTGCTGACACTGGCGTGGTCGACCGCGACACAATAACTTGCGGCTGCGGCTGTACGGGTGCTGTTTGGCTGCTGCTGTTGCCACCTGGCGATGACGACGGCACCGCTAGCGATGGCACCACGTTCTGCGCGTACTGCTCGGCGTCCCGCGCAATCCGCTGGATGTCGATGCGGTTCTGCAGCGCGTCGTTGACGCCCTCAATCACCTCGCGCTCCTCCATGGCCTCGGCCACCAACATCACCTCGCGCGCCCAGTACGCCTGTGTGCGCGCCCGCAGGTCCGTGTCGCGCAGCGCCGTGTTCTTGACAATGGCACCCGCGCTCAGCTTGCTCTTGACGCCCGCCAGGCCACGCGTGACGGCTGTGACGCGGTGCGCCGGAGAGGGCGGCGGCAGCGAACCGAACAGCACGACACCCAACAGACCCAGGCGGGGCGAGCTGTGGCGGCCCGAGGCGGCAAGGTAAAGGATGGCGGCGAGGGCGGCCAGCAGGCCGCCGCAGGCGACGGCACGGTATGTGCGCATGGACCAGTAGAAAAAGTCGACCTCGGTGAGGCGCGTGGCGCGGGCGTTGGGTTGGCGGTTGTAGGAGGCGACTAGATAGAGGTCGAGCGCGGCGAAGCACAGAGCAACAAGAGAAGTCGGGGTGCGCCAGCGGCGGATGTGGGTAGCAGCGACGTCGTAGGCGTGGTCGGCGGCCGACTCGCCGTGGCCGTCAAAGTCGCCGTGTATGGGTGCAGCCTGGTGTGCGGACGCTGCGTTGCCCGACGACTTGCCGCGGCGGCCAAGCAGGAGCAGCGGCGACGTGACAAGGGCAATGATCGCCAGGTTGGCGAGGTGCACAGCGATGAGATCGATCACAACGTAGTACATGTAGTTGACGGCACTGAAACTGCTTGCGGCGTCGACGCCGGTGCCGCCGCAAAAGGGGCAGTTGGCGAGCGCGTCTGGGCCGTACTGCAGGTACAGGAGACGCGACTCGAGGCTGACGAGGCGCAGGCGCAGGGCCTCGTCGGCGGGCGTCAGCGTGTGGTCGGGGCGCTGGGCAGAGAGGCGCGTAAAGATCACGTCTGTGGGAGCCTGGAGGCGCGACTCGGTGGCGACAAAGACGTTCTCGGGCATGCGCAGCGCCGCCGGTAGACGCAGGGCGTTGCTGACCGAGGCGGGCAGGATGAGGCCGCCCGACAGCAGCCAAGCTAAGGCAGCAGTGGTGAGTAGACTGAGAACGAGAACAGAGCGGAAGGCCAGCGGCCGTGCTATGGCAGCCGCCGGACCGCCCTGTCGGCTTTGCTGTGCGCGAACACCGGCCTCGGCCTTGAGCTGGCGGTACATGCCGAGGGCGCGCGGCAGCAGCATCGGCCCAAAGAAGATGAGCAGGGACTTCATTCTGCCGTGGATGGTGGAGGTAAGCAAGAGGTCGGCCAATATCAAACGAGCTAGAAAGATGTGCAAACTCACGTTCCCCATGGAATCGCCATGGCTGCGGATGGCAGGCGCTCTGTGGCTCTCTGTGGACCTCGATGGCGATGCTTGTCTTGGTGTCTCCTTCTGTTTCTAGAAGCAGTCACGTGGGTTCTGGCTGCTCTATTTTCAAGACAGTGTTTATTCTTGAGAAAAAAAAGACAATAAACCCAACCAAAATGACTGAAAAAAGAAGCGAAAGGTAAAGAGTGGACGTCAAGACACGATACGCTCACAAAAGAGTGTCTTTGAGACGTGAATGTGCTACTTTAGGACAAAGCTGTCCTTCTGCCTTGGCCGCATTAAAGCAACGCAAGGGAGTGGAAGTGGGTCCCGCCTCCCTGTTCCTGAATGGGGCAGCCAATGAGAGCCGCTGCTGGCGCACTGTGCCATCTTGCATTTGAGCTCGTCACAGCCAGCAGTGGCCACGACGTGTTCGACAGGCTCGACAGGCTTGATTTTCAACATATTTTTACTAACTTGGTTATTCAGTGAACACAGTCAATATCGCATTCGACCCGTATTCACTTGAGCTCTTGAGGCATGTTTTTGCTCTTGGTCATGTCCGTGTTCTGCTCCAGTGCGCCACATTTCTCTCTATCTCTCTCCACCGACACGTGACCTTGAACAAATTGTGGGCCGGTTGAAAGAGTCCATAAATTGGCTGCGCAAAAAAATAGCTGCGCGAAAATCTCAATCTCTTCGTCTCTCCCACAAAGACCACAATCACCAAAACCACCAACAAAACAAGGCTTCACGACAGCCAAAGAGTGCCCTTGTAGCACGTATTCCGAAAGAAGAATCGTACGCAGCACAAAATGGAGATGCATGCCATGGAGAGGACACGTTGATGTCTCGACATTAAGCGAGCCTACATCCCCGAGGTTTGTTCGCGTGCTGCGTGCGTGATCTTCCTTTGCGTGGCAAGATACGGTGTTCTTCCATAACATGCCTTCCGTGAATACACGGGCACTTTCGAAGCTTTGATGGCCCATTACTCTTCCATGGCCACCACAGTCAATCTGTTGCCCAGAGCGAACCCAAGTTTACTCTGCCAAGAGTCATCTCATATCGTGTTGCAGGCCCTCCCTTTTTTGCCTCTATGGAGACCAACTGCGTCAAATTGATGAGAGACATTCCTGTTCCAGTCCTTCTTTCGTGTCTTTTCGAGTCGTAGATAAAAATGCACTGTATTCAATAAAGTAAGACCAGCGCCAGCCAACGCGCGCAACCCAAACGCCAACCATGATGATTTGTATCCCATTGCCATTTTTGTTATCTTCCTCTTCTGTGCGCTTTTTGTCCTCCTTTCTTTCCCTTCACCCATATACCCTTCCGCGCAGTCCTGTCGTGAGCAAATCTTATAGTTCATTCTTTCCGGCTGCCGCGGCCTTGTTCTCGCTGGACGTCGTCTTGTCGGATGGCGCGGCACCCGAGGCCACGGGTGCCTCCTTCTGCTTCTTCTCCTGGCCCTCCTTGACCGGCGTGGCCTTTGCGTCCTGCACCAGCGCCACCACCGCCAGGATTGTGTCCTTGAGCAGCACCAGCACGCCCGTGCAGGCCAGCTGCCACGAAGTGATGCTCACGCTGCCGCGGGGCGCGCGCGGAAACGCCACCAGCCACTCGGCGTAGCCGGGGAACCAGCCGTGCGGCAGCCAGAACATGGGCTCGCGGGCGTACCAAAAGGGAAGCAAAAACTGCAAGCCACGGGTGAGGGCGAAGCGCAGGACGGTGACGGCCGTGTCAAACGAACGGCGGCCCGCGTTGAGGGTCGACTCTGTGTCAAGTTAGCGACGGTCACAACACACGGCACGAGCTGATACGGTCGGGGGGGGGGGGGGGGGGGGGGGCCGGCTCCTGACGTGGCGCAGCGGGGGCTTGATGGGAGGGCGGCCCCCGGGGCAGAGAGTGGAAAAGTGCGCGCTCGCGGGGG